>OX104068.1:42835491-42986163 GCA_944474145.2 Dicrocoelium dendriticum
AACTACACAAGTACAAATTCCTATGTGGAGATTTCCCTCTGCCAAATATAAACCGTATGTCACATAGGCCTACATCAACTGGGGGACTTGCGGAAATGACACAAGGTGTCAATATCAATGCTTGGACGCAACACGTTAAGCAACCTACTAGATTAGATAACATTCTAGATCTGGTTTTCACCATGGGTATTCCATCTGTCTGTGTATTAATTGAAGACCCACTGATAGGATGTGATCACAATACGGTGTTCTGCAGCATGAATATAGGGCCACCTATACAGACCAGAAAAATAAGGAAACCAGTACCCGGAATACACCTTTTGGTTGGAATACATTTGACAAGCTGCTTGGGAGCATGTGTTTGGACTGATTCTTCTCCACATCAGATTCGACCATAGCCGCAGGTGAATTTGCGAAAAATATCACCACATGTACGGACCTTCCAGCACCTACGACGATAGTAAACACAGACTCCTTTGACGGCCGATACAAAAGCTCATCCAAGGTCGCTTCAAGGCTTAGGAAGTTGAGATCACTGCACTGCAAAATCAAAGACATCGCCACATTAATCCAAATACGTGAAACTTTACTGAAACTTGAACACCATACCCAACAATCCAGGATTGCCGAGGAGACCCGAGCCATCACTAATACAGAGAAATCTCGTGCCCTGATGCAGTTACTCAAAAGAAAAAATCAGCAAATGCACCACGAAATCCAAAGCCTGGTTTTAAACGGCCGTACAGTAACAGACGATATAGTCCAAATGTACGATTCTATGAATTCCTACTTTTCCGCCACATTCACCACTGCACCATCTGTAAGCGCTCCTCTCCTTCCAAGAAAAACAGAAGAGGTATTATGTACCATTTCTCTGAATCTAAAGGACGTACAGATAACAATAACATCTATCAAACCGACTTTCTGATCAGGATCTGATGGTATTCCCCCTGCAACTATAAGGCTAGGGGGCAAAAACTTATCTCTCCTCATGTTGAATATTTTTACACTGTCACCAAACACTAGTTGCTTCCCGCCTCAGTAGAAAATTCCATAATTTTACCGAAACACAAAGGCGGTCCACGAGATAGAATGTCAAATTATCGACCGATAAACTATACCTCCGCCGCTTCTAAAGCCTTAGAGAGAATCGTCAAGACTTGGGTAACAGTTTCTGACAAGACAAAATCTACTCAGCAGTTCTCAACATGGGTTCACAACAAAACGTTCTTGTGTCGCATGCCAATTACAATTCTTCGATCATGTTACAGCAACCTTAGATGACGGCATGTCTATAGTTGTCATCCTTCTGGATATGCAAAAAGCGTTTGACTATGTACCGCATAAACCATTGTTGGCCGTGCTGGAGTCTTATGGAATCAACAACCCTCTCTTGAGCTGGTTCGAATCATATCTTAACGGCCGAATACAAAGGGTACAAATTGGTCAGTATTGTTCTACTACCAGAAATGTCACGAGCGGTGTTGTTCAAGGCAGTGTATTGAGCCCATTGCTTTTCCTCATTTACATAAACCATATTTGTGATTGCATTAGCCACAGGCGCCAATTTGTATTTGCGGATGATATCAAACTAATGTACTCATTCCTACCTGATCATCTGGAACTGTGCTTAAAATATATACGCAAGGACTTCTCATCCCTAGACCAATGGAGCGAAATCAGGTCAATGAAGCATTCATTAGATAAGTCTCAGATACTCTGCCACAGATGCAGTATACCAGAACGCTCCATCGCTGTCACTGGCACCCCCATCCCAACTGTGTATTCCTTCCGAGACCTAAGAGTTCGATACTCGAGCAGCCTCAACCTCTCCAAACACATGCTACATCAAGTAGCGAAAGCGAAGCAACTAACATGCCACATCACTAGGCCATTTTTCCTATCCCAAACACAACTTGAATCATTCAAACTGATTGTGCGGCCTACTCTAGAGTATTGCACCATCATACATAGCCACTTAGGTAAAACAGATACCATTGCTTTGGAAAACGTCCAGCGCTCATTTACCAAAGTGTTCATGGGGCGCTCATCATCGCGAAGTTCCCAACTTCAGCTCGATCCACTCTGGCTTCGACGACTGTAAATCAATCCCACTCTTCTCTACAACATGATATTCTCGCGAGTTTGCTCAACCAGTACGAATATCGCATTACATAATGGCCCAACCTATTCCACCCGTAATTGGAAAGGTGTACTGTACATACAGAGGACCAAGAAAAATATCCGCCTAAAATTTTTCGGTGCGGTACGCCCATCTGTGGAAAAAACCCGTTGTAGTTAAGGACCTGCGAGAGCCTGCTCAGTTTTAGAACGAACTTAAAAACTTTTTTTCCTCTTAAATGTGCTCAAACGTTTCGACCTTCAACAATCCACGAGCGCGCTCATGGAATCGGGCCCGAACAACATATGACAATATTAACTAGAAAATAATGTTACTGATTACATACGCAATAAAACAATTGCATAACGGTTCCATATTGAATGCAGTTCATAGATGAAATGATGACGAAACCCGCTATACAAATGGTGGTTCCACAAACGGGAACGGGAAATATACCCATTTATTTATTTTATAATGTTATCAACTCCAGGAAAGCTGTCCTTTCGCGTACTCAATAGCATTTTTTAGTACAGTATCTGCCCTGAAAAATATATGAAGGAGTTTTAGGGGCGAGACAACCCTCGCCATAGGATTCGATGACCACTGATCGCACTGAATGGTTGGAGCATATTGCATGCGCATGGTATTCGCCGCATCCTTCAGGATCTGTGTCAACCCCTCCGCTGTTTGAAGAGGAAAAAGACCGCGTTTCTACTTGCGTAGACTGTTTACATGTTGATACAGAAGCAGGTGATTTGAGACCATACGCATTGTCGAGTTCTGGTGGTATGCCATTTTATCCTCGCGAATAAGCTGAGTACAGTGGTCACTTTGAGTCGTATAGGCCATCCAGGTCTCGGTGCTCGGAGAGAGTTTGTAGATATGCCGGGCTGAGTTTCGCACCGCTATCTACTTGCGTGCTGTGCTTTGCACAATGGAGACCATGTTACTCGGGTGGACAGCCTTATTTTCTGATGCTTCCGCAACCAGAGTGTCAGACTGTCTGACGAACTGTTGCCATGTGCTAGCCGGTGCCTCGTCTGCCAGAAAGATCCAGTTGGTTGCCGCACCTAGTCAAGCTAATAAGTCATTGCGTATAATCGTTCTGGTTGCGTCGGCGATTTCCACGGAATATTCCGTATAACAAATGTATTCGAAGAGTAAGACTGCATGATCCCTGGGGCCAAAGGAGACGTTGACGGTAACCCTGTCGATCATCAGTTCTTCATTGGTGAACATCCAGTCCAGTATAGACGGCCTATATGTTTCTCTGAGTCTGGTGGGAGTGTTGATGTGGACATACAGCGGGAAACTAAAGACAAGCCTTTTTAAACCCACCCTGAACTGTTCTCCCGGAGTTACTACGGATTGCCGAGCGTGGATGTTGAAATCGCCAGTAATAAGAATGTGGCTGTATTTTATGTTTATTGCCCTACATATAAGTCCATCTCGGGTGTGTAAGAGGGAGGGCAGTAAACGACCACCACCAAGCAGGCGTCTTCGCCTTTTAAACGTAGACGGCACCAAAAGGAGTCCTGTACTTCATTAGCCGGATTCTCTATGGGCTCACATTGGAGATCACTGCGGAACTACAGAGTCATCCCTGCCCCTTTGCTGGGTCGGTTGTGCCGAACAACGGATATGCCTGACAGTGCGATCTCCATGTCACTTATGTCTGGGCGTAACCATATCTCCGTCATAGCGATGAGGTTAGAGGCCATTGATCCTTGATGTAGTCCCAGTTCGGATAGCCTTAGGCATTAGTGTATATACAGGAAAGCTTCTTGGATGTCAGAAGCCCTCGACAAGGAGTATATGAAGGAGGTGAATTTGTGTCAACAGATGAGGGGCTGGCACCTGACTGTTTTTATGAGACTTACCAACTCTCGATATGAATGCATTCTTTTTTCGGTCTCACCTGAACATGCGGTATGTAGCCCATCGGTAAATTTCTCGGTACTTACTGGTCTGAGCGCACAGTTTTTCTGAATCGCTGTTGTGCTCTTACTGAGTCACTGAATGTGTTGTTTCTGCGAGGATAGCGAGTGGCTACGGTTCTCTAACTGTTGTCTTCAATCGTGGTTCCGAAGGAAATGTGTTGCGTAGTATATTCCAGCTGCGTATTAACTTCACCACCTGTTGTGACTGAACCATTACGTTCAGTATCCTCGTGCCAATACCTTTGTAGAGAGACAACATGGGGGACCGTGTAATCGACCGAAGTGTGACGTCACCAGCACAGAGAGCGTAACGGAAGTGCCGTCATTCTTCCAAGTCATGAGCATGGATTTCTTTGTCGCTGGATGCTGATAGCTCGGACATATGATGAACGACAGTGCTTCTTCTGCTACTCACCATGTGGTGGTTGTTTAAATTATCTTTGTTCTGTCGCCGTTCGCTTCATTCCATGGAGCATATCCCACTGTCTTTAGTCCTCAGGCGGTATGCCGACAAGAGCACGGTCTCGACATCATTTGTGGATTCCAATGTTAATCGTATTAGCCGGGATTCACCGTAGTGTATGGAGGTTGAATGTCTAGTGGTGGAAGAGGGTTCTAAATCGTTTAATCCATATACCCTTTACCTGCAAGAGAATTTTTGAGATTAGACCCATCCATTGTGATCCAGTTTTCGAGAACTAAGGTGACTCGTTACCATAAAAATAGGTGCCGCAACAAAAACATAGAGCATTCATGCATTATCGCAACGTACCACCTTTAAATGAAGATGTTATTCGGGTACAGCAAGAACATGTAGTAGACAATATCGGAACCACGTCGCACACGTGTGTTCGCTTACACACGGGCCTACCACCAACAGCATCCTGGGGTGGGCAGAAGTACACGGCTGAAGTTACCAGGGATGTTGATGCGTATCTTACTCTCGATTGCTGTTGTACTACACCCACAGACGGTACTCCCGAAATTCAACCACTATACAATGTAGTTACTATCCGCATCTACATCCTTGTGCACATTAATTGAAACAAACTACGATTGTGTCACTTTTTCTATGAATATCATGTTTTTATACATGAAAGCTGCCGTTTTGCATTTATTTTTTTATTTTATTTTGGGAATAGATATTTCATCATTGTTTGTGAATCAGACGATGTAATAACTGCGCATGTCTAGTCGTTACATCACCCAAGATTGCATCATACTTTTTATGGTTAGTAAGGTTTTTGTTTCAACTTCTTTTTTGTGTGATTCAGTCATTGTTTGAGATGGACGTGACTCCCAGAAGGCGCATGAAGATCGTGACCTTGCACGAACACACAGACAAGACCTACAGGGACATAGCAAGAATAGTAGGCGTCAGTCCGGCAACCGTCAGCCGTGTGGTCAAAATGAAGAAGGAAACGGGATGCATTTCGCCAAAACGCCAAGGGAAATGTGGTCCTAAGTGGAAAACCACTGCCAGGGATGACGATTACCTAATACGGCAAAGTGTTAAAGATCCTCGAAAGACTAGTGACGCATTAAAACGTGATTTGGGGGAGAAAGGAACAGAAATCAATTCTTCAACGGTTCGCAGGCGACTCCTGGAAGTTGGTCGGAAAGCCAGACGGCCTGTGAAAAAACAACTTCTGACAAAAGTAATGAAAGTTAAGCGTTACAAATGGGGACTAAAATACAAAAACTGGACAAAAGAAGATTGGAGAAAAGTTCGATTCAGCGATGAAAGCCATTTCTATGTTCATGGTCAGAGAAGTCAGTATGTTCGGAGGTCAGAGGAAGAAAAGGTTCGTGATTCCCACATTGACCACTTTGTGAAACACCCACAAAAGCAGATGTTTTGGGGGTGCTTTAGTTATTACGGCGTCGGCGCCTTGCATCCAGTCCAGGGCATGATGCGCTCTCCACAATATATAGAAGTTCTCCAAAGAAGAGCTGTTCCAGAACTAAAAAAGACATTTCCTGACGGATCTGGCGTATTTCAACAAGATCTGGCCCCGTGCGACACATCAAAAATGGCCAAGACTTTTTTCAATACTAATCAAATAACCATCTTGGACTGGCCTGGGAATTCACCAGATTTAAACCCCATTGAAAATATGTGGTCTATTTGCAAGCAACGCCTTCGTGGCATGGACTGTACGACAAAGGAGAAACTTAATCAAGCTTTAATTCAAGTTTGGTACAGGGACCCAAGATGGGCTAAAGTTTGTTCAAATTTAGTGGATTCCATGCCAAACCGTATTAAAATGCTACTCAAAAGTCGAGGAGGTCATGTTGTGTATTGATGTGAGTATATTAGTGCAATTCATTATAACGATTTTGAAAAAAAGGTTTTTCAGTGTTTTCGCAGTTTGTTTCAATTAATGTGCACAAGGATGTAGGTGAGACCAGGAGGCAAAATGATTACTGCGCTACAACCATTTGTTTTTTAATTTGATCGTCCTGTGAGCACTTGCCTGTAGGGAAAGGAAACTGCGGCATTAAATAGCTTTATAGCGTTTGCAGTGATTGTAAGCGACAGATTTGCTTGGGGGGGGGGGGGACTCGAGTGACATGTAAAAACTCCCGGGTCTAACTAAGAAAGGAAGCCGAGACGTTAACTATGGTACTATTCAAATAGTAATTAAAATACAATAGGTACATACCTCGAAAATACCCGATCAGTTCCGAAACAACCGGCCTTCACAATGTCCAAAAGGAATGCAAATAGTACTTGCCACCGTAACGAAGCGTCACACGATACCGAGTCCACGACAGGACTATGACCTTCCGTTTATTAGGTCCATTAACCCTTGGTTCATTGGTTCGCCATACAATGTGGAAAACGGAACGCGTTGGGCTGAGCTCTTGGGGTGGCTTGTCTCAGCCAAACAGTGGGGGTGAGAGGACTACGAAGGTGCGTACCACCGGGGCGGGAGGATGATTCATGTCTGAAGTGTGTGTGTGTGTGGGGGGGGTGGTCAGGACGGGTTGCACAGTGTAAGCGAACGGTCTCCACAGTGAGAGGTGAGATCATGGCAACACCGAGATGAGTTCACATGGGGGGCAATCAGTAAGCCGGCGCTCATCACTTGGGGCAGGCGTCTGCCTTGGTCATGCAGACTGAGGTCGCGACATGCTGCTTGCATAGTAGTAGCTATGTCGGTTGGCATGCAACCATGACACATAAATTGGGTGAGTTGATAGAGTAGATCATGTTATTCATCTTGTGGATTACATAACACTTAGGTCGGGAGGGCAAGCAACCATGGGGCATAGGGTGGGTAAACAAATAGCGGGTGGGAATTCAGAGTTAGCTCGCGTCATCCATTTTGCGAATTGCGTGGTGAATTTACCGCTTACAGTGATCGATAAATCAACCAGTTACCAGCCTTACGTATCGTACCAAAAACGTTCATTTGGGTCGTGGACCATGTGCTAGCTTTCTTTTCACAGTCAGTGGTCTGCTATTGCATGGATTGAGGCAGACGTCCGTCAATCAGCCAAGAAAGCAATGTTTGGACATGTGACTAATAATAATGATAGTAACAATACTGCTACTACTGCTAATAATAAAGAATAATGATAATAATATATACTCGACAAGGTGTGACATACTCATCATGAGAGGAGCAGCGAAATACCTTTTTGTACAAAACACCGAACACAGGGTGATTAGGAAAGTGTACAGATATTGAATCATTTTTGGTATGCGGATCAAAAACAGTGTCATTAGACAAAATCAAGAACTCGGACTGAGGATTAAAGACGATCGACAGTAATTTCGGCAGTTTTAGAATACAAACCGGTTTTACATAGGACTGTCAGTAGTCTGAATTAGTTCGTAATATAAGTTAGCAGCAACACCAAAAAGAATATCAATGATGGTCAGTAGGCCCTCAGCGAATAGGAAATGTTTCTAATGTGCTCCTCGTTCGAAGCTAGCGAAATGAACTGGTGGTGTATGTCATGGATTTAAGTCACAATACGAATTGTATGTTTGCTGCAGAGGATAGTAATCGTACTGTGTGTCCTCTCAGTTCCACAAGGCTTTTCTCTGGAAATTCCCCGGTTTGCCTGTGTAAGTTTCCAACTAAAGTACTATTTCATTGTACACTTATATGATCGGTGCGGATTGGCGAACTGCATGTTGAGTTTGGTTGTTTGAGTACAGCCCCGCCTTCTTACTGGGCGCTCGTTTCGACTTGCGAATTTCGACTGTTTGCGTGCTGCCCATCTTCGTTCCCCTGGCTAGCAGTGTCCACCGATGTCTTTATAGCTAAGCCAACATGGAAACTTTTACTGTACAAATAAAAGTTTTTCTACGACTCGATCTGCTTTCTGGAACTGCTACCTAGGCTCCTGCTAAACCCTTGCGTCATGATCAGGTTGGTACCAAATTGGTGATATCGGTAAGACAGTAAAAGTATAGAAGTGAAAATAATGTGTCGCCATAGATTCAAAGCAAAGAAGCATTTTAAGAAAGATCAAGATAGTTAATACCATCATCTGTGGAACCGTCTCCGTGGGACCCCTTTCCATGCGGACTGGCCCACTGAGAGGTTCCACTGGCCAACGTGGCTTTTAAAAGCAAACAAGCCACCATCGCTTTTACACACCAATCGGATTATTTTTCTCATAAGCTGACCACTCAATTAGTCAGCTCGTTCGCCACTCATTTTCTTGAGTCCCGCACACGTTTTATATTCACTAGCGAGTCTTTGGCTATCCGCCTTGTGTGGGTAAACCTTGGCTTTGGAAGCTTCACCTATTTCAGCAGGTCGGCCCAGCCTTGACTAACAAAGCAAAATAAAATGGTACAATGAAATAAGATAAAGGACGTGCTAAAATAATAATAATAATAATAATAATAATAATAATAATGAGAAAGCAAATAAAGGTCTCGTGACAGTGCAGGTCATCGGACAGGTGGTCATGACTCTGTATTCTCGCAGCGGTTGATGCGCCCAGTCCAGCAAGGAACATATGGGGAACCCCGTATACCAATTTCTTTCTCTGTGATGGAGCTGTGACGACGGAGTCGAAGCCTACACCCCACAGGTTACTTTGCACGCTGGCCGGTTACTTTAGTCGCAAAAATCCCATCTTTACTGATCTCCTTAGTTGTGTCCGTAATTTCGGTGTTTTCACCGAGACAGAGTAACCCGGCCGCGCGTTCTGTGCTCCCCTTCTCTCCAAAGTCCACAGTGTTCCGAGCCGAATGGCTTTGTGTCCTTCATGATGTGTATGCTGCATTCAAGTTTGGATAATGACATCAATCTGCTCAGGGCCCATCCGAAAGCATTCGATGCATTCAACGCTGCCGGTTGCATGGAACATGTGCCTTTGTCGCTGTGCCTTTTCACAAGTTGTTCGCGCACTCTTCGTATTCGGCGACTTCGATCGGATGAATCTGCGTACGCGTGTATCGGACAGTCGATGAGTCACCAAGTTGCGTGAATGTTATGGCGAAGGTGCGGCGGAAGAGGGGGGTGTAAACACAATGTTAGGCATTTGTTGCAGCCGGCACAAAGAACAGGTCAAACTGAATGCAGCCACGATTCTGGAAGCCACATAAGCACACGGGCAGGCTGCTGGCCATAGTGTGTTGCTGAGGTCTCATTTGCATAAAGCGAAGAAAACCGGGCCACCTTTATCTGCATTGCTCAAACATTATCGAGGAGTCTTGAACTGAGGTGAAGGGGAGTATAACTGCCTAAACGCGGCTATAGGCCTAGTACGTGTTCATACGGTTCCGGCTTCGATTCACAGCTCAGGCTGTTTCCAGACCAAGATTGCGAGCGACGCCGACGACAAATAATGGTGATCACGCCATTTCATTCGACTTCACATCAGTCGGAACAATCATGTATCCTTATCCATTAGATACTTCGATTCAGTGAGCCACTGCGTTTAAGTCCCATGTGTCCACTTTTATCTGCTTAATTGTGGCTGTAATTATTTTTGTTCGTCGCAATCAGCCGACAATTCAGATATGTCGACCAGCTATCCGGAAATGCACCAGACGGCCGGTTCGCCCTATTGGGGCTCATCAGTGGTGCGCATCCTTCGGTCCTCTGCGGAGGATCGAACCCATGACTGTTAGTGGCCCTTGCCAACTAGCCCGCAGCTTATGCAACTGCGCCATGGAGGACGGTATCCGACCATCCCGGATTGTTAGCTAAATGCGATATAGCCCGATCCATCCTCCACTGCCATGCAGGCACCTGCCGCGCGTGGAAAGAAAATACGCATTCTACTGAGTAAATGCTCGTAGTTTTGGCACATTGACATAGTATGAAAATCATCAAGGTTGGTGTATACAATAGGCTGGGCTCGCGTTCACGCAGCACCAAGTGATGCTTTCGCGCCTGCCATTTGGCAACTTATCCACGGTACACATCATACTGCTACAGCCGAGATGCAACTCAGCCGCCGAAGGGTAGTAAGGAGAAGACTTCACTCGCACCTGTAGTTCAGTGACTCGTGATGCTGTGCTATTGTTATGTACGGCAGGGCAACGCACTGCCTCGTTCGTTTCTGCTATAACGAAGTCACTGAAGCAAAGGTGAGGGTGTCACCGTTCGAATTGCATGTGCAACCGACTAAAAGAATTGTTCTTGGGGTCTATACGTTATGTTTCTACCAATAAGTTTAGGGTTGGGGTGGTGCTTTTTGCTTTCTGTGGTGGGTTCATGGAGGCATGCAGGTCTGTGGTCAAATATCCCCTCTCCGACCAAGTAACATAAGACTGCAGTCAATAACGCGACTACGCACATGTAGTTCCTGATGGTCAGCTCACATAAATGTATGGAATTGCTTCTTTTTTCTTTTCTCTCTTGTGAAGTAAAAGTGGGAACTTCGTGCATACCTCACTTCGTGCAGGTTCCTAGGTCTCTACAGTTATTTCCGTCCCCTCTCCACCAAGTGCAAGGGCCGCTGTGCAGTGTGCGTAACCTCTCGAATAATTTAACGGATGACCTTTCGATAGAAAATCATGGGGGTCTTGCCGTTCTAAATCTCTATTGAAAGTGCAGGTTGAAGGGTCAGGCTTCGTACACAATCCCCACATGGATTACCCGGCAGTCAGCCTTAGTAATATTTACGCCGTCAGATTCAGGCGACCTTTTTGCTCATTTTTCGACAGGATATTTGTGCTAGTGATAGGGAAATTGTTAACGTGAAAACAATCAGCTCAAAGGAATTGTATCGACAGGTTTGCGGTGGAAGCCACTTTGAAACTGACCGAAGATTACAATGTTTGTGGCCATGAGAGGGAACTTCATCAGCAGAGGAGGGAGCTAGCTTGTAACAAAGTCTAGTTTCCACCGCGCCATCAATGGATGGTATGAGATACATACTAGACAGAGTAAGTCATGTTCATCGATGCTCGTTTACAATAAAATTTTGCTCGAACACGACCGATGATTAGACAGTGAGACGTACCATTAGAAAATTTAGTTATGACCCCAGAGATTACCAGTGTCAGTCAGCTCATCATTCATGGCCTCGCTGAACAAACGCTAGATAGTGCCCGGCCTTCCAGAACCGCACCTAAATAATCGGTGTACGATAACGTCGCGTATTGCAAGGACTAAATTAGTGACTTTGTCATGTCGATCGTCGCTGTCCTGCGTGGCTCACTTGTCTTGGTCGCGAGTTCAAGACCAACAAGGAGCGGAGTGGATGTGCAATGTTGGTGATTCCAGAAAATACGAAACGGTTCCACAATATCGTTCCGGATATGATAACCGTCCGATCGAGTTTAGTATGAATGAACTCAGCGTATAATTGGTGCTAGTTGGAGGAGCGGCTCGTGTGTTTGGTGACGGCCGGCTGATGTAAGCAAAAGCTACCTGTCTCAAAGTCTTCACTGAAAATCGTTGCTTTGACAGTATACGGTCTCTGTGGATTCTGCAATGTATATTTACCAATAGTTATAGGCGAAGTCCACAATAAGCCTGAGATAATGTATTCAAGCAAATGTGGGCCGATCAACTGGAGCCATGAACACATCCCAGGTCTGTTACGGCCCTTCCGTTCCAGCCATGCGGTGCCTACTACGTTGAACCATTATCAAGTAACCATGGTGTGACTCCTATTTTAGGGGGAGGGGCTTGTACTTGCATTTGCTACCTAAGCAATCAAAATGGATTTCGGAAGGGTATGAAAACAATCGGTTAGTATATTTGATGGGTAACTGCCTTTGGCAGGACACTGCGTGCCTCATTGACCCATTGAGCTATACTAGGTGATGTCCCCGGCGCCTTTGAGAATTACTCTTGCCAGGTCGACCAAAGCTTTCGGGTACGAAATGGGATGGTGTCCGTTTCCGTAAAACCGGATCGATACCAACCCACTGCCTTGTGGATAGGTTTTCGGGACTAAGGCTTTGGCTGAGGATTCTAATCATTCTCGTGACTCGAAGTGAGCGCCCTGACAGTATCCCACCTCAAGCGCAACAATGGCTCTTTCATCAAACTTCAGGCATCGGTCATCGCGGAGCTTTACAAGGGTCGCCTTGTCTGCTGTATACAAGTCGGATAAGTGAAGACATACTACTACTAGGGATTCCTTTTTTCATCTTTTTTTTCTCACTCCCTTCCCAACCCTCCATACTAACCTTTTTTCTATAATTCTCAGCTTGATTGACAGCAACCGCAATACCACTGGAATTCTACCATCGGCAACTACTTTGTCGCATCGCCGACTGGATGCCAATCGCTAAGACCTCGCTGTCCCGTTTCCGTGACGGCGTATAACATTCACCCTCTAAGATAAATATGTCAATAGGCTGTACTCGCACACGCGTTAGACACGCTGGTTGTTGACATGTGCTGTGTGTGTCGGAATTACGATCCATGACCCTCACGGGGTTGTAGAACTAATTGCACTCGAATTGCATCCTCGCTATTGGTTGCATGCATCCTGAAACGCTGGTGCGGCAACCACTGGTCGTGCCGGGGTGGGCATCGTTCTCGGCTTCAGGGCTGAGTCACTGTTGGTTGATTGGATTCCTGTAAAAGTAGCCGTTTGTGTGCAGCCCGTTTGACGACATCAAATTAGATTGATTCACAACGCTGTTTTCGTTTATGCCTACATCGACTGTAGTGCTGATGCCAGCCAAAATCTTCTCCATTCTGAAATCCCTCTACCCTGATTCCCCAGGCCGTGTAAGGGTCTATGGGAAACCCTCCTGAGTTCCCCACTACAAGTGGGTTTCACCAGGATTGTCCAACATCTCTTTTCCTCTTCAACTTTATGATCAAAATGATCATGAATGACTCGGTTCTTTCAAACTCTACCGGAGTGGAAGTTCTGCCAAGCGACCGACTGACAAACCTGGAGTATGCGGATGACATAGTTCCCCTTGGATCTGATGCAATGACTATGCAAACACTGCTAGATAGACTGACGCGTAGTGTTGCACGCTTCGGCATGTGTTTTGCACCTTCAAAGTGCAAAGTGCTGTTGCAGGAATGGGCCGACGCACCTCCGGTTCCAGATATTTCCGAACAGAAAATGGAAATGGTGGATCGGTTCACTTACATTGGAAGCTGCATCACCTCTGGTGGTCACATTATTGTAGATGTTACTTGGCGTATCATCAAGACCCCTTGGGGCTTTTCCAGAGACGCAAGCATTTATGGAGACGGCGGGGTATCGGCCTGTCAGCGAAAGGCAAGGTGTATAAATCTGCCGTAAGGGCGGCCTTGCTGTATGGATCAGAGACTTGGCCGTGTTTGACTACCGATGATTACGAAGTATTTCTCGCGTCTGGTGGGAACACCAGGTGAACAATGCTGAGGTCCACCAGTTGGTTTATGACAAGAAGCCTTCTGGCGCCTCTGTCGAGTGTTTGCTAAATCTTAGTCGCTTGCGTTGGCCAGGGTATGTTTTGTGTATGACGGTTGATCAGCTTCCTCGGCGTGCATTATACGCCTTGGTTGCACCAAGTTGGGTGAAACAGCGAGGTGGCCAGTCCATGATGTGGCATAAAGGATTGAACAAATTAACTGAGACACTCGGTCAGATTGGTGCCTGGATTGGAGCCTCGAGAGGGTCCACACCAATGATTGGAGACCGTGTCAGACATGTCGCAGCTAGGAAACCAGTGGCATTCCTGCATTCGGTTTCCTTCATCTGCTCGTTAATTTGCATTCCATTCTGATTACGCTGACGCATTTTCTTTTGCTTCTATTTTCACTACATTCTATTCGCACCCAAACCCACCGGCCTGCCAATGTTAGTCTTACTGTGTGGGTTGTGGCAACTGGATCCATCGCACTTCGGTGCTCGGAACATAGTTGTTCATCTGAAGTGCACAGAACTCTGATGCTGCAAAGAAAGTCTTCTGCCTCAAACTGAACATGTTGCTTCGCAGTTACTAGTTCGGATATCTTTTTGCAGGGGATGTGAATACGCAAGTAGATCGTTTCAGCTCATCAGAAGCTAAGTGATATATTTAAACTTAACTTCGAACTGACGGACAACGGCGAAAGTTTGTTGTAACAATGCATCGAGCAGCAGCTGTTTCTTAGGAGCACCGGGTACCGAGGCGCCAGGCATCGGCAGTACCTCGGTACTGCGCCGCACGTGGACTAAGAATACTGCGATGGTCGTCCAGTCCCTGCGCAGACTCGAACTCGCACCCTCGGATGACAAGGTAGGTTTGTGATCCTTAAGGCTACGCGCCAGCGTTTGACTCAAATAGATCACGTTGCCATAAGTTACAGACGGCTTGATTTCATCCTGCATTGTCGCTCGATCTGGAACACCTGCTTCGACTCTGATTATTCTCTGGTACACTGTTTTTTCATTGGATTTACCTTGACTAGTACTAAGCATCTACTTCGATTGGTAACTGGGAAGTTGTCCCATTCCTCGGTCAGGCAAACTTACGATGATGTACTGGGTAACGAACTTTCACCTTCTCGCCCAAGACACTGAGCTTCAGTTGGATAGAATCTCGGCCGCAACACATGATGCAGCAATTTCAGCTTGCGATACCATCAGTCGTCATCGCATCGGCCTCTGGATATCTGATAGGTCGGTGAACCTGTTGGAATCCAGAAGAAATTCCCTGCTGGCTCTGGGCTCAACGTAGTCAAATGTACTAGGTGCGAACTAAAATGGAACTTGTGTGCTTACAATGATGCCTGATGCATCAATAAGGCTCAAGAATGGAGCAATGGTTTATAGCGGGTAAAAAAGCAAATGATTGACAAGATCTGTAGGATGGTCAAGTTGAAAATTATAAGATAAATCATTGTCTGTAAAAAGTCGTCCGAGATACATCACTCACCAAGAGGTTTAGAGTAGCACATGTGCGGGTATCTCTACCTGGAGTTTACGATGATTATGACACCAGACAGCCATCACACGCCCATAGCTCAGTGGTCTCAACCACGGACTGGCAACAGTCGAGTTGCGGGTTCGAGCCCTACCAGGGTCCGATGGAATGCGCACTGCTGACGATTCCCGAAAGGATGAAAGGTGCGTACAGTGCTTTTCCGGGCTTGTGACGGCTGTCTGGGTGAGTCTAGATGTGACGAATTCCTACCTATACCATTCAATTCCGGGATTATGACACCGTCCACTGTTTGTTCTGCACTCATACCACTATCTGAAGGTCATGGGCCAAATTACGTAGTGTAAACGTGTCGGTGCAACGTCAAGCCGTTTCTGAATAGCGATGATGTCGGAGCATTAGTTACATGCGTCGGGAGTTACAGGGCTGTGACACTCTGAGGGATAAAACCTTTCGTCAACATTCCAATCGGCTGTACCGGACGGCCAGATTAAACTGATGCTGGGTTCGAGCCCTACAAGGGTCGGATGGAATGCGCATTGCTGACGATTCCCGAAAGTACGAAATGGCCATACAGTGTTTTTCCGGTTGTGTGATGGCTGTCAGACAGTCTAGATGTGATGAATTTCTGCCTATACCATTCAGCTTCACTTGCCCTCATGCGTTTTGGCTGAATTTCACAATATGGTGGCAAGTGTGGTTGGGGTAGTTAAGGATCCGATACGCCATAATAAGTTCGACACGCAGACGCCGATAACGTTGGCTGTACACTTTTGGAATTTCCAGCCGGAGTAGGTAGAGAAGTTGGGTTAGACCTTTGGCGTCCATCGTAGCCTCACGTTGTTCAGTGTCGAGAGCGGTGAGCTGGTGCTACTGTCATGGTTGCCACTCTTAGACAGCGTATTGTGCATGCGGCTCCGCGTACATGTCAAGCATTTGCGGAAAGACTGAGGCGTCGAACTTTCCGAACGCTCTACGAAGGAGACTGAAGTGCTAATTTGCTTTTTGGATGCTTTTTCGGTCTACCTCAAGCAACCAACGCCATCTTGCACGAGCACGCTGAGATCGCACTCATGAGAAGCGCGTTGTAGAATTTGTGGACCAGGCCGGTAGTCGTGAGCACTCTGATGGTGCATACTCAGAATTTGGCACTTGGCGGCGTTGAAGTACAGCATGTTCTCGGTAGACCATGTGTATGCTTTATCTAGATCACTTTGAAGGACAGTGTGATCCTCTACTGGAGTGATAGCATGGCATATCATGAGATCATCGGCGAACAGCAAGAAATTTGAAGAGAGAACTCTCGCGAGGTCATTTGTGAAGACCAAGAACAAGCGGGGCCGAGTACCGAACGATGTGGTAGGCCGCAATGAACCTCGATTGCTTCGGATGTGATGTTGCGAACCATCACATTCTAGTGACGTTGAACGGGAAGGTTACCTATCCAACCCAGAACGGGCTCGCCGGTTCCATAATTCTGAAACTTGTGAAGTAGAATGGAACAATGGTTTTAAACAGGTAAAAAAGCTAATGCTTAACAGGTCTCCTAGGATGGTCACGATGAAACTACAAAAAATAAAAATGTTATCAAAATTGGGTTTACACTTGTGTACTCACAAGTATACGTAGTATAGACGGTAAATCCAAGGCAAATCCGTAGGGCGTGACAGTAAATGGGATGTTTGTAAAAATCGTGTCTCCTTCTGGTGTACACATACAGAGGTGAAAAACGTGGAACGAAATCTGGGATTTGAGTGCCAATGGAATCTTTTTCCGACACTCGTGTTTATCCATGGGTAATGGGTCATATGAGATGGTGCAGCGAAGTAAGTGCCCGGTCAACTCTGGCTTTGAACTGTGCCAGCGTGGGAGCACATATGACAGATTCCAGTAGGGCATTCCACGTTCAGCAAACGCGTAGGAAAAAGAAATTCCGACAGCATTCTAAACGACTGTGCCGCTGCCCCAGCTTGAGATGGTGACCTCTCAAATTGCTGTTGTGACTGAGCTCTAGCAAATGGCGGCACCTGTGGTTGGGATCTCTGAAAATCTGGTCAGTCAAAATTAGGTCCCCGCGCAATCGCCGATACTGTCCGCTGAAGACCCCGAGCACTCGAAGTCTACGTTCATACGACAAATTATACAGACCCTTGACATTTTGGCTGCCTGGCCTTAGGGTCTCTCCAAGGCGGTGAGATCTCTCCTTAACCATGTCTGTCAGACCTGTATTGCGTATTCCACATGGGATGGTCCAGACGGTTGAATGCCTTCGAAAAATCAAGATACGCGGCACCTACTCCTGAACTAACATCCACAGATTCCGCATGAGTTATCAATAAGTTAGTAGTATAGGACCGATTTTGGCGAAATCCGTGCTGCCCCGAAGTGAGAATTTTGTTGCTTTCCCATGAGTGTCTCACCGACAATGGACTCCATGATCTTGGAGATCACCGGAAGTAGTGTTACCGGGTGATAATTACTGGTTCTGCAATATTGTTACTTTTGCAGATTGGAGTGAATACCTTGTGTTTTCACACTGTGAGAACAGGCATTTCTTTAGGATTTCGTTGAAAGAACATTGCTAGTGATTAAGCTAAACACCTGTAGGCACTTTCAATGTCTTTCGGCGTATGATGTCTGCACCCGGGGAACTTTACTCGCGTAAGGACAACAGCGGCCTCAGTGCAACGGTGGTAGTAAAGGATATATGGTAAATCTCTGATGACACCACGATCTGGGTAAGCAGAATGTAAGATAATGGTCAGGATAAATTGTCCTACAAAATGTTGGCCGCCGTTTGCGCTAACTCACATGTTGTGTGCTGGTCAGTTCCTCACTTAATTCTACGAATTTTGTTCGCGTGTCTGTAAAGTAGCTTGGGGTCGGAGTAAAATTTCATCACATGGTCCTGTTGGTACTCTATCCTACCGGACCAGTTGATGCAGTTGTTGTTTTGTGGTTTGTAGACATCTCAGGTGTCTTGGGTCGGAGAGGCTATGTGAGGAAGCCAAGCCGAATACCCTCATACATCTAAGAGTCTTGCTCCCTAGCAGCGACCTCATGTTTTCGAGTGGCGGATTTTTGTGTCTGAAGTATTCACCACTAGCACGTTGAACCGGTTGACAAATTCCCCCCAGACCACTTCAGCATACTACTCGGCTAAGAAAGACCAGCTTGTTGCATCAGTGAGGTCCGACAGGTTATCATAGTTGGTTAGAATGTGAGATACTTTGGTGCAATCTTTAAGATGTTCTGCGTAGAACATGTGGCGGAACACTAGTGTAGCACGATCGCTGCGGCCCAAAGGAGCGCCTGTTGTTACTACGTCGATGAAGACGGCTGGTTTGTTTCCTGTCCTGAGGCGCGTTGGAGAAGTGACATGGTTGTACAGTGGTGAATCAGCGATGAGCTCTTGCAGTTCAAATAGCATTGTTTACCGAGGGAGATCAGGGTTGCTAGTTCATGTAAGTTGAATTCCCCTACCAGGAGAACGTCGTCGTAAGATCGTTCCAGTAGGTTCATTATAGCCGAGGGTAGAACCTGGTCCATTTATAAAATGGGTACTGGTGGGTGGTATCCAATGACCCCCAGACATGTATCTCCCTGTCTTAGGTGTAAATGGCACCATAATGAGTTTGCGGCTTGCCGAACAATCTCCTCGTGGTGCCAGCTGGGTGGTTCGGGATTTTCCCGTTCCAGCAAATGGTTCGGCGGCAGTGTTCCAGGAAGTGGTGGGTTTTCGCCTGGCAAGCATTCTCCCTATAGAAAGCCACATATATCCGTCTAACAACACTGTGACGTGACTCGCCACTAAATAAAGTCACTGCCCCTTGCTTCATCCTGGCGAAACATTGTATTGCAGCAAATTTGTGCTGTAATTCTGGGGAGCATTGGGTCCCTGTTTGACAAAGCAACAAACGAAAGGCCTATAAATTGAGCAGTCACTGGCTCCCAATGAACGCGATTCCCCGAATTCGCTCCGCTGCCTTGCGAGCAGGCTATTCAGCCAAAGGCTCAGGGTGGTGTCCCCTAAGTCAACACCTTACTTCGGCTTGGGCAACCGGGTAGTATCTCGCCCTCTGACGAAACCATGGACTTTAATGTGTTGTGTTTTCTTTTACTATTTCTGTACCTTGTTTTGAGTTCCATGGTTTCCGATGGCTCAATGTCTATTCATAGACTGTTGCAAATATATTTACTACGGCTTGAACATATGAATCGTTAACGCAGTCGATGTGTAGGTCGGAACAGTAGCAGAGAATTACACCGCCACCATCGGTCGTTGCGCAAGAGTGACAATTTGGCGTCAATAAACACGTCGTTCAGCCATCACTCCGGTGATGAGGTCCCAAGTCATTGAGGTTTGAAGAGTTTGGAGCTCGGTCAAGTTGCTGAGAAGGCCTTGCGATTTTGTATACAAACAATTGATAGCTACGGATGCCAGAATCGTATCTCAACACACAAACATTTCCTGCGAAGTTACGCCGACCCTCGTGGAGCCAGCTGACAACCGCTTTTTGGATGAATCTCTGACATACCACCCGGGGCCGTTTCGGGCTGTTACGCAGAACACATGTTACCTAATCTTCCAGTGGCGACTTGTGGCGAATCGCTTGTTTCTTCTTCGGGTGGCTGTGGAGTTGCACTGCGTTTCGGTTCAGAAATGCAACCAGCTGGACTTGCGAGAAAGTGTCGCTGCTTTTGTGTTCCTTTAGCCAATTGTTTCGACCGCCTTCAGACGTATTTCCTGATGTGTAACTCGTGCTAACTCCCAGTCACCGTTTCACAAATTTGTTTAGAGTGGAGCAGGAGTTTTAGCCCCTTTGAACTATATCCTTTATAGTTAAGTGATATGGGTAACCTTGACGTTGAGTTGGCAATCATGTCGTGGAGGGAGGGCTTCGCGGATGTAGCGTCACTCTTCTAAGTCATGAGCTTGCGACTCGACGGAAGACTGAATTTCGGGAACACCATGGACGAAGATAGATCTTCTGTCGTTCTGCTTGCAGTAGGCAATTATCGCAAGCTCTTCTAACTGATTCGTGTCGGGTAGCCCCTTAGAGTCAAGATACTTTTAAACAACCATCAAAACCAGTTATTAGTAGAGTATCGTTAGTACTATACATAAACGAAGGGGACGCTAGTTAGTTGCGACGGCTTCACATTGGTAACTTTCTTTGTCACGTGCCCCACCGTGTCTGTGTTAATTGGCCCTCATGTTCTGCTCGCATAAACCGACTGCTTCGTCAGTGTTGTCCGCCTTGAGTGTGCCAGTTCTCCTCTGTAAGTCTGGTCAGCATGCACGCTTCGTCCGCGGGTGGCTGTTTCAGCCTTGCCGCTTCATCATTGTTCGTGACAAGGCTGTGCTTTGGTACCGGTAGGCTGAACTAATCCTGATTTCTATCTTTGGCTCGTCCACGCGTGAACAGTTTGCAACGGCAGTGACTTATTGGCTTCCTGCCTGCCCACAACGCGTCGGTCAGTATTGTTCAAATGACCAACTGTTGCCATAATCCGCACTAGTTCCAGGAAACAAAGCGTTACTGAGAAAAGCTGATGCAACATAGGCATCCTAGTCCACAATAATGAGCACCGCCTGGCTCCTTCGGCGTAGCACTTCCGAGAGCAATTTAGTTGGCCGGTTGCTCCTGTCTGTCTTCATGGTCGATCATGTCCGGTTATTTTAGAGGCGTCATCGGATATTGAGCTCCAAAACGCGAGCACAGCCCTCAATCGTTTTAGAGCTGTTAGTGAGCCTGTATTAGTTATGGTTGGTGATACTTGGTCCATGCAAAACCATAGTCTATATGTTCGAACAAGTAGGGAAGTAACGGACCATCTCAACTAACTGGACTGCATCGATCATACTGGCGATATGTAATAAGCCTAGCCCCACCGAATGTACTAACCACAAAGGTTTCGGCCTGACACCGGTAAAAGCAAACCTAGTTCCCTTAATTCTTGTTCACTCGCCTCAGTGCGGAACGGGAATCCTGGATTAGGGAAGAGCAAACAGGCTTCCGTCCAGTAGGTGACTGTAAAGACCATATATTCACTCTGCGGCAGGTGCCGGAGCATCGTCATACTTTCCTCGACAATCGATTTGTCCATTCTGTTCGAAGTACACTCGGAAAGATGCTCCCAATCAAATATGTACTCATTGTACATGCTTTCTACTCCAACATCATAGTGCGCGTCAAGATCTGCGGTGACTTGTGGGATCTCTTTCGACAACAACCGGCGTTCGTCGTGGATATCATCATGGAGTGTCCCCTTCCGGAATCTCACGATGTAGGCGTTGAAGTGAAGCATGGTGGGAAACTAGTTGATTTTGATAATGTGGACGTTTGCCGTTTAACAATGTTGGGGTGGCTCACTCAACCCTAGATAACCTACATCGAGTAGTTCCAGCATTTGGCATGCGCTTCGCACCTTCAAAATGCGAAGTGTTGTCGAGGCACCACCAGTCACTTGATAAGCTCTTGATGCTTGATAGCGAGGAACTAGAGGATCAATCCACTTACCTTAGCAGCTGCATTAACAGCGATGAGTGGGTGACTGTTAAAGCTAGTTCAGATGTTGCGAAACTTGGTATTGATTTCCTGCACCTTCGACATCTGTGGCATCAGAAAAGGGTTCATTCGGCCTGAAAGGCTGTATGTACAAGGCCCCAGTGAGAGTTGACCTATTCTATTGAAGTGAGAATTTACCCCTTCGGTGTGAGGCGCTTCCAAGTATTTGATCTTCGCTGCCTACAGAGTATTGCTTGTGTAGGATGGCGGGAGCGTATCCACAACGATGTGCATCGGTGAATGCTAGGCAGTGATACTCAAGCTAGTTCCTTCGAATAGCTAATGTCGTTGAATAAGTTGCGTTGGCTGGGGAACATATTACGTATGACTAGTCACTGCTAATCAGATGCAGAGTTGCGCAACGCTCGGGGTGGGCAAAAGTCAACTTAGCAGCGGGAAATGAAGCCACTGACGACTAAACTGGGTGCTGCTCGTCCGTCTAGCCTTTCAAACTCGAGTCGACCTGACCCACCTAGTGCTTTGATCGAGACGTTACAGGATATGACATCAGTGGCTCGTTAGCTGTCGTCTAGTCGGATTACCAGTTTAAGTGTCGGGTGCTGAATTATCTGCGGGGTAATGGCTGATTATGACGCGGGACAGTGAAAGCCACAAGGAAGCTGTCTCGTCCCATCTTTGCACGACAGCCGGCTGCCTGTGACCGTGTGTTGTTGACACAAGGTGTAGGCGCCTTGACCCCGAATGTTTGTTTAAGAGGTTTAGGTGAAACACTAGGTCACTCTTCTTCTTAGTATTCTCCATTCTTCGGACCATTGTAGTTGTACGGCAGCGAAGTAGGTGGCCTTAAGCACAAAATCCTCGCCAGGCCAAATGGACAAGTGCATAATCAGTGTGGCATTAAAAACAAATTAGAGTGACAGTCGCGGCTATAGAATGATGAACCAGAGGCTAAATGCGGCTAGGGACCAAAGTGTCATCACAAATGATGGCACGAATGGAGAGGCCCCGAATAGCTCATATTATGGGGTGTTCAAACTTAGGTTGGTTTGACATTCGCTCTCCAAGCTGCATCCGTCCGATGTTTGAGCCGCAGTCCTGATATCCTCACCTGACGAGTGAGAACGACCACGAAAACAGTCGTGAACTGCACTGTTGTGAGCCGGCCACACTCAATATTTCTCCGTTTCAGATACAGTCCTAGAGACCGAAATGGCTGAGATGCACTTCAAAGTGAGATTGAGTGTCGCAGTAAACTCACACGCGAATGATCCAAGATGACCGTTTTCCACCTGACTTATGGAAGGTTTATCCGATATCGCCCAAGCCGATTTCATTCCTTGTATCAAACGTGTGCAATATTACCGTCGAATCTCTTAGTACGGCCCTGTTTCAGGCCCTTTTCTCGGTAACTGTGACATGCGCCTAGTCTTCCATCCTTATTCTCTCCTGCGATCTGGCCTTAATCCAAGGGTACACAGTCTGCAACTAATTTCATGGACAAAATTGGTCGCCCGATCTGCACCAGTGGCATTTTATTACCACATAAACCAATCATCTTACTCGGTTGATGCTCACTGGATCACCTAAAATTCCCACTTTATAAAGATGATCTTTAATGATATTTCCGGCGAAATTAATCACGATAGTAGCCTAGCTTTCAGCAATATTTTAGATGTACATGTCACTGGTTTCTCCTTCCTGTCACCACAGTAAACCCACCGTCGGACAAACGGGAAGTCTCACATGGGAGCCGTACACGTTGAATGAAGAGGGATATTTGTTCATCCACCTCAATAGCACAATGCGCTATAAATTCCGATCACAACACATGGCATTCTGGCGAGAACGCTTCCACGGACTGGCTGAACAAGTTCCTCGTAAGTGGACGCCTTTGCAAATCTGTGGGTATTTTAAGCGGTAGGGGAGTAAACGATGAATATCAATAGTTATTCCATGTTGAGCGGCAATTTTCTCGGAGGATTCAATTCTACCAAGTTATGATAAGGTAGAAGACAAGTTGAGCCTAAGTATGAAGACAGTGCATCACAGTGTAGAAGGCACTTTAGAAAATTGACGGTACATAGTGGGAGACAGGGTTCACCCTTCCAACTATGTGCACCAATGCCGTAAGATGACGGATCAAAGATTCTGCAGCTGAGGGACAATTGCTCATGTGTGTTGGTGGTTGACAGTACGATTCGCCCTTAAGAAAACACGGATACGAACATGACTCATACAGTCTGCGAGACAGAACTGAGAAGTGGAACTTCCACATAACTATTCACGAACTCTTAAAAGTATAGTCACAGGACAAGATAGGCTTTATGTCCCCGAGTGGGTGCATTTTCAGCATTTTACGATAACTACCGCGGGTGGACTAAAATAGTAGTAGCGTTAAAAATGCAAATCTTATAAAAAGTGAATCGGGTGCACAGATGTCACCCGAATACGGCCACGTATATGTAGGTAATGATTTCCGTTGATAAAGTGAATCATTGATATGTGCCTTCTGTTGAAGGTACAGTGTCGGAGCCTAGTTTGTCAATCGGAACGATAATCCTCTAAGTTACGAGAACGCCTTTTGGTAAGATTTCGCGTAGCATGCACAATATCTCAAAGTTTCCTTTAAAAATATCAACGCAACAGAGCGCTAATGAACTTGAAATAGTGTAACCAAAGAAAATGTCAGGGATATCTGGTAGAAATTGTTGACTCCGGGGTAGCTACGGTAAAAACGATGTTCTAATGAAAAGGGAACGGCCGATTTAAGGGCCTCAGCACCGACGTTTTGCAACCAACGCCATTCGCCATCGCTAATAGAAGCGTCTCTGGAGCAAGCGACCATCTCCGAATCATGCTGCGGGCTGTACTCCTATGATTGATTACCGTGGCCATGATTTATATAGGAAAAAACATCAGTCTAGTTAGAATATTGATGATCAGATCCAAATTTTATTGGAAGGTTCGCGGTTCGATGTCATGAAGCCCGATGCCTCATTCGTTCAATGTATACAGCCGTTCTTCATCCATTTTCATTTTAGCTTCGCCTCCTTTGTATTTTTTCCCAATGTTCAACGCGAAACTCGCAACTGTGGTCCTAGGGTGTCTGGTCGGTATCACGTTACTCACATTGATCGTACTCACCATGCTCCTCGGGCACAGACCCAGCCCCGATCAATTTCGGCACGAAATACGGCTAGCAACTCCGGCCACTTCCATTGGATCAGTGTTTCAGGCCGCGTTCCGTGACGCCTTCTCGTCCCGAGCAGTAATGTACACACCGGGTCTTTCAGATAAGCAACCTGAATGGGATACATCTTCAAGCTGCATTACTCAGATTGAGGCCGGTATCAAGCCCAGAACAACAGCATTTGCTATGTCCTCGGCACCGACAGTCGTCCCGAGGCAGAACACACAACCAGCATCCATTCGAATCCACCCACCACCGCCACCAGTGCCTAAAGAACACAACCGTCAGGAAAGACGGAAGACTGATCGGGAAAATGAAGAATACCTGCTGTATGCCTTTTCAGAGACGCCCAAATCGTCACACAGAGACGTGCGTGCAAACGAGTTCCGTGGGTACACATTGGACTTATGAGGCAGAGCCTGGTGTCGATGAGAGGACGCAATCAAATTTGTGGATTGTCCGCTAGTTCGAGTACACTGCACTCGTCAAAGGGTTTGTAAATAGCATTCAATTCAATAAAAAAAGCTGTGCAATACCCACAGTTTGTTCCGCACGACAGAAAAGATGTATAATGTCCGCAATGGCTGGGATCAGAGAGAGAGAGAATAGTTGAAGGATGATTTATCATGGGTAAAAAAGCAGGTGCTCGACAATTCCCGTAGCATGGTTGGGGTGAAAAATACAAAGGACATATGCTTAATTCGCTTAAAAGTCTGACGCTTTCAATGCGCTGCTGCATAAGGATAATGTGAAGTGGGGATTGAATGTAAACACGTAGAGAAAGATGAAGAGCAGGTATAGTTGAGGTATTTTGTGAAAAAAGTAAAACGCTCAATCCTGTACCATTTTCTTGGGCTCATATCACACATAAATCCAGTATAGAGATGTATATTCCACAGCAGCACAATTTAAAGAACGGAGTGTTATGAGCAACGTCGAATCGTGTTTTGATATCCAAACTAAGGACGAGGACAACTGGGTTTGGGAGAGAGAGCCAAAAAGTTAGCCAACACCAAGCGATAAGTAATTCCGTCGACATTCTACGTGGCTGTATTGTTCATTCAGTTTCAGGCAGTTGCTTTCGAGGTTGATGTTGTGGCTGTTTCAGCAAATGACGGCACATGTGATTGGGGTTATACACTATTTGGTACACTAGTATGAAATCACCGTGTAGCCGCAGGTGAAGTCCGCTGAAAATTCCCCAGTAACTTTATCCTTTGTTGGTGAGAGAAATTGCGTACACACCTGACAATCTGTGTTGCCCTGCGTTGTGGTGTCTCTAGCACCTCCAAGTCGCGCCCCAACTAAGATTAGCAAGCTAGGATGGCGTATTCAAGAATTGTACATAAGAATTGTACATCAAAAAAAGACTGATGGATCAAATCTCCCGAATGCCCTTCGCAACAGGCTGACGTGCTGGTTGCCCCCTTTTCGGAACTGCCTCGGACTGTTGTGAACAGTTGAGGTCACTCAGTGCGAGCACATCAAGGTCACGTTCCTGGGAGCTGGTCTGCAACTGACCTCGCTAAGTCGTCTATTATAATTTGGTAGAGGTGAGTCTCTAGCGCAGAGCCTTGTGATACACCGCGCTCCACCTCAATGGCGTAGGGGAGGGATTCTTGGGCTCTCACATTCAATCGACGTTCATGTGGAAAACTGCCAATCCAATCCATAATTGAGTTGCCTAAGTCTGCGAAGAATTCGATGGTCAAAGCGATTGGAGGTTTTTGGGTCATTAAATACTTCGGTCTAGCTACAGCGTGCAATTTCATATTAGTAATACACGATGGATTTTTGAGGAAGCCACGTTGCGCCAGGGCTATTGTGTTATCGTTTTCCAGATACTGCATTAATTCATCTACTATGATTAACTCCATAAATTCAGAGAGAACAGGAAGCGGGGTTATCGGACGGTAATTGACAAGGCCAGTGCGACCACCTCCCATATGAATAAGAGCGATGACCCTCGCTTCCGTATTGATGGAGTTTTGTTCTCTTCTAGATAGCGCTGATAGAAAGGGCCAGTGGTTCTGCTACATCACTGACTTCTCTCTGCAGAGCTTTCGGACAAATGTTCTTGATTGCAGAAGAACCATTGGTACACAGGGATAACCTCTATCCCAACACAGTTTCGTCAATGAAGGTGATTTGGAGGAACCTGACGGTGGGGAAATAGAAACGGTGAGAAAATTTGGGCTCGTTACTCTTTGGTACGTATGAGAGTAATAAAGCCGTAAGACATGAGCTGATCCTCTTGTTGATCGTCGTAACCAGTGCTGGCATTCCGCGCTGAACCTTACGAAGGCCACTGACATGCGTGTACAAGAGTTTGCGGCTCGTGCAGAATCGCTTCTTTAGTTACTGTTTATGTATCGCCTTGTCCTCGCGGATCGATTTCGCACAATAGTTAAGCTGTGCTATCTATGCATCCCAGGTTTCGGCATCGAGAGTCCCCGTGAGCTCGCCATGTCAAATCTATCAAGGACAGACATCTACGTGTGCCGCTCCAATGCGGGCGTCAAATGTCTCTGTGAACGTTTCCCAGACGACTTCAGGAGCGTATTCAGTTAAGATCCAAGTTGTTTCCTTAACAAATGTAGACAACACATTGAACCGCGTGACAGTATACGCCTCGTCATCCTCCTCTTCGGTAAATTCTGCATAGCATACATAATCAAGGAGTTGAGTCCCATGGGCACTGCGACCCAACGGAGCGCTTGTAACTATTCCGTCGATCATGAGTTCATCGTTGGTGAGCACAAGATCAAGTATCGACTGCCTGTCCACCGTACGAAGTATAGTGGGAGGGATGACGTCGTTGAACAGAGGGTAGCTGGAAATTAGCTCTTGCAAACTACCTTAAAACTGTGTGCCGTCGGGTGCTGGCATTTCCAAGTAGTGCACACTAAATTCGCCAGCGATGAGGATGTGGCTGTATAGCTTTTTCAGCGCAGCCTTCAAAACATCGTTCAGTTCGTAGTCCAGCTCCTACGTCGAGTTTGGTGGACAGTAAATTACGGCTACTAAACATGTGTTCTTGTTCCGCAACCATACCCGACACCAAAGCGAATCAGGAGCGCGGATTTCTGAGTGATCAAAAAGTCCATATCAAAGGTCGGTTTTGTAATAAAGAAGGCAGTTTTCAGCGCCAAAACAATGACATACCCATAGTACCCTGTAAGTGCAGAACCCTGGATCTCGGCGGAACACAGACAGATAGATAATAAACCAGCCTAATGATGGATAACCAGATGCCCTTGATTTTCCCAATGATCACTGCCCAGCGCAAGAGCAGAAGTAGGGGATTAATTGCATATGGCGCTTTACTGTTGCAAGTGTTAATGCTTACTCTGTCACTTCGGTTCACCGGAACTAATCTCAGATCGTAATGCTTTCTTGGGAGCTAAAAACGAAAGAACGGTGTCCGATGGATTCCCTTTACAACAGCATACACAGCCTTAAAATACGGACAAACTTGGGACTTATGGGTGATATAGATGTCCCAAGTAAACGTGCAACTTTCACCAAATAGAGGCCATAATCCAGCACACATTTCGCTGCCATATACGAGAAGCAAGTAGTGTGACAAGACTACGGGACCAGCAAAGTAGTGGGCGAAATTGCGGGCCCCCATATGAACAGTGGACAAGAAATGGTGGAATCGAGTATATAGAGGGATTAGTGGACCCCCCAATAATGCTAAACAGTGGCGATAGTCAACAGCAGTGCGCCGATGCGGTGGTTAGCATCATGCGAAAGCCAAACGCCACGTGACACACTATTCTTTCAGTTACTAACGCTCGACCCTATGATCAGTCATGTTCCCCCAGATAGACTAGATGCCAAGCGTTTTGAGCGGATAGCATGATTGAGGTGTGCACATGATAGCGTTGTTCGCTGCACGGTTCTCAGTGGTTCGGAAGAGTTGCACGAGCACCAACTCTGCAGGCATTAAGAGTCAATAGGTCTTCGTTCTCATCCTTTTGTTTCCACACCAATTGAGGGCCTGCGGTAACACGCCCATCTGAGCGAACTGTGGTGAACGCAAGGTATCAGTCGGTGAGTGCGCATGCAAGACACGCATCCGACGAGACACAGTACAGGTGAGTTGACTTGTTCCATCGAGCATCGTCATTAACACCATCACCTTCGTCGAGTTGAGTTCGGATAGCAGTTCGTTTGATCACATACCCACTGCCTCAACTCGTTTCGTCAGGACAGCGATAAGAGCAAATGTGAGGGGGGACGGAGAGAAAAACAAAACAGAGCAATCAGAATGGGATCGATAGTGCAGTTGGATATAGGGAATCAAATGTGGGGGCAGCACTGACGCCTTAGTTAAGCAGTGTCGGAGAGTACAGCCAAGCAGCGCCGACTGCGTTACAACATAAACCTGTGCGCAATAACATGCCTAAATTGTGGTATCATTGACTGACTACCCTGGAGTCTAACCAAAACCAGTGAGTCAAGCGCAAAAATACACCGGGACAGTAAGTCGGTAGGCGTGCGAGGGATATGGTCTAACCGTAACACGTTAGTCAGGTTCAAACATGAGCCACTGCGGTACCACATCCGCTATTCACCTGTTATCTCCCAAATTAATTTTGTTTTCCCTGTAATACTTGTTGCTTAAGACCCCTGGAAGACAAAAGTTTATGTGCGTATCTATATACAATCTATCCTCTAAGTATGGCAATGGGATGACCGATAAAAGAATCTATGTTTAACTGTATATAGGACACTGGTAGATAATGCGTTAAACAAGAAATGGCAGATTTAAGCGTCATTCACTCGGTGGTCCCACTCTATAAGGGAAACAGTATAGAGAAACCTAACGTTCCACTAACGTCCTTAAGATGCAGCGGCCGTGTCTCTGATCTCCCAAACGGAAAGAAGCAAAGCCTTACTTTGTTAACTGAGAGTAATAACACAATCTACTTACGTACACGGTCATTTAAGTTAGGTCAGAAGTAACGTACAGACACACAAACGCCGAAAAGCTATTTTGGATTTTAGTAATGCACGAAACATCATTGTACGCCGAACAGTTAGCCTCGATTTTTCGACTATCAGGGTAGGTGGACCGACCAATGGTACCGGATCCATAAGCCCGAAAAATCGAAGGAATAGCGACAACAGTAGCTCATGCCATAATTCCGCGAATCGGGCAATGAAGTAAAGGCACCTAGCATAACTTATCCAGCCATCTAGAAGTTGTTGAACCAGACGAGGCTACAACTGTGATGTCTGTATGATGTGGTTACGCGCTAGTTAGCTTCAACACAGAACCAGTAAGGACGGAATGATGAAGAAAAGCAATATAGGAAACACAGTTCGCCGTAAAACCGGATGCCTACGGGTTCCGATAAGCAAAACAAGAGAGCTCCTCAGATCGTTCAGTGATACACCGGACATGTGTCCACAGGCACGTAGAGATATAATGATCTGAAAGAGCTTTTGAATTCGAGGGTCAACACTGTGGTTTGTCACTTTCTAGCAGTTGGTGAGATGAACATGTCGCGTGTTACTGACTACTAGAAAGTTTCGTTCGGCACTAGAGCAAAGAGTAACATATAGCTAAGTAGGATCGATCTCATGTTGATTCTCCCATGATACGTAAGATAACTGTGACCACTGTTGGGTTATGGAGCAGCGCTGTGTGTCTACATTGCGACACGCATTTTCAACTGAACCTCGACCAATCCGATCACTGGGGCTGCTGCATCAGAAGCGGGGGTTTTGGTGTTGCTCGCCCAAAACACGAGCGGTTTCCATCTTGTTTAGATTCTTCAAGTAGGGATAACCGGAGATGGGATTGCAACCCAAGATGTAGTGGTTGACGACCGTAGCCGTTGTTACGACAGTTAGGTACAGTACGAACAGATGGGGCGTGAATGTGGGATGACACAGGCATTGAGGGAGCTGGGTTTCAGCATCCAGCGGCTTGGAGCACATCTGTCACCGGTGTTGGACGCAGACGAAAACATTGAGTTGGCTGATCACCCCACAACCGGCTACGTGAAGTGACCGGAAGATCGGACAAACTTCCATTAGAGACGATCCACAATGTTGCTTTTCCTTTTAAGAAGAAACGTGGGCCATCGCTGTTGGTCTCAATGAATGCGAGACCGGTGTCGACGAGAGTTAATCGTAAAGGCAGTGATCGCTACCGGTTCAGTTAAGGAGTAGTGAGACGGAGAAATAGATGGCACAGACGAGATATGCGGATTAGCCAGTACATATGAGACAAGTTGCATCCGAAGTGTTGTGACAGTCAGCTATGGAAATAATCATCGATCGGTGTGTGGTTCCTAGAAGCCGATCAGACGAAGCCATGAATAAACATCAGGTAGTCTAATGGAGGTGTAATACAGCTGATTTGTTTCGTTGCACTTAAACAAGGGACCTAAAATGACATTCGTAGTTTAATTAAATGCACTTAGCAAAGAGCTTCCTAGAAGACAACAGAAGAAGAATGAGCGATGGACGGCACATTGGCGTCAAGATTTCACGATAGAATGAGCGAAATCGAATTGACACACAAAAGCTTCCAGCAGTCAATAATGACTCCGTAAATTGTTAATGGCGAGAAGTACTCCCGTTACCTATCCGATGAGAGTACTTAAGTATCGATATCATACAATTGTCAAGAGTTGGCTCACTTTAGTGGTTTTCTTGCAAAAAATAAGGAAGTCCGTCGAATAGCAGAACAAGTAAAGGCGAAATGTCTGAGGCAGTTTATCTTGGTAATCAAAAACATACATCAGACAAGTGCAATTTAAAGTTAACTGCAACAGTTAGCCACCATTTTAAAAGAAAACAAACGCAGAATAGACATATACAGGAAGGTGATGGTAATTGAACAACGCTGGATTGGCGAAGACAGGACAGATTGGACACTTCATCCATGTCTTTCGGTAGAGTAGCGCTGGAATAAAATAAAACAGACAAAAAGTAAGCGAACATTAAGTAAATTTGGCTAAGCTAAACGCGTCGTAAACTCACAAAAAGTGAACTGGAAAGCAAATCTTCCAAAAACCGGATCTAAGCGAAATTTAGCTGAGCATGGTAAAATGAGCCCCACCAAGCCGCTTCCGCATTGCATTAACGAGTTCGATGCCAAGTTCACAATGACGAACCAGAACTACCCCGGTGCCCTGAACTGAGCATTTCGGAAAGAAGTAGATGTATAAATACTATGTGAGCGTTGCCCATCGTGATGTGACACCACACTAGAGGTAAACAGCTGTGAACGAGGTTTACAATAGTTGAGTAAATGGATAGCCGAGTTCGCGTAGCAGAACCATAGAATAAGAGAGCGATAATTCGCGTCAATACGCTAGATAAAAGCGAGCTAAGTAGCAGAAATACAAGGTAGTTAACAGGATTGTCAGTATTAAGTACGGCGTGGTTGAGCGTGCAATGCGATCCCCAACACATGGCGGAAGCGAATCCACAGATACGATTCGAGCACCGCCAAAGTATCGGAGCTCAATTTTCAAAAAGTAACGCAGTACAACCAAGGACATTCAAGTGTTCAAAGCACCAGTTAGCGTTAAAAACGCAGTAGTAAACAGGCAAAAGATGGGCACATTAGCTATTTCACATAGAGAGCAGCCAGAAAGCGAGAATGAATACACTACTTTTACTTTATCAGTAGTACGATTTATTCGTGAGGACCTAGAATTCGCCTGCAATCCATCTAGACTAGGGGTTCCCAACCTTTTGGAGACCATTACCCCCAAAGCGGGTTCACTTTAGGCAGTTACCCCCAAATTTCCTGAAGACAAGTGGCTAGCAACTACTGCATTTCTTCTTTACATTACGGCAAATGAATACCATATGTGATTACTTTCGATCATGCAAATAAACGAGACCCCCATTGTAGTGCGAAGAAAATCTGAGTTTCTCTCATTAAGAACCCAGCATTCAAAGTATTCTTGATGATGTCATGAAGGCGACTTTGATGGTGCTGTTAGAAGGTGATAGCACACTTATCCCTAACGCATGTTGCTGTACACTGACGATTCTTAACATTTTTGAGGCTCTCACAAATGGGGTTTGCTATAATCGACCCGCCCCACACCCCATTTTCCGTTTCAAACGCTAACTGACGAATAACTATTGCGCTGTTTGCTTCTAAGTACGGGAACTGATAGCCATTTGGAATAACTCTCGATCAATAAAGGAAAGAAAACAGTTGTTTGGTACAACATTGTATGTAATCAGGACGACAGACATCAATGGGACGGTTGATATTGCTTAGTGCTAATAATTTCTGGAATATTTGGTTCAGTTTCTGCTAATGCACATCAGAAGTCGTGCTCCAGGTTCATTCGACTTCTTGATTTTGTTTTCATTGAAACCATTGTCGAAAATTCACTTTCACATCTATAAGTTGCTGCAAATGGATCAGTATTCTCAATGCTCTTTCTGATAGCAATGGATACTCACCACCTATCTTTATCAAAAATGCTACCAGTGGTGTGCTTTGGAAATCCATTTTTAATTCGTTATCTTCGCGTATTCCTAGGAATTGTGCTTTGGCTTCGATGGCAGTATCCGGAAAGATTTCCTCATCCACTGAAAAGAATCTTAGCATCCAGGTATTTAGTTGGTGATTTTCCAAGTCAGGAAAATATTTGCTGATGGAATGGACCACTGATGACAAGTGGCAAGTTATATCATCTGTGAAAGCGAACGTTTCATTTCTTCCAGCGAGCACCATTGATAGTTCTGGGAACATTGACACATCGTCAACTGTTGCTCTGCGTTGGTGAAGCTGCATTTTACGAAGAAAAGTGGCAACCTTATCCTGAGCAGTTAAAATATTAACCATATTTCCTAGCAAGCTGAGGTACAGTGCATTTGTTTCTCCGAAGAAATCTATGATATGTTAGTTTGGAAATAAATATGTTGTCTGTTATCATGACGTGTAACCCGTTCACCTTATCCTTATGCAGCTCCTTCCATTCAAGAAACATTGCAATTTCTCCTCGTAGTTCGAGCACTCGGTGCAACACCCTGCCTCGTGATAACCAACGAACTTCCGTGTGCAATAAGAACACGTCGAATTTGCCTCCAAATTCATTGCATAACTCTTTGAAAACTCTTGTATATGTCGCACTACCGCGGATGACATGTATTATTTTCACTACGTTGGTTAACGTGTCCAGCAAAACAGGTGGAAGAGTTTTCACTGCTAAAGCATAACGATGTATTATGCAGTGGCTGAAGATACAGTGCAGGGCAAATATTTTGACTAACGTTTGGAATCCAGAACGGACGCCCAACATGGATGGTGCTCCGTCTGTACAGACACGCACCAACCTCGACCACTGTAGATCCTTTTCCTTGACAAAATCCTTCACTGTTCGAAAGACATCTTCGTCACCTGCAGTTGTGCTCAATGATTCTGAGAACAAGTACTCTTCTTTGAAGCGGTCGCCTTTTAGGTACCGAACATAGACCAGTAGTTGGGAACAGGATGCAACGTTCGTGGACTCTTCTAACTGTATTGCGAAGAAAGGACTTGACTTTATTTCGTTGAGCACCTTATACAAAATATTATTGCTCATATCCTCAATATGACTTTTGATTGTGTTGTTAGACAGTGATATGCTTAGCTTTTCTGCATGTTGCTCTCCAAGAACGAGCTTCACGGCATCCATTATGCAAGTTTTTATGGGATTCTCTCCTATAGTATGCGGTTTCTTGTTTTTGGCGATTCGGAGAGCGATGCTGTATGACGCTTCAACACCAGCTACAGTTAACTGAAAAAGGAGCCTGATGCATCCAGGCGCGAACTTTTGAGCGCAGCTTCTTTCCGTTTGAATAATGTAATATCTTTTCCTACAAACTGAGAATGACTTCGGTCGAAGTGGTCTTTCAATTTGCTGGGTTTCATGCTCTCCCCTGTGAGCACTTAGCTGCACAAAACACATGACGTCTTCTCAACATTTTTGTCGACAAATATGGTGAGGCTCCATTGCAGAAAAGCTTCCTTGTAGGACCGTTTTTTCCAGAAGACATGGTTCCTGCAAAAAATTAGGCAACTAAATTATATATATATATATATATGAATACTTTCGTGATTTAATGTAGGTGACATTATCGTAAACGTTTGCAGATAAACTCATTATTGTCGATATCAAAACCATTGAATTAAATCACTCACCTGCTATGGTTTCTTGTCACAAACAACTGTAGATGAATGTGATCAACCCAACACCCAATGGTCACTGGCGTCCAATCCGTTGATTCTGTCTTTTCTGTGACGCAAAATGCGGTGTTCTGCGCGCTTTCAAACGCCTGCTGTAATCTCCATTCAAGACATCACATGACCCTTTCGTATGTGGTTCATAAGCAAACATGACCAGATATCAGTGCCTTCTCACGTGTTGCATTCCAAGTCATTCCTGCATGATGACACCACCACTCGGTATCTATACGTGGTGAACACTAATCGCCCGTTTTGACCGTTCTAACCTGGAAACAATCGCGCGTCACCTTGCCTGGTCGTCTGACCAAGGCTCAACTACTATACCATTTCCCGGCCAAGTTGTCCACTTGGGCAACAGAAATAATCTGAGGGGGCATTCAAAATGAGTCTACTCATTTTTCAATGGTCAGGCCAGGTGTCAACTCGTCCTATTGCTCTATCATCGCCCAATACTAAGTACGTCCATTCGGCCGTGCATGTGCTCCCCGGTCGCCAAATGGAATACGCATGCGTTGATGCAACAACACTGTTCACAACCAACTGGACGAGGCAAGTCACGGACTTTGGTATCCGATGGCAACAACCGGCGTTATGCACAGGAGACACTGATAAGTGTCGTGAAATCCTGTGCTATGTTGCAAGGCTAGTGCAAGACTGACGTAACACGGAAACAGCAAATTCCTCATCCTTGCTATTGGGGATCGTGATACTGTGTCATCGCGTTGTAACAAGAGGACGCATCCAAAAACACAGACCTCTCAAGTAGCAAGGGGGAGGAATTTGCTGTTTCCGTGTTACGTCAGTCTTGCACTAGCCTTGCAACATAGCACAGGATTTCACGACACTTATCAGTGTCTCCTGTGCATAACGCCGGTTGTTGCCATCGGATACCAAAGTCCGTGACTTGCCTCGTCCAGTTGGTTGTGAACAGTGTTGTTGCACCAACGCATGCGTATTCCATTTGGCGACCGGGGAGCACATGCACGGCCGAATGGACGTACTTAGTATTAGGCGATGATAGAGCAATAGGACGAGTTGACACCTGGCCTGACCATTGAAAAATAAGTAGACTCATTTTGAATGCCCCCTCAGATTATTTCTGTTGCCCAAGTGGACAACTTGGCCGGGAAATGGTATAGTTTGCAATCGACTCCATAATTCGACCCGGCGAAGGACTAACTGACGATAGCCACGGGAGCCGAGAGAGGCGTCATCTGATTGCAGTGACTAATGGCTGGTCACTGATGACTAATCCAAAGTGCATAGGTAGTTAGCGACATGTTCTGATACGGATGATTTTGTTATTAAACTCGTTTAGCGACCGATTGATGATCCAATCCTCGTACTAATATTTACCCCCCGCAAAACGCCATTTTCCTCCTTGGGGTAATTACCCCAAGGTTGGAAACCCCTAATCTAGAGCCACACACGTTGAACGTTAAAATATGGACGGTGGGAGCTGTAACTATAGCCCACTACACTTGACACTTCGGTGGCGCACGGATGTGCCCTCACTTCCATCTATTAAGGTTATGAACCTACGGCCCGCGAACGACACGACTTTGAACACCCAACGAATTCACCTGCCTAGCCTAGCCCTGTGTTTAAGGCGTTCACGTTAATGCACTTTCGATCAAGTCATTGCATGGCCCCTGTCAAGTGGCCCTCCGTGCATCAAAAAGTCAAAGTCTGGACCTCGATCAGAAATTCACTATTCACAGAACGCAAACTCATTTTATATCTCGAGTCAATTAGAATCAGTCATAGATGCAGAACAAATCTCCTTCCTATTACATTCTTGGCCAGCGTTCGAGCTTCGTTCAATGTCGATCCAAATCGATTGCATGCTATCCTTCAGTTCGCCTCTGCAGCGATCGACCAGCTTTCAGACTGTTGGCCCAAAATCGTTAAGCTCGACCGATCGCTAAGCGACGGGCATCCAAGTGTAGTATCTTACCATCACAGCCCCATTCTGTTTGAACACGTTCATGCATTATCACCGCCAATCAGCTGTGACAGTGAGCGATGCTCTGCGTGTAGCCAATTGAACGGGACCGCTCACACCACAATGCCGCACTTCGCACCGTAAGCTCGATTGCGTGTTGCATTCTCTAACCCTGAACATTCGTTTGACCCCATTCATCCGCTTGCACGTTAGTATGCATGTGACCCATGCAGTCGTATCTTTCACGCGCATGCGCTGTGGCGTTCGTGCAGCTGTGCATGAAATTGATCCATGTGACATAGGCAAACCACATTGGGGCTTAGCAAACTTCTTGTGAAGGTGGGCATGTCACGTCCTCGAGATAATTTTCGAGCCCATGACGTCCATGAGGTGGGACCTCGTAAAGACAATGGGACCATACTACAGGCGCTTCAACGCAAGTCAAAAATCTGCTTACTGTCGAGACAGTGGTGTGCGAAGTGTCCGTGATAAAGCAGATGGGCGGAAAAGTTGTCGTCGGGCGATTTCAGTGTCTCTGCGCAACGTCCCGTTGTCACTCGGAACCGCAGTTGAAAAACGATGCCGCAAGCTGTTCATTTCAGCCGGCCGTATCCATATATCGTACAACGGCCCTTGTGTGATATATGTATTGCATGCTATAAACGTTATAAGCTTCACAGGCATGTTAGGTGAGCCGTAACCACCAGAGACCGCTAGTTCTTTGCTTCGCAAGTGTTCTATTAAGATGCTAATTATGTATCCAATTCAGTGTATCTCACATTTTCAAGTGTGAACTGCATCGCCTCTTATGGCTACTAAGAGGAGGAATGTGGACGTAGAATGTCGCGTTTTCCATGACGAGACAAAGGACTAGAAATGCAGCTGTCATATGCGGCGAAAATATAGCGGTTTTGGAATAGTACAAACTTTGGCGTCATTATGAAACAAAACACTTATTATCATACTCCAAATAATCGAGGAAGCAACGCTCGGAGGGATATGAGTCCACGAAAAGTGGTTTTGAAACAAAGAAATCACGAGAAAGGTTACTGAGGATGAGGCTGCCATTCGTACAAGTTACGAAGTGGTTCATAAGATGGCTGAAGGAGGAAAACCGTTTATTGATGGAAGCAGCGAATGACTTGTGTCCTGAGAAGGCCGATTTGTTTTCTACTATCAGCCATCCGGCAAGCTCTGTTGTGCGGAGAACAGAAGAACAGAGAGAATGTAGTGCTGCAGATATGCCAGAAAGCTGAAGACTTTTTGTGTTCTTTTTCCTGGTGCTGGATGAGTCTACTGATCTGTAGGGTACGTCACAACTTCTCGTGTTCATTCGAGCTTTCAAATAACGGAGGAGTTGACGTCGGTCTGCAATATGCATGGAACGACAAACGGAAAGGACATTTTCGTGGAAGTGCACAAAATTTTGCAAGATTATAACCTTCCGTGGAATCGGCTTCGAGGTGTGATAGTTGATGGAGGGAAAAACATGGCTGGAGTGCGGAAGGGTCTGGCAGTTGGAAGGTTTTGGAAATTCTGGTAGGTCGGTTTATTCACTGCATCAACAAACGCTCTGTGGGAAAGACTTAGGTATTCCTTGTGTACTCAAACCAGTCGTTTCTCCCGTCAACTTCATTTGGGAACCGTCATTTCCAGTCGTTTCTAGAAGACATTGATCCTGAATTCTGTGGTTTATCTTCCCACACATCAGTGCGATAAATCAATTGAACTGAAGGTCTGTTACGTTTGTACAAGCTCCGAAACGAAATAGCTGCGTTCCTGAATGAAAAATATAAAGCTGCCCCACGGATGTCACATCCTACCTAGCTGTCAGTGGGCAATTATGGTCGATCTCACATCCCACATGAATGAGCTGAACTTGAGACTGCAGGGAAAGGACAACCTCATCTGTGATCTGTACAGAATCATCACAGGATTTCGGCGAAAGTTATCTTTAAAACAGTTAGTCCCCTTTAATAATTTGAATAACACAGAAAGAAGACGAACACTGGTAGATGCGCGCATTTCGTATCATCTCGTCAATACCATTGGTAACTGGAAATAGTCAAAATAATAATCAAAGGGTGCTACCTGACCAGTCATGTGCACCAGAGTGAACGGCGGCTATAGCCCTAAGATCACGGCAGCCGAAAATTTACAAACATTTGTTTTTGCACACACAGAGCCGGTCTTATTCGGTTTATTGCCACGACCCCGGCGAACCGCGAACTAGGATGATACAGTAGAATCCGGAACGCTGAGACAAGGTTAACCCGATGATGGGACTCCCAAATGTGTCTGCCTATTGATGACGCTGGTGGCTTACGTGAGCTCGGAGCACTAGAGGCGAGTTGGTCGACCTCCCGTTGAACCCAGTTGGGCAGGTGTTCCTTCACTCGGGAATTCAAAACCCCCCTGGGTTCTGCCTATGTAACTGACTCCACAGTCACACAAATTGGTAAACGCAATGGGGCTTGGCGCTGATGGGTTTCTCTTCCTAGACTGAAGGTAACAAGTTTCTGGATTTTATTACTTACGACCGCGTCAGCGGCGTATTAGGTTCTCTGGATGGCAGAGAATAAAAGCTTGGTTGTCCTCATTGTGGCGGCGTTGCCCTTGAATGGAAGTTCAATGTAAACCTTTTTCTTAGGTGCTGTCAACACCATTTCTTTCGGCTGCCTGACCTGACTGTGTTTCTCGATGCAACGTTTAGAACAACCGTCTTTTAAGTGTTCTGGTAATAGTCTCCAGCTAATCAGCCAGACAATCACTTGAACGAATTCGTCTGGAACGGGAAAACAGAGTATTTACCAGCACACATTTATAACCCATTGGTGTGAATCTCGTAAAGTGTAGGGATTGTCCAGACCATGTCGGCTTTCGGTATACAGACCGCCTAACGAGCCGGGTATCCCTTCGGCTGATGAGAATGCCCAGAAACGGAAGGTGATTATTTGACTTGAATCCATGGGTAACTTTAAATTGATATGAATGCTGACTAGGTATTCTATCTGTGCTCTAGTGGACCGAACACGAGTATCTCATCAACATACCTTTTGTAGAAAGACAGTTACGAAATCTCCTCGCACAGTTTTCTTTTAAACATTAATCATAAGAAACTCGGTTAATATAGGCCCCAGAGGACTGCCTATAGCCACTCCATCGATTTGGCAATAAGAAATCTGTTGGAAACAGAATCCGACGTTTACCGTGCATAGCAACAGGGACTGCCTAAGTAGATCTGTCGGTATTTGTACACGGACTTTTACAACCTCAATCAGATGACATAGGTAATCAACTGTTTCGAGCAATGAACATAAGTGAACAATGAGTGAAGGTCCATAGAGCACATGAGCTTGTCGGCTATGTTAAAGTGATCGAGACCCTCAATGAGTGCAAAAGAATCCTTATGACCGTGAGTACTGTAATGCTGCTTAAGTGGGGCTAGGATTCGCACTAGAGAAAACGCCAATATGTGCTGTGGTGAGCTCACCATTGATAATATTAGTCTTAGCGGTATCTCTTTCTTATGGGTCTTTGACAACCCGCACAGCTACAGGTTTGATGAACCGATCGGCTTCAAGGTCTTGTAGGGCTCATGGTTAATGATAAGATGTCAAAGAAGTAATTATAAGTGTTGATTAATGCGAGCTTCAATAACTAACAGACTATCTGGCCGATAAATGCGCATAAACTTGCTGTAATCACTCAGTATGTCCAGCAATTTCCGAACGTAGTCGTTTTTGTTCATGACTACTGCTTCTGAACCCTTGTCTGGCTTCAATACAACTAACCCGTTATACTTCAGCGCGTAATGCTTGCAGGTGTTTAATTGTTAACGCACATTTTCGCTTATTGGAACGATGAGAACTTCGTGAGCGATGTAAGTCAGCTTGTTTCTAAACCAGGCAGCCGCATCCCGGTTGGTTGGCTGGAGTTCTGTCAACCGATCGAAGAAATTCCCAAACTGATTATTTCCTGTTATCATAATGGTACTGACGAGATGATACGAAATGCGCGCATCTACCAATTTTCGTCTTCTTTCTGTGTTATTCAATGTCGTCATTAGCTGAAACACAACTGGAAGGAGAAAATATCTCTCACTTTAACTGTTTTAATGGTTTTGTGCTACGATTATTGAAGACGCTTCGCTTGAGTTTCCAAAAGCAATTATTCGTGAACTGATAAAGCCTTTTTGGAGTGGTTTTCAGATCTTGACAGAATTGAGAGTGAAATTATTCTGTTCCAGAATCAGTATGATTGCAACCTCGATGTTTCACCTGAACTACAGTTAGAGCTAACTGACTTGTAGCCGAATGATCTTTTCAAACAGAAGCACAGAGAAGGACAACTTGTCGAATTTTACTGCTCCCTACCTGATGTAGAAATTCCGGAACTGAAAAAATTTGCACCTGATGTAGCATCAGTGTTCGGAACAACTTATGTCTGTGAGCAAACATTTTCAAAAATGAAGTACTGATATCAACTCATTGAACGAGATTGACTGACGAACATTTGAAAGCAATTCGCTTGCAGCCATTCCAAAGCAGACATTGATGATATTGTGAAGCCAAACTACAATTTCAAAGATCTCATCAACTTTTCGCAGCTCTTTGCAATTTCCAGATGGGTGCAGACAAGTGAAAAAACTAACTGAGTTACCGTCGCCTCTGTTAATATGACTTTCACTTCATACATATGTTGAAGTCCTTTCAGGTTTGTACTTTGCACGTCCCTCACCCATATTTACGACGGAATGTGCAAAACAGTTTACAGTAGTTTCGTTAAGTATCTACGTTTTGGCCTTTGAGTATTGTGCAAAATGCAATTCGGTCCGCGGCCATCATTTCGTTCGCAATCCGGCCGGCATAGAAAAATGGTTGGTGACCTCTGCTCTAGTCTAAGCGGAGTCAGAATGCGTTACTAAAAAATTCATCGACATATAATGAGTACACAAATGAACGGCGGCTGCTGGAACGTTTTGATGTGCTCGCAACTCACTCTCGTCTGATTTACCACAACTTGCTGGAAGAGTGTGCACCCTTCGTTCGTTGAAAATAGTAATTTGTGGGAGCAAAGAGATAAATCACCAGATACATCCACCGATGGTGGATCGGGGAGCACATCAACAGATAAACCCGAATAAATCACGCCTAGAACGTGTGTGAAACCAGCAGTCAAATCACAGAATTCATCAAAAGCCTTATGGAACAGAAGGGGAACGACGGATCGGTCAGGTGGTTCCCTAACAAGCATCATCTGCACTCGACCAATGATATAGCGAAAACTGAGTGACTCGTAATAAGGCCAATGCAAACATCGTTATCAAAATCCCGCATGGTGCAGATTACTAGCGTTTTCCAACAAGAGATATACTGAACGACTGGTACGCCTGGCATTATACTATTGACACTTGCATTATGTCGTGGTCGGCAGCATATGTTAAAAACCCTACCGCCTCACGAGTGAATTACATGCTGAAAGACCCTAGGTGGATTCTTAAGACAGTTCCGACTGCGGTCTAAACAGCTGGAAAGCAATTAACCTAGTATTAGTGAAACACTGTTTCTTTATACCTTTAACGCGTTAAAGAGGCCCGTAACTACTTCGTAAGTGTACCAAAGAACTACTATTGCTTACTGGGTAATCGGTAGCGGCAATAAACATATGTGGGCAAAAATATTGATGCAAGACAATTTATAATCAGTCCAGAACAAAATGTGCAGCTCGGTTTAGCAAATAATTAGCATCAAATCGGAGTAGATTCGCTTGTTTGAACCAAGTCACATAGTCACTGTAGGCACCATCCCCCACATACGAAAGGCCGCAAAAGCACGAAGGCTGCCGCACCACACGAGTTCCGTGATATGTATTGCACAACCGGACGTAGTAGGGGAATGACACAGCGGTATGAATGTGAGGAGAAGGAGTAATATATATCGAGGGCGCTTAACGATTCAACAGTGATCGGGCTGACTCTCCAAACAACCTCCCGTGATGCCAGCTAGGTGCTTCGGCTTAATTTCGTTTCAGCGAATGGTTCAGCGACAGTGTTTCAAGATGTGGCGGGTTTCCGCCTGACAAGCGTAGTCCCTATAAAAAGACAACAAATGTTTATTTAACACTGTGACGTGCCGGATGTGACTCGTCACTGGCCTCTTGCCCGTCCGGATGATCTTGCCTACTCCGCGGACGTCAGTCATCCACTTCGAATTCCTATTAGCACTCCTTCTACTGGCGACCCGAGCAAACACAATCAAAAATGCAGAGTAATATAAACAAATTCAATCCACTTGGCTACATAAACACCCACACACATATATACGCACACAAACATCCAGTTTATAACTGGTTACCTTGTACCATCTTTGTAAAATTACCGATCCTTCGTGTTTCTATTAGCATGATCAAGCATTCGCACCATCAGGAGAAAGCAACAAAATTCAACGGGTTTTGATGGCTGGAATTCCGGACATTTTAACAGTGTGAGCGCCCTGATCCGAATGTTCGCCCGGGTAACAATTAACCCGCTGTGCCGTGAGTCCATAACCCACCGCGCTAACCTTTCCTCCAGTGCAGGAAACATGGTTGTTCTACCGCGTGCTGCTTTCTTGCTTACAGACTAAGTGACATTCTGACTTTTCCTTTCACCATTCTCGCCTTTCATTCACCATGAAATGGCGTACAGCCTTACAATTATTAGATTGCTAGGCAAACGCGATAACTTGCAATTTAAAGCCAGCAGCATATGCACATCGCTTCCGCCCAGATATTTTTTCACGTTTCCACGGCTTTGGAAGATCGCAAGAAATGTTGGCACATTCCCTCTCAGCGAGATCATGTGACGTCGCGTTAGCGCCATTTTGGTTAGCGAATCACAGCACTTATACATTATGCTATGCTAATCAAGCTGGTGCATTAAAAGTACGTCTTCCCACACCACTGATCGTGAACTTCCCTCTGACCCGCTGCTCCATTGCGATTCAGATGCATTAGGCCCCCGACTATGCGCGGCGGTGTCTGACATACCCTTTTACATAACCCCTACATTGTCAGCTGTCTTACCTGTTTCGTGTGACTTGACATCTAATCACTACTGTTCTGACGGCTCTAAGCCGGGGTCCGCTGGGAAGTGCACCACTGATGAGACACAGAAGGTGGAAACGCCGGTGTCCGGTGCTTTTCCAGACTAGCCTAAGCCTACTGATGGAGAGTGACCATGATGAATTAGCTGAATAAGCAATTTACATATTGTAGAGGCCACAGGAATCCACAGGTGCCGTGAGCTATGGGGTCTTTTGAGGAAGCTCCGTTGTAAGAAACTCTGCAGTCAGAGTAATACAGTGAATGTAGACAAACTTAGCACTCAGTCTAGCTCAGACTCATCGGGGTAAGTCCAAAGGCATCGGTCGATCAGTGATGTGTACAGAAAACTCATAAGACAAGACAAAGCAAATGATCCAGACTCTCCCTCGCCGATAGTTTTAAAAGAGCGTGCTCAGAGCTGTCTTCTTTATATTGCTTTTAATCTAACTACTGGCAAAACGGCCAAATATTTACCCATCCTACTCACAGCCTTAGCTATGTTACACACATGCACTACAGTCCTAACTTCTGAGAGACAGTCGCCATTTCAAATTTCATAATAAAAGATGTATGTTGCACTATATTTACCAAGCACGCACAGAAGATTGTTGAGTACCGTACAGGCAACATTTCACGGGTCTTTCACTTCCATCATTGCGTACGGATGCGATCGCAGTTTTCGTTTTCGTCCTCTTCCGCACCTAAGATCTACATAGAAGATTTTATATAACTTCCCTGAATCATCTTCTGACGCCGAAATGATCTGGAAGTTATTCTTTATCTGTTGAAGAGCAGAGCTGACAGTTCAGCTCACTTCCCTGAAAATACTGGCTTTCCGAACCAAGTTTTACCTAGGGCCTGAACAATCAGATACAAATTTATTGATCTTCGGGAGATCTATCTCAAGCACTTCAAGTACCTAGCGGTAATATCCTATGCATACTATACGCACCCCTTTCGTCTTGGCTTCTGTACTGTTGTTTAGCTACAATGACCGTATATATGATTACTGCATCTCTGCATATATACCCAGCCTGCTGTTATCCAGTCCTTTTTCTCTCCATCTTCTGACCCGTGGCATATATGCCTCAATTACCTTCGCTAGCTTGTTGACTTATTCTGTGATACTGTAGGTACCCACTAATGACTGGATGACTTAATCGATGAGGCATTGCTGGCCTCGGTTACTCTCTTTACCAGCGCCAATATCCCTCGTATTTTTTGCCTTCTGCCCCGTTGCTTACCCACAGTGACGTGATTTAGGCTTCGTGCAACTCTGCATATATCCAGAGCCTTTTATGAGCCGTTCCTATTTCTCTCACCTTTTGATTTCTTGGTGGGTATGCGTTACTTACCTGACTGTAATGCCACGGCGCTTTGTGATTACTAGATCCATATTCTAATGTTTTCTTTATGCTTAGATTATTCACATCTGTATCTCCCAATCGCTTCTCTTTGAAACCAGCGCATTTTACCGGTTCTTTCTTTGCTCCATCATAAGCAACTGGGGCTACTCAACTCCTATGCGCCACGCCGCCATCGTCTCGATTTACATCCCTCTTACCCGTCATTTGCACATGTAATCTTGGCCACTATACATCGCGGCACATGGTCCTCGCCTATCCACACTAAAATTCTGGCTAATGGATATCCTCCATCGTAGCCATACTCGAATCGTACTTCATAGAAAAAATGTCCCAAATAACTGTGTGTGTAAACGGTGTACAGATGAGATAAAATTCATACAATTGATTTAATTCCAATATGGTGTGATCACTTGAGCCTTTTTCTGTCATTTATGGATGCCAGTTTTTGTCTGCATTTTCTCCCTCATCCCCTTTACCGAGATCTGCGAAGAGCTGAATGAACTAACCTGATCGGTGTCAGCTAGCCGAATGTTCTAACAACCGGCGTTTGCGAATGAAGAATGCCTCTACATACTCAAATGGGACAGAATTTGCGCTTGGAAGCTTGACTTCTAGGAAAGGTTTCTGGTGATCCGAACAAGTGGATGAATCGCACCTTCAGTCAAAAACTTTCCTACACACTCCGTATTATCACTTATGGATCGGAGTTCACTACAAAACCTCTTAAATCTTTACAATTTATCCGGTTACCTTGGCGCCAATCAATACCACCTCGCCAGTGGGCTTTAATTGCGACAGAATCCCGATTACTTGGCGTTAACCTATCGTATGCATAATATCTACCTCGCCAGTAGGAAGATTTTTGCCGCAAACCGCGATGCTCAAAACGATTGCCACTAGATTCCATGAACTCACTTTACCCAATCCCCAAGGCCACCCATCGAAAACCCTAGTTTCTATTCGTCGTTTATTGAGGCAAGCCGATGACCTGCCCCCAGCTACCAAATATTTGGGAACCTATGGTTGCAACTAGCAACGGTTTCGTTAAACAATACCATGAATCTTGACACAGTTAACCAGCAGGAAGCTACTCGGTAAACAACTCATTGTATCCACTATTAAATGTGTCCCCTTCACAAACAAAAAGTCTGAATGACGCTCGAATTTCATTGTTCAAACCAATACGAAATTACTGCACAAAGTTTCATGTATATGATCATGGCTTTACGGACGTGCCTCGCAGGTCGAGAATGAAAGTGCTTATCGTTAGTTCATTTATATACCTGGTGCTAGTATTCAGTACATAGCTTAACCACCTCACTAGTGTGGATCGCCAAAAAAATTATTTCCCCTTGGACCGAATTTGTTGGAGTGTGAATATTGCGTTCGACCATCCTCGTTCATCAGATCACCTGAACAATTTCACTTACATGGCGTTACTTTGACACACTGTGAGGCCCACCTCTGGGATCTGAATAACTGGCTTCCACCTTACTCACCTTCTGGAGAACTTTGTTACGATCTTTATCCACCTCCCTATTGAGGATTACTACTAAACCGATTTCTACACGATAGGAAATCGTTGAGGAAATCATCTGAAACATTTCATTTACCTGAGGTTACTTTAGCACACTGTGATGCCCAACTCGCCAGTGGGAAACCTACAAAGCACATACATGCTGAACCGGCCTTCAAATACACCTAGTACATGAGTTGCAACCCCAAGGAATTCCGTTCATCCCGTAAGGGATATATCGTCATTTCCGTGTTACGACTTCCCTTAGCTTTACTGCAAATCATATTCCGTTATATCGCAATCCATACTATTTGAGGATGTGCTGCGGTAACACAACAGCAGTTTCAACATTTTTACCTACCCGGAATAATTCGCCTTCTTCGCTCGATGTAATCATATCCAATATACTTGAATGACTGCGAACATGTATCTCTGCAACCGCCTAATACCCGATTCAAACGTTGTCCTACATTTTCGTCAGTTTCTGATTTATGTACACACGAACGGCAAAATCCAATCCAAATGCATCTTAGAAGTTCGGTGTTAATTTGCTCTATCCGCTCGATTGCTTCTAAAACATGTTTTCTCATGCAGGTTATTTTCCCAATATATGTGTGGAATTTTTTGATCCGCTGGTACCTCTACAAAACACATGTTTATCAAAGATCTGAGCAAGCAGTACAACGAATGTCTTTCTTTGGAAGAACTCTTATCTTCTGTGTCTGTCTTTATATCAATGGTTGTCTAGATTTTAAACTTCTTAGATCATTTTATGGTCTATGCTTTGTACCTGATTGCACCTCACTGATCATGCCGACACAGGTGTGCCCCGTATCGACGAGAATAAACGTTTAGTTATAGTCTGTGCAGGTGTGCAACTAAAAACATTTATCATCAGTGACCACGCGTGGGGAACAGCGCTGTCACGACTGAGCTAAGTTCCATTCAAAGCGACCTAGTGTGTTTACCACTCTATGTGCAAGAAGACATAAACTGTGAAACAAGTAGCACCCAAGCAAAATAAATTGGTGGCACACAACCGTCGAATAGTTCAGGTGCTAAAAGCGTGAGTGGGGAAACAGTGAGTGATCGCAACCAATTGGCATCTACGCCCCGCGGTTGAGCGGCGAGTTTCAACAGCTCGCTTACTCCAGCAGCAAATATCCCACTGACCATGCTCAGTGCAATGCAGATGAGCGATCTAGTTGCGCATAGTGGAAGAGTATCGGAGCAGATAAACACGGTTTCCCCAGAAGACCTGTGCTAAATAGAATGTAGCACAAGGGCACTCGATCACGACTAAATGAAGGCCAAATCAAAGGGTAATGAGCGAAATTTAGTATAAATGTCAAGGGAGGAGTGGAGCTCTTCGGATCGCTTATGAACAACTAACACTTCAATGGATTGGCCATCAGAAATTCGAAGATAGATCTGAAGAGGACCACGAAGAAAAACAAGAGGAGCGGAGAAGCATGCATAGGAAGTTAATTGATAGCGAATCGGTCGGTGGTTCAGCAGAAGCCAACTGCCAGTCATCCAACGGTATGGAGTGTTGAAGGCCACCCAGAATATAACCGACAATTACGATTAAAAGTGATGCAGAAGACAAAATAGTATAAAACTTGAACAGTTCTAGTCCCAGTGCACCCACACGTATTTAATCATGAGAGCCAGAACACATGAAAAGGTACAGCTCAGTGTATTACGCTAACGGCTCCCTGCCATGCACTCGCAACCAGTTGTAAGCTACCAGGGTGAACGAAACTAGGTGACAGTAGGGAATCGAAGAAGAGAAGCAGAGGTTGCAAATCACAGGTCAAAACCACTACACTGCGAATACAATTTGGAGTGGTAAATAATTTAGAAATAATTTTTTAGAACTGGGGCATACCGGATAAGTGGAAGCAGAGGTTGTCACAAAGTAATAGAGTCGGACAATGGAATAAGAAGTCCGAAACAAGACAGCGAACAAACTCTATGGTCATGCGGTGTTCCCACCAGATATGAGCTAAATTGCGAAGGCACCGGTGGTCGAACGCAACTAGCTCCTTTGCGTCTGTCGACCTGATGGGTCAGGTTTCACATCCGTACAGTAGGGTTGAACGGACGGAAGAACCGTAGGCTCTACTCTTCACGATGAGCACGATGCTGTGCCCGTACGACTTGCGGCAGATGGAATACGCACTGTGATGACCCCCGAAAGAGCGAAACGACAGTCCAGCACATATTCGGATGGGTCCAGCCGTGATGAACTCAAGCTAAACATGCTTTTTTTCACCTTTTGCTTATTTTCGTTTGTATTTTTCGAAGTTATTTAAACTGCTGTTATTATGGCGATGCGGGTCAGAAAAGTGCACCCGCGGTGTATTGGGGTACATGGCACTGTTGACCAACGGGCTTTATAAAGCAACAGCTGTCATGTGGGGGTAGCGAGCATGCATGAGTTGTCAACCTTGGCTTTGACCTCACAGCGAAGGAGCGAATGAAATTCTTATGCGAAACTCCGCGTGTACAAATAGAAGTGGAAACGTGGCAAGGGAAAAATAACGCTTCATCTGAAGACATGAGAAAACTCATGCTAAATGAGCATACGGGATACGATAAGTACTTACGGGGTTTAGCTTTTTTCGAGCCAATTCTAGTTTTCTACGGAGCTCCTTAACACGGGCTTCTTGCCTTCGAATGTCATCATCTGACACAATGCAAGTCTAGGGAATAGAAGATGCCCCAGTCAGCCTTGCATGTAGAAAAGACAACTTACCTTGATCATAGGTTGGACCGGGTTAACTGCGACGCAAGGGTTCTTTTCCACGGCTGATGGTGGCTGTTCCTGACCGATAATGGGAATTTCCCTGGTATTGAGAGCATGGATGATGCTTTGCACAAGCTGTGCGGGTTTGTAGCCCGGCACACCGGCAGCTAATATCGTAGTGCATTAATTCATGAAAGTGGACAAACTCACTTTGGATGCCTCTCGGAAGGGGCAATGGCTTAAAAGCTTCGCCAGTGTCAGGATCTACGGCACACACATCGGTAAAGCGTTTTTCCCAAAACAACTACATGGAAAAGCAGTCAACAAAGGCAAAATGAAAATGATTTACCTGGTGTGGGGGTTCTTGTTGAATATTCTTTGCATCACTCCGTTTGCAATCAGGATGAGAGCGGATGACGAACGGTGCTAAGTTGTTAGGAGGACTGGTGCGGCGAACGAAAGGAAGGACCGGACTATCAGCACGAGGAACTAAATGGTCGGTACACAGCAATGAATAAGGATGTCTCACTTTTTGGAGCGCTCGGCTCAGTGCAGTCTTCGGAACGACGCACTTTAGCGGAGGGGCTCACAAATTTGCCAGAACGCCAGTCGAAGAATGATAAGTCATAGCCGTCACCTAAGATGGCTTTCATCTCGTGCTTCGTTCGAATCTTATCACCATCTGGGCTGATACAAATAGCTGGAAAAAGTAACAGTAATATACCTGATATAGTAAACATCAGTTTTCCCAGTACATAGGCCATTTTGACGGATACACTCTTCACGTTTCCATCCAGGCGGTAGAGCGATAGGCAGTCCATGGGGATGACCATAATTAGGTAAAGATGATGCAGATGAAACGGATTGAGTCTTGGGTAGATTTAAGTATGCATTCCGTTTGGGACAAGAATTGAAGTTCATTGTAGTGGATAACAGCTAGACAGGGTCACTAAATTGAAAAGTAGACAGTCTACAAATGGGAAAAGCTAAAGTTATAGCACTATAGAGAAGTTACTTAGCATAAAAGCTGTGATATTACACCAAGATGACATATATATATATATATATATATATATGACTGAAAGCGCTCGAGCCTAACATATAAAGCAGATACTTATGGGCACATTACGATGACTCGGCGACTCTAAGGTGTGCTTCAAATGTTTGCTGTGTTTACTTCACCGTACTCCCTCTGCGCGCATAGACATCGTATGGAATCGAAAGCAAGGTTGCCAACGCATGAGTTGGACCCAAATGTAGGCGCTAAACTCGAATCCTGGGTTGGGGCACAAGGAAAACGGACACGCCAGGCTGGAAACTGTTGCGATCTAACTGCTAGAGGATCCAAACCACTCAGCGAAGGAAGGACACAGCATACACGACACACACACATGGTTTCATTCGCAAGTCCTTCTTCTATCGACGAACGTTCAATTCCTGTGCATGCACCAATTTCACCGCTTTTTGGACATACCCCCGCTTGTTCCAAGGGATCGATGCGCGCTTATCGTCCGGTCTGACTTCAGCTCACAGTCACGTGACTTGGGTGCAAGACGCGCTTGCTCGTCGGCTATGTGTGACCTTGAGTCAGCGTCACATCCTAGGAATGAACCGGCAGAACATTCTTATTTTTTTATGTATGATTCCCGATTTGGGCCAACCTGGGAAGGAGTCACATGCATCACGCACGGGTAGATCTGCGTCTTGGTTGTGAATCGATATGTCGTTGCCAGTAGATTTGGAGCCGTTTCGATGTCTGCTGCTTTTGGCAGTTAGAAGGTGCCCATTAGAAGATCAAGACTAACTAAGCCATCATCACCATTATGAGGCCGATAAACCGTTTGTCAGAAATGATTGGCGTGGCGTCACTTGAACAGCGTATATCACGCGACCAGTCCGTCTTCTGATGATACTGATGACGCACTTACGATGGCCACAGCGATAGTCGCTGATCAACACGCGATCTGACGGATGAAGTATGCAGTGTTCGTTTTTCTTGGACAGCAAGTGACTGCTGTCTCAAGACTGGTCGGATAACTTCGTGCCAGACGTGATTATCGGTCCACCAAAGCTTCGGCGGAGGAGCAGTAGTTCAAACACTGCGGATTTATGGTGGTTCCGTAGTTAAGGAGAAATGCGTCTGATATCCATCGTCCTTTTCTTCCGGACTTTAGTAGAGCTCGCTTAAGGGTTCACAAATCTCTATGCCTACCTATTAGATTTTGGATGGAAACAGGGTGCCTGATGTGGATGATAGCGTAGCTTTTTGTGAAAACAACGAACAACTACGAACTATACTGAGTACCATTGTCGGAAACAACCGTTTCCGGAAAGCCAAAAATTAAGAGAACAGACATGGTAGTTTTGCAATTTCTGTAGTCGAAGTGTATGAATACAAAATGAAATTTTCTGGCCAAATGCTGAGAGCGTCCACAAGAACTAGGAAAGCTGGTACATCATTCAGTCCCATAAAATCAGTATGGATGCGCGCCCACGGTCTCTCCGGTTGTGGCCAAGGTTTAGTCGGGTATCAACTAGATAGTCACTGAGCGGTAACGCATCCAAAATAACTTCGCAATATTTGAATTGCCCATTCCATGGTCGGGCGGATGAGCGCCACTAACCAGTCCAAACAGGACGAAACGGCTGTCTAGACCAATGCAAGATGTGTGGCGGCTGTCTGACTCAGTTGAGCTGCGATGAATCTCCTCGAAACATGCAAAATAATTTATATAGATAGTCTATGTACAGGTTAAGTTACGGCTATAACGACACCGACACAGAAAGTCAGCAATGGGATCCTATTCCAATCGGCAACGACGTAGGTGAGGGAGAATCAAAGTTGAATCTGTGACGAACTATTCAACCAGCGGCATAAAGACGAACACAGACGGACAACTTAGATTCGCTGAGTACGTTGTGAAAGTACACATTCTGGAAGAAGTTTATTATACCTCAAGCAAACGGAATCGTCGGGTGCTACGAAAGTATCCGGTAGTTCGAGTTTATATATTATGTTTATTTATTCACAGTCTGTTAACAGACATTGTGCCATCAGAACCATTGCGTCGGGTAGTTGCCGGTTTCAAGACTCCGCATTCTTCTAGGGGTTTAAGTGCAGTAGCAACCATTCGTAAAGCTGCATGTCTGAAAATAGGGTTGACATCGAGGAGTAAAAAACGCGCTGCTTTTGCTTTGGAGTAGCACCTAAGCCCATCCGCAAAATTGTACTAAATTTACTCAAAATGGCCAAAACATCCTGTTACCTCAGGTAGATCTGTCACGTTCAGAAGCTTGGTTATGCGTTAATGAACACAACTCGTTGATTGGTATGTCAGGTGATCAGCCCAGTCAGTCCCAACACGGTTGAGTCCACAAGCAGCTACGCAGACCGTGCTGCGGACGCGGTCATCGGAAATTTACATAAGTATCAGCCATTTGAACTGATGCTTCGCTGCCATACAATCACAACGAACAAAGAACAATAAAAGGTAGAGAAGAGGGAGTTGCCAGAAAACTTTAGTCCTAAACCCTCAGGGTCAAGGCGACTACACCTTGTCAACAAGATACCATTACAAACGGCTCGCCATTGTGGAAAGATAAAGCGGCATCAGCGACACAGCTTCCTTGCGGCTTTCACTGCCCTGCGTCATAATCAGCTATTATCCCGCAGATAACTTAGCCCAAAACATACTTTAAATAGGCAGTCCTGCTAGGAGAAGGCAGCAGACGAGCCACTGGTATCGACTACGAACCATGTCCAGTACCGTCTCAAACTAAGCACAAGGCGGAAGAACGACACGCAATGACTTCATTTTCGGGTGCAGTTAATTCGTGCTTGTAGTGGAGTGAAAACTAGTCTTACACTACCGCACCAGAAGGAAAGGATTAGTGTCAGATAAAAGTATCAACACGCTGACCTTCAGTAGTGACGGTTGGACTAACTCCACTGATATTGCACACTCCCTGATACGATATTCCAGTGTTGGTTCCGCGAAGCTCAGACTTTCCAAGCACACCAACAATGCAATCGCAACACGCCGCCGAAGGAAAGCAGAACGCGCCGTTCGAGGTCGAGAATTGTGTGTATTATAAACGGTGAATTAAAACAACTGTACAAGACGCATATAAAAAGCGAAATGAGAAAAGCGCAAAAAATGAAAAAGCTATGAACACTACAGGACTCCCCCCCTAGAGCGTGAGTGAACAAGCGAATGCTCGAAATGTACGCCTCACTGATTGTAAAACGCTAGTTTAGAAGGAAGAACCACCGTACGACCAAAACGTGTGCGTTTGTGTGTGTGAGTGGTTGCAGGGGGAGCTGCAGAGGGTTGCGAGGGAAGGACACTGGGATCACACATAGGCTGTGTAGGGGGAGTGCTCGGCGATGGATCATCATCGGGAACAGATGCGTCTGAAGATTGCTGAGACGGAAGAAGTTCGATGTAAGCGGGTTTCAAACGATCGATGCTTACAGAGTCTTTGCAGCCATTTCGGTCCAACACAAAATACTTGTCCTTGCGGTCGATAACCTTGTAAGGACCCTCGTAGGGTGGCGTCAGAGGTTTACGAACAGTATCGATGCGCACAAGAACGTAGCGACAATCGCGAAGATCAGGATGGACCTGTGGGTTACGAAGCGTGAGTCGTGGAGGTGTTGGGCGTACTGAACTGAAGTGACTCCTCAGGCGTGTGGCATAGGATGTAGGATCCATTTCACCAGTGACCCTTGAATCCAACACCATCTCTCCAGGAAGTCTAAGTGGCGTGCCAAAAACTAACTCAGCAGGGCAACAGCCTATGTCTTCCTTGACCGTGTTACGTATGCCAAGTAGGATTATTGGCAAACGCTCCGACCATTGCGTGCTCGACTGAGAAGCGGTAATCGAAGCTTTCAGTTGGCGATGGAAGCGTTCGACCAAACCATTGGCAGCGGGATGGTAAGCGGTTGTGCGTATGTGAGAACAACCGAGCAAACGACTTAGGTCACGAAACAACGAAGAAGTGAACTGCGGACCTCTGTCTGTTGTGATAGTAGCAGGTGTGCCAAAGAACGAAATCCAGGTTTCGATGAAGGTTCGCGCTACTGTTTCAGTGGAAACGTCCCGTAATGGCACTGCATGCGGCCAACGTGTAAATCTATCAACACATGTCAGCAAGTATTGAAAACCGTTGGAAGGGGGCAAAGGACCAACGATATCCAAATGGACATGCCTGAAGCGAGCATCCGGTGATGAAAAGGTGCCAGGGACAGTGATTGTATGGCGATGGATTTTGCTGGTCTGACACGTAACACAGTGCTTTGCCCACTGTTGGATGTCAGAGCGCATATTGGGCCAAACAAAGCGATCTGTGATCAACTTAACAGTAGCTCGAATGCCTGGGTGCGAGAGTCCATGGAAATGATCGAAAACGACTCGGCGGTAACGTTGGGGAACGTAGGGTCTGGGCTTACCCGTAGACATGTCACAATGAACTTTAGAGTCAGAGTTAAGAAGCGGCAGAAGGGTAAGTTTGATCGAAGGGTTTGATTTCATTTGCATAAACTCAGAATCTCCCTCCTGATGAGCAGCGATTTCCTCTAGATCAAAGGTCGGACGTGAAAGTTCTTGAATTCCAATGCGGGACATTGCGTCGGCTACCACGTTGTCAGTGGCGTCTATATGACGGATGTCCGTAGAGAACTGCGATATGTAATCAAGATGTCGGGTTTCACGAGGGGAAAAACGGTCCGAAGAACCGCGAAAGGCAAAAACAAGTGGCTTGTGATCAGTTAGAATGGTAAATGAACGACCTTCAAAGAGATGTCGAAAGTGTTTAATGGCGAGATAGATAGCCAAAAGTTCTCTTCCGAAGGTACTATATCTAGTTTGTGCGGGCTGTAATTTACGGGAGAAAAAGGATAGTGGTTCGGGATGACCATTGATGAGTTGCTGCAGAACGGCTCCAACTGCGGTTTGTGACGCATCGGTTTTAAGGATGAGAGGTGTATTAACATCAGTCCGTAAATGGCTCAACGCTGTGACGTTAGACAAAGCATGTTTAATCTTGTCGAAAGCGTCTATTGCTTCGTTCGTGGGTTTGAATTTTCGAGTCTTTCCTCTAAGCAAGTCGGTTAAAGGTTGAAGCAGTTTAGAGCAATCAGGTATAAAGCGGCCGTAATAATTCACCATACCGAGGAAACGGCGCAGGCTTTTGTAAGACTGTGGCATCGGATACTCCGTGATTGCTTTTGTTTTCTCCGGGAGTGGACTGATTCCGGTGCGATCGATTCGATGACCGAGAAAATCAACACTGGACTGGCCAAAGACACATTTGTCCACGTTGATGGTAACGCCATAGTGATCAAAACGCTCAAAGATTTGGCGAAGATGAGAGAGATGTTCTTCGTGGTTAGAGCTGGCCACGAGAATGTCATCGATATAAGCAAAAACGAAATCAAGTCCTCGGAGAACCTGGTCAATGAATCGTTGAAATGTTTGTGCGGCGTTTCGTAGTCCAAAAGGCATACGGACAAATTCAAAAAGACCGAAGGGGGTGGTTATAGCTGTCTTGGGAATGTCATCAGGGGCGACAGGAATTTGGTAATATGCCCGGACCAAATCAATCTTAGAGAAAATTACTTTGCCGTCTAGACACATAGAAAAGTCATGAATATGTGGTACCGGATACCTGTCAGGGACAGTGACATTATTAAGCTGACGGTAATCACCACAAGGTCGCCAATCTCCACGAGACTTTTTGGGGACCATGTGTAAAGGTGAAGACCATGGGCTATTAGAAGGCCGGACGATACCAAGACGGAGCATGTGCTCAAACTCGGCTTTGGCGTTGGCGAGTTTATCGGGTGGTAGTCGGCGAGGTCGAGACGTGACCGGTGGTCCACGAGTAACAATGTGGTGCACAATCTCGTGTTTAGGTGCGGGACAATTATTGGATGGCAGATACAACGCGGGAAATTGTTGGAGTAACTCGGTGAACACAGTGTTAGTAGGTAGAGTCATGCGAAGTCCGATCGAGCTGATCGAAGTGGCTCTGCCCGGAGTGGTGAGGGAGGTGATACTATCACGAAGTTCCCTGTTACGTAAGTCGACGATAAGACCAAATTGGGTGAGGAAATCGACACCGATAATAGGGCGTTGCACATCTGCGATCAGGAAAACGAAAGAAAACGTTCGTCGAAGACCAAAATCGAGAGTAAGCAATTTCTGACCGTAGGTCTGGATTCTCGTGTTATTAGCCGCCTGGAGAGTAGGTCCTGTGGGAATGAGGTAGCGTTTTTCCATTCCACGAGGCAGAACGCTGACCTCGGCTCCAGTGTCAACCAAGAATGAAAGGTTGGTTGTGGAATCACGGACAAAAAGCAGGCGACTAGAAGATGTGCCAGCCGAAGTCGTCGCCATTACTGGCTGGCTGGGGCGTTTCCCTGTTGGGCCTTGGAGAAGGCTTTCGGGTGCGAGCAACCAGGACGACAATTTTTAGCGGCATCACCGAAACGTCGATGATAATAGCACATATGCTGTCCAGTGTTCCTAGCGTGTCTGTTTCTGCTTCTGCTTCTCGAAGTGGACCTAAAACTTCGACTGCGGGGGCGACGTCCTCTCTTAACGGCGAGTTCGAGTATGGACAGTCTCTGACAAATGGATTCAATGGGATCTGATGACGAGGAAGTCTCAGGTGGGGTGACAACAGCGTGGCAAATTGGGCGTTGAAAGAAACACTCATGAACTTTGTCGGCCGTTTCTGCTAGTTTGTCAAGTGACAAATCGTCGGCGGATACAGCGAGAATCACGGTAGTGTTGGATGGAAGACATTTTAGCCACAATTGACGTAAGACACTGTCGTCGAGTTTAGAGGAACCTACGAGAGAGCGCATATAACGGAGAAGCTGTGAAGGTGAACGATCACCCAGTTCGACTCCGGAGAGAAGTTGGTGAAGTCTGCTCTCATCAGAAGCTGTAAGGCGTTTCAAAACGGCAGCCTTAAGCTTATCGTAGGGGGAATCAGTAGGAACAGGGTCGAGTAGGTCAACCACATCGGCGGCTATGTGCGTGGGAAGATGGGCAGCGACGTAGGAAAACATAGAGGTTTGAGAAGTGATCCTACGGCAACGGAAAAGAGCTTCTAACTGTAAAAACCAGACACGTGCATTGTTAACGTCAAAAGCCGGTAAGGAAAAACCAACAAAATTTTCAGAAGAGTCAGTGTGGGGAGTGGTACTGGACGACATTGTGCAAGCGAAAAAATGTTCTAGTAGGAAAAAAAGAAAAACAGGGGTCACCAAATATGTAGTGGAGTGAAAACTAGTCTTACACTACCGCACCAGAAGGAAAGGATTAGTGTCAGATAAAAGTATCAACACGCTGACCTTCAGTAGTGACGGTTGGACTAACTCCACTGATATTGCACACTCCCTGATACGATATTCCAGTGTTGGTTCCGCGAAGCTCAGACTTTCCAAGCACACCAACAATGCAATCGCAACACGCCGAGAATTGTGTGTATTATAAACGGTGAATTAAAACAACTGTACAAGACGCATATAAAAAGCGAAATGAGAAAAGCGCAAAAAATGAAAAAGCTCCAAGGTGTTATACACTGAGTAGCGTGAGATTTTGTCGATAAGAGCGTTTGGTTCTGGGCAGTAGGTATGCGTCCAGGTGAGTATACTGATTGATCGTCTGGTTATGATCCATAACCATGCGGCGTTTATGGCTGTCGTTCGTATTTATCCAAACCTGAGCTCGCGACGGCGATGTAGACGCTTCAGTAATCCCGTCCTTACGAAGCTCCACTTCCAGTCGTATGAACTTCTCGTCTGTGGTTGAGTGACGTCTCGATTTCGTAACGATGGGTTTGAAAGTGGATGGAGGGGCCACATCGGCGGGCAATAGCGCACACAGAGCGAATGGAGGTTGTTCACCGAAAAATAGAATTCGAACCAATACGTGGTTTGAGAAAATCGTGTCCCAGAAGTACATCAGAACATAGATTAGCGAGAATAGAAAGTTTAATGGTGGTTCAATGGTGGTTTTTAAACTGCACTTTAACAACACAATGACCACCCGTGAGACTAGTTAGATGGGTATGTATGTAATCTCAACAGTCTAGTAACTAGACATAGAGCCAACAAAGCCATGGAAATCAGTGGATAAGAGACAGTCATTGCGTCATAATCGTCGTGGCATGCTAGCTGAAGATGGGCAACACACTTCAGCTAATTTGCCGCAAGAAAATGGAACATTTTGACAAAAATACAGAACAAAACATTTTTAGTTTGTTTGTCACACGCCGATTTTTCTCTTTTTTTCATTTTCAATGTTGGTAGTATTAAACATGTGAATCAGTACAACACTGTACACAATTCTTCCACTGATTCCGGTTGCGGGCCATGTCTTCAAGTGTCCTAAGCCATTGGCACTCGCCATCTTTGGGTCCGCATCCTGGAAGACGTACGGATCCAACAGCGGCTAGACACGACGTCAGCGATTTCATGTGCTGCCGCCAAGTGGAAGGCTGACCACCACGCGGTCGCTTCCAGCCAGGTCCTTGATGAGCGAATAGAGCGCGACGCGGTAGACGCTCAGGTGCCATGCGTAGGACATGACCGAGCCATCTTAACTGGCGCAACAAAACCAGTTTGTTGAAGGAAATACTTGCATTCCGCAAGACGCGACGTCGAACGTCATTACTGGTAACTCGATGTTGCCACCGAACACGAGCGATCCTCCTTAAGCAACCGTTATCGAACGCAGAAAGACGACGCATGTCTTCCACGCGAATCGGACCGGAATCGCTCCCATACAACAATACTGAGCGAACGGACGCGCTGTAAACTCGGCCCTTTAGTGAGAATGAGACGTCGCGACGACGCCACAAGTGCCTCAGATTGACAAATGCTGATCGAGCTTTAGCGATACAAAGCGAAACTTCTTTGTTGATTGTGCCGTCAGCGGAAACACAGCTCCCAAGGTAGACGAAACTATCTACCTGTTCAAGTTGTGCACCTTGGAGAGTGAGCACGGGTGCAGGTGAAAGCCAATCCTTGAGCAGTACTTTACACTTCAATGGGGCGAAGCTCATGCCATACTTAGATGCTTCAACCGCCAAACGATCCAGAATGAGTTGCATACCCTGAGGATCATCACCAAGTAAGGCGATATCATCAGCATAATCTAAGTCGGTCGCGCGCTCACCCGGTAGAAGCTCTAAGCCAAAATGTTGGAAACCTTCTAGAGCATTCGACAGAACGTCTTCGATTGCGAAGTTGAAGAGGAATGGGGAACGTAGGGCAGCCCTGTCGCACACCGCTATTGACAGCGAATTGCGAGGAAAGCTTGCCATAGACCCTCACTCTGCCGGATGTGTGAAGGTAAAGTGCTCGTAAGATGGCGATATATTTCTCTGGCACCCCGTTCTTTAGTAAGCAACGCCATAAAGCAGGTCGATCAACGGAGTCAAAAGCGGCACGTATGTCTAGGAATGCAACGATAGTGGGCCTGTGATAAATGTGGCGATGTTCAAGGAGTTGGCGGAGCTTGAAGATTTGATCCATGCATCCGCAGCCAGGACGGAAACCAGCTTGTTCTTCACGGTAGTATGATTCACGTACTGGGGATAGTCTACGAAGTAGAATGGATGCCAACAGCTTAGAGGCAACCGAAATAAGACTAATCCCGCGATGATTTGCACATGAAGTGCGAGCGCCTTTCTTGAAAATTGGGACAATAACTGATTCGCCCCAAGAGGAAGGCACTCTCTCTTCATGCTAAATTTTTGCGAACAGCGCGGTTAGCTGGTTAATGACTGCCACACCGCCATACTTGAATAGCTCCGGAGGAAGTCCGTCTAAGCCGGCAGCCTTGAAGCGCTTCAAGCGTCGAATCTTGAGGCAGACTTCCGCTTCGCTGGGTGGATTCAATGGGACTAGCCAAGGTGGACCGCAAGGTGTACTGCATGTACTGATGGATGGTGGAGGCCAGTTGAATTGCGAGTGAAAGTGCTCGGCCCAGCGGTCCATACGCCTCTGTTGGTTGGTGATCGGAGACTCATCCACCTCACAAATGACCTCACTGACACCAGGCTTCCTGAGGCCAGTGGACCGAATGAGTTGGAAAAGCCTGCGAGTGTTACCAGAGAGGGCAGCAGTCTCCATCTCTAAAGCACGTTCAGACCACCATGTCTCGCGATCCTTGCGTAGTCTTTGCTTAAGCAGCCGGTTGGTAGAACGGCGCCGCTCGTTGCAATCTGATTCCGCGGAGATATCTTTGCGGCGTTAGAAGAGCTCCAGAGAACAAGCAGAGATCCAAGACTTCAAAGGGCGTCGAGTTAGACCGCAGCATGACTGTCCGGAAATGGTCAGCGCTTTCCGTATACAAGTCCAGTGTTGTTCCACTTCTCGCGGTGGATTGCAACTGAGTGCATATGCCAGTGAAGACTGATAGCTCTCCTGGACAGAGGAATCAGTTAATTTGTTTACATCAATCTTGCGGTGCTTCGTGTTTCGGGATCCTCCAAAACACATACAGATTTTCGCGCAGACCAGAGCATGATCTGAATCAAGGAAAGTGGACCAAAAGGACCTGCAGTCCAGTACGCTGCCGCGCCATCTGAAGCTAATCGCAATGTGATCAATTTTAGACCAAGGTTGTGTTGGCGAAGGGGGACGCCACGTTGCGGAACGTTTCTTCGTACGCCTGAAGCTAATGCTTGAGAGAAACAGACGGTTGTCCTCGCACAATGTGAGAAGTCTCTCTCCGTTATCAGAGCGGTTCTCATCGAGCGCGTGATGACCACCAAGGTGGCGTTCGTATGGTAACAGGCGGCCAACCCGTGCATGAAAATCCCCAGCAAGGATAACGACATCCGACTTCTTAGCATTAGTCAAGAGCTGTTGTAGATCTCGGTAGAAATCGTCCTTGACCGAGTCGCCACTGCAGTCAGTTGGAGCATACACAGAGATCACAAACAAGCTGTGTCTCTCTTCGCGGTGCCTGTTGATTCTACATGAACCCCGAAGCCGAACTGCACATAGTCGGCTGTTAATCGGGAACCAGTCCAGTAGTGCCGCCTCGGCCTTGCCACTCAGTGCTATACCTACACCAGCCAAACCCGCTGAGCTTGCTTCTGGATCTCCAGAAAGACGCAGGTGATATCTGGCTTCGTGGTCAGTGGGGGATGTCAATGTAAGCACAGTGCTGGGTTCTTGCAATCGGGTTTCTGAAAGGCAGCAGACATCAATGTCTAGGGAATCTAGGGTGCGCGCTAGACCGGCTTGCTGTCCATCCTGCATGAGTGTCCGGACGTTGAAGCACGCCAGACGGAACGAGGATCGGGGACAAAGGAGAGTCATAGGTTGAATTCCTTGATCTGCGGAGCAAGCGGAATCGCAGCCAGATTGTTGAACAGATGAATCGGGTAACCGAAAGTGAGGATTGTTAGCAAACAAACAATTGGCGTGTGATGGAGTAGCGTGAAAGTGGGTAGCAGGAATAGTAGCTGATGAGCGCGTTGTGGTACAGTCCATGGTTTTGTGAGAGGGCGTGATACTACCCGGTTGCCCAGGCCGAAGTAGGGAGTTGACTTAAGGGACTCCACCCCGAGCCTTTGGCTAAATAACCTACCCGCAAGGCAGCGGGACGAATTTAGGGAATCGCGCCCATTGGGAGGCGTTGACTGAATGATCAGCTCATGCGCCTTTGTTTGGTAGATTACCAAACAGGGGCCCAATACTCCCCATGAAGTCAGCACAATTGCTGGAATACAATGCCCCACGGAGGTGGAACATTGTCGCCGAACACTTTGCTGGAACGGGGTACACCCGAACCACCCAGCTGGCACCACGGAGAGGTAGTTCGGCAAGCCAGCCAGGTTGAAGCAATGGACACACTGATTTGACACTGACGTATTTTTTGGACACCATTGACTCTTCGTCGCTAAACAAATTGAGGATCCTCGCTAATTACGTATCCCCTGATGTATATGATTACATTAAGGAGTGTGGGACCTACGAACTTGCCATCAAAACACTGAGGAATGTATACATCAAACCGAAAAATGAAATCTTCGCACGCCACCTACTTGCTACCAGCAAACAACAAGGCGACGAAACCCTAGACAACTTCATGCAGAAGTTGAAGTCACTGGCTCAGGACTGCAACTTCAAAACGGTATCGGCAGAGAATAACCCCGAGGACGCCATTCGTGACGCTTTTATAACTGGGCTGCAGCCTCAAACGATACGGCAACGCCTCTTGGAAAACTGTTCGCTTGATCCCCACACTGCTTTTGAACAGGCCCGATCCCTAGAAATGGTCTATCACGAGTCACAGTCATGCCAATCGGAAGACACCTATGGTGCATCTACCACACGCCAGTCAGAATCACTGCAGACAACCTGTGACTCACCCTCTGGTAAGAACGTCAACTCTGGTGTATCGCACAACAACGGTTTTTTCTGTGGGTTTAAGAGACATAGTCAGTCTCAGTGCCCTGCTCGTGACGCTGTCTGTAACGGCTGCGGGAAAAAAGACACTACCAGAAGGTCTGCCGTTCTACTGTTAAAAACACTGCTTCAGCAGTTCAAAGTTATATCTCTTCTGTCACAGTCGCAGCCTCGCCAAACAGTCTCTCACACGCTGTCATCGATATGCTCATCAAGAAGATTATTCTGAAAGCGCTAGTTGATAAGGGAAGCTCTGAAAGTTACATCGCTGCCTTAGTTGTTAAACAATTTAACTGGAAAGTCCTCGGATCACTGTGCAAAATTTCGATGGCCAGTACCCATCTAACCATGGACTTCACTACAACGCGCTCATCAGTTACTGTTCCTGCTACTCACTTTCACGCTACTCCATCACACGCCAATTGTTTGTTTGCTAACAATCCTCACTTTCGGTTACCCGATTCATCTGTTCAACAATCTGGCTGCGATTCCGGTTGCTCCGCAGATCAAGGAATTCAACCTATGGCTCTCCTTCGTCCCCAATCCTCGTTCCGTCTAGCGTGCTTCAACGTCCGGACACTCATGCAGGTTGGACAGCAAGCCGGTCTAGCGCGCACCCTAGATTCCCTAGACATTGATGTCTGCTGCCTGTCAGAAACCCGATTGCAAGAACCCAGCACTGTGCTAACATTGACATCCCCCACTGACCACGAAGCCAGATATCACCTGCGTCTTTCTGGAGATCCAGAAGCAAGCTCAGCGGGTTTGGCTGGTGTAGGTATAGCACTGAGTGGCAAGGCCGAGGCGGCACTACTGGACTGGTTCCCGATTAACAGCCGACTATGTGCAGTTCGGCTTCGGGGTTCATGTAGAATCAACAGGCACCGCGAAGAGAGACACAGCTTGTTTGTGATCTCTGTGTATGCTCCAACTGACTGCAGTGGCGACTCGGTCAAGGACGATTTCTACCGAGATCTACAACAGCTCTTGACTAATGCTAAGAAGTCGGATGTCGTTATCCTTGCTGGGGATTTTAATGCACGGGTTGGCCGCCTGTTACCATACGAACGCCACCTTGGTGGTCATCACGCGCTCGATGAGAACCGCTCTGATAACGGAGAGAGACTTCTCACATTGTGCGAGGACAACCGTCTGTTTCTCTCGAGCACTAGCTTCAGGCGTACGAAGAAACGTTCCGCAACGTGGCGTCCCCCTTCGCCAACACAACCTTGGTCTAAAATTGATCACATTGCGATTAGCTTCAGATGGCGCGGCAGCGTACTGGACTGCAGGTCCTTTTGGTCCACTTTCGTTGATTCAGATCATGCTCTGGTCTGCGCGAAAATCTGTATGTGTTTTGGAGGATCCCGAAACACGAAGCACCGCAAGATTGATGTAAACAGATTAACTGATTCCTCTGTCCAGGAGAGCTATCAGTCTTCACTGGCATATGCACTCAGTTGCAATCCACCGCGAGAAGTGGAACAACACTGGACTTGTATACGGAAAGCGCTGACCATTTCCGGACAGTCATGCTGCGGTCTCACTCGACGCCCTTTGAAGTCTTGGATCTCTGCTCGTTCTCTGGAGCTCTTCGAACGCCGCAAAGATATCTCCGCGGAATCAGATTGCAACGAGCGGCGCCGTTCTACCAACCGGCTGCTTAAGCAAAGACTACGCAAGGATCGCGAGACATGGTGGTCTGAACGTGCTTTAGAGATGGAGACTGCTGCCCTCTCTGGTAACACTCGCAGGCTTTTCCAACTCATTCGGTCCACTGGCCTCAGGAAGCCTGGTGTCAGTGAGGTCATTTGTGAGGTGGATGAGTCTCCGATCACCAACCAACAGAGGCGTATGGACCGCTGGGCCGAGCACTTTCACTCGCAGTTCAACTGGCCTCCACCATCCATCAGTACATGCAGTACACCTTGCGGTCCACCTTGGCTAGTCCCATTGAATCCACCCAGCGAAGCAGAAGTCTGTCTCGAGATTCGATGCTTGAAGCGCTTCAAGGCTGCCGGCTTAGACGGATTTCCTCCGGAGCTATTCAAGTATGGCGGTGTGGCAGTCATTAACCAGCTAACCGCGCTGTTCGCAAAAATTTGGCATGAAGAGAGAGTGCCTCCCTCTTGGGGCGAATCAGTTATTGTCCCAATTTTCAAGAAAGGCGCTCGCACTTCATGTGCAAATCATCGCGGGATTAGTCTTATTTCGGTTGCCTCTAAGCTGTTGGCATCCATTCTACTTCGTAGACTATCCCCAGTACGTGAATCATACTACCGTGAAGAACAAGCTGGTTTCCGTCCTGGCTGCGGATGCGTGGATCAAATCTTCACGCTCCGCCAACTCCTTGAACATCGCCACATTTATCACAGGCCCACTATCGTTGCATTCCTAGACATACGTGCCGCTTTTGACTCCGTTGATCGACCTGCTTTATGGCGTTGCTTACTAAAGAACGGGGTGCCAGAGAAATATATCGCCATCTTACGAGCACTTTACCTTCACACATCCGGCAGAGTGAGGGTCTATGGCAAGCTTTCCTCGCAATTCGCTGTCAATAGCGGTGTGCGACAGGGCTGCCCTATGTCCCATTCCTCTTCAACTTCGCAATCGAAGACGTTCTGTCGAATGCTCTAGAAGGTTTCCAACATTTTGGCTTAGAGCTTCTACCGGGTGAGCGCGCGACCGACTTAGATTATGCTGATGATATCGCCTTACTTGGTGACGATCCTCAGGGTATGCAACTCATTCTGGATCGTTTGGCGGTTGAAGCATCTAAGTATGGCATGAGCTTCGCCCCATTGAAGTGTAAAGTACTGCTCAAGGATTGGCTTTCACCTGCACCCGTGCTCACTCTCCAAGGTGCACAACTTGAACAGGTAGATAGTTTCGTCTACCTTGGGAGCTGTGTTTCCGCTGACGGCACAATCAACAAAGAAGTTTCGCTTCGTATCGCTAAAGCTCGATCAGCATTTGTCAATCTGAGGCACTTGTGGCGTCGTCGCGACGTCTCATTCTCACTAAAGGGCCGAGTTTACAGCGCGTCCGTTCGCTCAGTATTGTTGTATGGGAGCGAGTCCTGGCCGATTCGCGTGGAAGACATGCGTCGTCTTTCTGCGTTCGATAACGGTTGCTTAAGGAGGATCGCTCGTGTTCGGTGGCAACATCGAGTTACCAGTAATGACGTTCGACGTCGCGTCTTGCGGAATGCAAGTATTTCCTTCAACAAACTGGTTTTGTTGCGCCAGTTAAGATGGCTCGGTCATGTCCTACGCATGGCACCTGAGCGTCTACCGCGTCGCGCTCTATTCGCTCATCAAGGACCTGGCTGGAAGCGACCGCGTGGTGGTCAGCCTTCCACTTGGCGGCAGCACATGAAATCGCTGACGTCGTGTCTAGCCGCTGTTGGATCCGTACGTCTTCCAGGATGGGGACCCAAAGATGAGGAGTGCCAATGGCTTAGGACACTTGAAGACATGGCCCGCAACCGGAATCAGTGGAAGAATTGTGTACAGTGTTGTACTGATTCACATGTTTAATACTACCAACATTGAAAATGACAAAAAAGAGAAAAATCGGCGTGTGACAAACAAACTAAAAATGTTTTGTTCTGTATTTTTGTCAAAATATTCCATTTTCTTGCGGCATATTAGCTGAAGTGTGTTGCCCATCTTCAACTAGCATGCCACGACGATTATGACGCAATGACTGTCTCTTATCCACTGATTTCCATGGCTTTGTTGGCTCTATGTCTAGTTACTAGACTGTTGCGATTACATACATACCCATCTAACTAGTCTCACGAGTGGTCATTGTGTTGTTAAAGTGCAGTTTAAAAACCACCATTGAACCACCATTAAACTTTCTATTCTCGCTAATCTATGTTCTGATGTACTTCTGGGACACGATTTTCTCAAACCACGTATTGGTTCGAATTCCATTTTTCGGTGAACAACCTCCATTCGCTCTGTGTGCGCTATTGCCCGCCGATGTGGCCCCTCCATCCTTGCTCGGGAATGACTTCCACTTTCAAACCCATCGTTACGAAATCGAGACGTCACTCAACCACAGACGAGAAGTTCATACGACTGGAAGTGGAGCTTCGTAAGGACGGGATTACTGAAGCGTCTACATCGCCGTCGCGAGCTCAGGTTTGGATAAATACGAACGACAGCCATAAACGCCGCATGGTTATGGATCATAACCAGACGATCAATCAGTATACTCACCTGGACGCATACCTACTGCCCAGAACCAACGCTCTTATCGACAAAATCTCACGCTACTCAGTGTATAACACCTTGGACCTGAAGAGCGCATATCACTAGATACCTCTCAAAAGCGAAAAAAATGCACAGCATTTAAGGCATGTGGAATCTGTTCCAATTCTATCGTATACCTTTTAAGGTAACCCACGGCGTAGCCTTTTTCTACAGAAGTATGGATAAAATAACTGACGGAAATCTGACAGCGACTTTCGCTTACATGGATAAGATAACAGTGTGCGGAACTACTGAGGATGAACACAATTGTAATCTGGCGAAATTTTACGAAATCGCTCAGAAGTACAACCTAACCTTCAACGAAAACAAAAGCATTATTCGCTCGAATAAGATACGACCGCTGGGTTATGAAGTCTACCATAAGGTTGTACGGCCGGACCCAGATCGGCTTCAACCATTGAGATCCCTCCCTGTGCTCACTGACGTCGAGTCGCAGCAACGTGTTGTGGGACTTTTTACTTATTACTCCTCGTGGATCTCCCACTTCTCGAACAAAATCCGGCCACTGATCGACAACCGATTTTTCCATCTCCCATGTTCGGTTCTGGAGTCGTTCGAAACCCTAAAGAATGAGATAGAATCTTCTGTCGTCGTTTCTGTTGACGATTCAATATCCTTAGTTATTGAGACAGACGCCTCTGATACTGCCATTGCAGCCATGCTAACACAGAACGGACAAGCAGTCGCCTTTTTCTCGTGAACACTCACACTCAGCGAACGACACGATTCTGCTGTTGAGGAGGCACATGCTATTGTGGAGTCAGTCCGAAAATGGCGCCACTATTTTATCGACAATCGCTTCACGATTACTAAAGATCAGCGGTCCCTCACGTTCATGTTCAACCACAAGCAAAAAGGTAAGATCAAAAATGATAAAATTCTGCGTTGGCGTACTGAACTCTCCTGCTACAATTATGATTTGGTCTACAGGACCGTGAAAACTAATGTGGTTGCCGACGCCTTATCGCGTGCGTGTTGCTCCTCCTAATCACATACCCTGACACTCCGAGAACTGCATGATACCTTGTGTCACCCAGGGGTCATTAGATTGTTTCATTTGATTCGTTCACGGAACCTACCTTTCACTGCCGAGGAAGTGAAATCAATGACATCTCGCTGCAGCGTATGTGCCGAACCTAAGCACCGCTTTTACAAGCTATCTGGAACATTCCTTAAGGCAACACACCCTTTCGAAAGGTTGAACGTAGATTTTAAGGGTTTTTTTATCGTCATGGACTAACAAGAAGTATCACTTTACCGTAGTCGATGAATTTTTGAGATTCCCATTTGCCTTTGCATGCAGCGATATGATAGCCCCTACAGTTGTTAATTGTCTGACCCAACTTCTCTCTGTCTTCGGTATGCCGCTTTACATTCACTTTGACCGCGGTTCATCCTACATGCCCCAAGAAGTGCAACATTTTCTCACCCAAAAAGCATTGCAGTCAGCCGAACGACGCCGTACAACCTCCAACAGACAAGTGAAGCGGATTAATAGCGTCATTTGGAAATCGATCACCATTGCCCTCCGATCTAGGGGCCTCGTAATAAGGTAATGAGAAAGCGTTCTGATAGACGCTTTAGACTCAATCCGTTTCCTACTTTGCACCGCCACAAACGCTACTTCTCATGAAAGACTTTTCTCTTACAACCGTAAGTCGACATATTGGGTCTCACTACAGAGTTGGCTGAGTAATCCAGGTCCCATCTTGCTGCGCCGTAGTGTGAGATCTTCAAACTATGAGCCACTAGTGGATGAGGTCGAGCTATTGAACTGCAATCCCCGGTATGTTCACGCTCGCTTTCCAGACGTAAGGGAAGACACCGTGTCGCTGCACAACTTGGCACCGTCAGAACTGCGTCAAACCACTAACCCTTATACTCCTCCTCCCACAGATCCCCCCAATGAAACGACTACTCATACTGCAACGGACACTTACGTACCCCAAATTATCCCCCCATGCCCACCTGACCGTTCACAACGTCACGAGCAGTAACAGCGAACGCGTGCTCACTGTTTGCGTAACCGCGAGGTATAGAAATGCCCCCCCCAGAGCATTGTCCACAAACATCATGTCGGGAAGAATGACATACATACATGAAGTGTAACTCGCAATCAAACTGCTGTCGTTATTTATCACAACCACTCTCTTTTTCAGCCTACTCGATTCGCTTTCTTGCTCAATAAAGTCTATTCATTCGGGCTACACTCATTCTCACTCGGCGTGTTTGTTCTCTGCCAACTCGGATAACAAATGGATTGACGTCTACGAAAGTGACAAGCAAAGACCGGTAACACGAATGAGTTCACAAATGCAATACTCCGAATGAGTAGTAGGGATCTGGAATGCTTAGAGATAGTTCATCACGGTCCACTCTCAGTCAACAGTCTTTGGGCTAGTCTGGAAAAGCATCAGACACCGGTGTTTCGGCATTCTGGGTCTCGTCAGTGGTGAGCCTTCCAGCGGACCCATGCCGGGTTCCGCCCCCATGACTTCCGGATGCCAGCAGCTAGTGCCACTTCGCCGCGGAGCTGCATGATTGACAGTTGACTATGATATAGTCCGCCTCGTCTTCTACTGCCATGCCAGTTAAGAAACGGTGAAGAAGACAGCGGCTAGCCCCATGAGCTAGAACTTTCCGCATAACGCCTTGGTACGACACAAGGACTTAGAACCTATACGGACTGAAAGTGGACCGTGATGAACTATCTCCAATTCAATATTCACTGCACAATGTTCAGAAATTCTGTGAGGATGGTTCGCATGGAGAAATGAAAATTGCGAAACAAGGTGCTTCGCAATTAAACGGAAAAAGATTAAAGGCATGAGAAGTTGACAAGCAACATCACCACAAAGCGGCTACTAAATTGGGCTGGGAGTTCACTGGGCCAAGCCATGGTCCTCACATTACGCATGTGGCGACAGCTACCTGGAGTCTCGCAGACCGAATGAGCATGGAGAAATGAAACAATCCAGTCAATGGTTAGCTCTGGAGACTCATACGTAAATAGCGAAGGAAGTTCAAGATGTGCTACGTCTCTCGATGCTAGAATCCTATGGCCTCCTATGTATACGCTTCGAGTGTAATGAAACGAACGAAGTTGAACAAGTTGTAGGGACACAACGAACACAAGACCGGGAGAGAAGGTAGAACCACACAACCACAACGATCGCTCGCAGGTGAAAGCGCGTTTTGTTATGTAGTGAGAGAAAACCAAACGGTTGTAAGCAAATGCGGCATTAGTGACAAAAACAGCGTTTCGCGTGTCGCAGAAACATAACGTGGGTGGATAGTAGAAACGTCCTCTGGCTGTTTGTAGACATGCGTGCAGTAATTTCTTGGATAATGTATTTTGTTCCGTTCTTGTATGGGGTTACAGACCACGGACAAGTTCTGCTTTGCGGACAGCCTACTACTTCGTGTTATAGTTATCCAACGCTAAGACCTCGCCCTGGCAACATCGAGTTAATAGTAATGAGGTTCGACGTCGCATCTTGGGGAATGCAAGTATTTCCTTCATAAAACTGGTTTTGTTGCGCCAGTTGAGATGGCTCGGTCACGTCCTACGCATGGCACCTGAGTGTCTACCGCGTCGCCCTCTATTCGTTCGTCAAGGACCTGTCTGGAGGCGATCGCGTGGTGGTCAGCCTTCTACATGGCGGCGGCACATAAAATCGCTGACGTCGTGTCTAGCCATAATTGGACCCGTACGTCTTCCAGGATGGGACCCAAAGATGAGGGATGCCAATGGTTTAACACTCTTGAAGACATGGGCCGCAACCGGAGTCAGTGAAAGAATTGTGTACAGTGCTGTATTGATTCACATGTTTAATACTTCAAACATTGAAAATGACAAAGAGAAAAATCGGCGTATGAAAAACAAACTAACAATGTTTTGTTCTACTTTGTGTCAAAATGTTCTTTTCTTCCTGTGGCATATTAGCTGAAGTGTGTTGTTCACCTTCAACTACTATGCCACGATGATTATGACGCGATGACTCTCCCTTATTCTCTGATCTCCACGGTTTGCTGTTGGCTCTGTGTATAGTTGTTAGCTTGCTGAGATCACTCACTCACTCACAAGATTTCTCCCGCCAAGAAGTAACCATTAGTATGTTTTCCGGGAGCTCATCTGCTAATATGTAGTCGGCTTTCGGGTCCAATTGGATAAGCATCGTAGGTATATGTTCGTTCTTTCCGGTATAGCTGTGCACGGCTCATCAAGAGAACGTTGAGTTCTAGGGTGTAAATTGAAACTGTCCGAGAGAATATTCAGCGGTTAGGATTGGCCGTTTGTATTCGCACGGAAGGTAATCGGCTGCAGCTGATTAGCGTGTCGTGAACAAAGTTAATCGCCAACCTTAAGTAGTAAAACAATTGCCGAATTCTGCTCTTAGTCCTGAGTTAAACCGAAGTACTTGTGATCCATTCCGTTGGTTGTAATACTTTTCCATTCGGAGATGTATCTCCTGTAATACATCACTTCTTGGAAGTGGTAATGTGTTTAGAATACGAATTTTCCTTCCAATGTGTGCCTCTGAGGGTGACAAGTTGTTTGGGACCGTATAAGTTGCGTTGTCAAGTCAAGTCAAAATAAGCTTTATGTACGCTAATGAGTTCATTTTCAGCATTTACACCATCACTGCAGACACCCTGATAATAATCTCAATATACATGCTTCGGTAGAAACGTGGAAAAAAGCAGAACTGTTACACCAACAAGCGCTCGCGCAGCATGTTTGTGACTTTCGTTGGGTCAACAAGCAATCGTGAGAGATAAGGCAAACAGTATTACGATATGATGACGTGCGGGAGAATAAAATTCTGAATTTCGAACGGGTAGAAGAGAAATAGAGCGTTTTGGAAAGGTCATTGTGAAGTGGATGAAATCGATCAGTTAGTACCTTAGAAGAAAAATCATTGCAGGCACCAAGATGTCTAGAAATAATAAAATCAACTAAAGAATCTCTAGACAAGCTGCTGCATCTAGCAATGCGCTTTATAGACCGCACCAATAAAATGTAGTCTTTCTGAAGCAGTCCAGGGAAAATGACAGGAGAGCAGTATAGCCAATGGTCACAAACCTGATTATTGAAGTACGAGGTACTGAAAGCACCTTAAGCCTGAGGGCATAAAAAAAAGGTTTCTGACTTTTTACAGACGTGCGCGGACCAAGAAAGGGTCTGGGACAAAAGAACGCCCAGATACTTGACGGTGGAAGAGCTGGGTATGGGATTTGCATTCACGGTAAGTGTGAGGGAGAAAGCTATGAGGGACTGCAACTTATCTTCACGTAGAAAAGAAAATATTACATCCCTGCATTTAGAAGCATTAAGCATAAGAGATCTGGATGAAGACCATTCCACCAGATCTTCCAACACACGTTGAAGTGATGAGGAATCATGGTTAATGGGGGACATACATCCCAGCACAACATCATCACATACACCCTATAAACGTGGTTTATATAGGGAGATGTTCAACATGCAAGGAAAACAGAAAAGGTGATAGGATTGCTCCCTGTAGAACACCACAGTCGACACGGAGGACAGAGGGCTTATTACCGTTCAACTTGGTGAAGTGAGTAGGATCTGTAAAATAGTCACGTAACAGATTACACACACCAAGGTGAACTCCATTTTCGAATAGCAGGTTTTGCAACCTTGACCTATCCAGGCTTCCAAAGGCATTCGAATAATCCAGAAGGAGAAGCCATACGGATTTACATTTTGGATCTAATGCAGAGGATATAGAATGAACAACATATGCCACTGCATTCAATGTGGAGCGCTATGGCCTATACGTGAACTGGTAGATATCGTCTTCGGGAGCGGCTGAAAAAATCCGCGGAATTAACAATCTTTCGAAAACTTTTGGGAGCACAGATGTACACGCAATTGGGCGATACTTTTGATATCCAGTTCTTGGTACTGGAGTAATACTGGCCACTCTCCAAATGTCCGGGATCACACCCGTAGTGAGGCACTTGTTAAAGAGGTCTGTTAGAGGCAGTGTGAATCAGCACACTCCTTCACAGCTAATGGTGAGAGAGCATCAGGACCACAAGCTTTTGTTGCCTTTAATTTTTTGAGTTCCTTGTGGACGTTGCTTTGATCGAAGGGCGCGACTGGAATTGAGCTAATGAAGAAGGGCAAGGAAGATGAGCTTAGTGAGGAGGAACTAAACTCCGAATTCAGTTTATCCACATCCTCTTCACCTCTCCGGCTGAAAACGCTCTAACCACAGAGCTGCCTCAGAAGCCCCCATAGATCGTGGCTGCCTAGAACTGCTTCGAATTATAATTGATTTAGTTTTTTATCTCGGATTTAATTGCCGTGGTTAGGCTTTTGACACGGGTAGCATTCTTGCACTTGTAGGCCCATTCTTTCATCCTTCGAAGTCGCTTTAGTAGTGGTGAGGAAAATCTATCTGCTGTTAGATAGATCGTTTCAACAGGGCAACACATGCCAAAGCAATATTTGATGTAGTCCGTAAGATGGTCACATTCGAGCGACAGGTCCACGTCGTGGAAGACCGAAAAATCAGTTAAAGAAAACATCGTCTGGAGCCTCGTGATATTTTCCAAGGAGCAATTTCGCCGTTTGATAATCTTGTAAGGCCGTCTGGTCAGCGTTAAAAAATTAGACCTGCCGTAGATGACTAGACACAGTTTTAAAATACAATGGTCTGAGCTGCTCAAAGGAGCCCGCTTTTGTATGGTAAATAAATATCTTTTATTTGTGAACACAGCGTCCAACTGAGCATCTTGTCTGGTCGAAACAGTCACTAGGTCTACCAAGCCAAGTGTTTTCAAAAATGTTGTATCCTTTCTATTGAAGTCCCTAGCAACAATACAGATAGAACAATCTAATTTAAGCAGTATCGTTGAAGAAAGTTAGTCTTCAAAAAGCTTTAAGTCGGATGCGGATGTGTCAGGAGCAATGTATACGTTTCCAACGATGACTGATCGAAAGCGACTTAGGAACTTCGGTTTGGCTTGGTAACGTACTACGTATGCCCAGTCACCGTTTACCGAGGAGGAAGTTGTTTTGTTTACCAGACGTTGGGTGGCGCAAGACTCGACGTGGGCAAAAGTTAACTTGGTAGCGGGAAATGAAGTCACTGATGACCAAACTCGGTGCTGTTGGTCCGACTCGCCTGCCACGCGGGATTGCACGTGACCCACCTTGTACTTGGCCTGAGAAGTTACAGTGAATCGCTCGCAGTCGGCACTAGTGCCGCATCCACTGTCGTCTAATAGTCCGACTGCCTGTTTAAAGCGTGTTTGGTGCTGAGTTATTGAGGGATAATGGCCGATTATGACCCTGGGAAATGAAAGCCTTAATGAAGCTGTCTCGCTGATGAGAGCCTTATCTTTGCACGATATCCAGCTATTTGTGACGGTGTGCTGTTGACAAGGCAATGGCGTCTTGACCCTGAATATGCTAGGACCCTTTCCCTTCACTTATAATTCCACGTTCCGTTGGTCATCTTGATTGTATGGCAACGAAGCATCAGTGTAAATGACTGATGTACCACCGTTGATGACACTTAAAGGTTTGGGGTTGATAAAACACTAGAAGAAAAACATCCAACAATTCTTACACAACCCCATTCCCTACGTTTTCAGTAACGTAGGTATCAACAAAACGTTTTGCTTGTCCAATAAATTGGTCGTGGAACGAGGGTGAACGCAAATGTGCAATGTGGTCCTGCGCGTAGTATTCAGCAAGATGGAACGAAGGGAATTGTGAACCATTATCCGTGACTACGGTCTGAAAAGACTTTTCAGTATTTTGATTGTTGTGCTATTTGTTGGATTCTCCATACGGAACACTTCAGGCCATTTGCTAAAAGCATCGACAACGATGAGATGCGGCTGCCCATACACAGAACAAGAGAAGCCAACATATATGCGTTCCCAGGGTTCCGTCCCTAAAGGCTAAGCTGTGTCTAGTTTCCTGGGTGGTTTACTGGCGTTCACACTTTTGTGACGTCCCCGTGAGTCATTTTGCGAGCATCATGAAGTAGCCGGGGCGAGAGCTTGTAAGCGCAATGGGTCTCCTTGCGTTACCTCTGTTGCACCTCTGAGAAACGCGTTTGTTTTAGGGGCACAATCTCATAAAATGTCAGCCAGTAGCCTAAAGGTAACAAGTTTGCCTTGTAATCTGACGGCGCGGGTTAGAGTCTGCGTAGGGGCAGGGTGAAGCTCGCAGTATCCTCAGCCCACGTGCAGCTTGTGGTGGTTGCGTAGCAGCGAAGCGTCGGTATTGCGTACCGGCGTACTGTTGATGACTGCACCACACTGCCAGTAAAGACGTGATTTATGTCGACCAAATTCTTCGCGATCAGTTGCCGCGGTCTTGCGTCCGGAATATCATTGAAATGCCGTATCAAGGAAGTGTGTTTTCAAATTCCCAAAAATGGATGTGTTGCGTGTTGAGTTGACAAGCCGTTGAGCTACAGTAATTACAGCTTGCAGGTCTCTCTCTCTCTCCAAAATCCCAAGTATTCTAGGTTAGATTTCAGCATCACTAAGGGACTGTAGGCTACACGTCGGTATCAAGCATTCGAACTAATCTTCAGCTAGAAATCTCAGTTTGAACTGCTGACATACTTCCTTTACAATGATCACATGGGCAATGAGACTGTCAATGCATCTGTTACATAGCTTAAGGTAGTAATATAGGGTTCTGAAAAAGGATGTAAATATCGTCTAGGTTGAAGTCATGTGCACACTTTAGTAAAAGTGAGATTAAAGCGCTCTTAGTTTTCGCAAGAGTATGCGGGCTTTGGATACATCGTTAGTTTGAGGACTCAGTTTTGAAGATATCCACACAGCATCGAAACCAGGCACAATAGATCCACCCAAAATCGGAATCAAAAGTGAACTCGGATATGCTGCATCAACTGAGGTTTGTCATCTTGGGTAGCTGCCGATTGTATAGATGGGTTTCGATTGATCGTCTCGATCAGGCGTAAGTGACAGGTTTCAAACCACTGCTGCGACAAAATGGTTTTCATATACTCTATCCAAAGTGGACAATCTAAAAAGATCTGTAGCTATTTTGCATCAACAGCAGCAGCAATTCGAGGCGGCACAGATGCGAATGATCGAGACATTCACACGAATATTATCGCTCTAGTCCACATCAGACACCAATGCTAAAAAGTCTTCAGTTGATGCAATAATCAAGTGTCAGCGAGTTTGTTTTTGTTCCCGCTTCAGGACTTTTTTCTATACATGGCTCAGACATTATGAAGATATTTTCAATAATGAGCTGGCAAACCTTGATAATGCGTCAAAAGTACGGCTGCTGCTACGTAAACTAGGAACTGTGGAGCACGAGAGATACATCAATTACATTTTGCCCAAAAATGCTCAAGATTTCAGCTTTGATGTAACAATTTCCCGACTTACGGAGATGTTCGGCGATCCGGCATCGCTTTTAAAAAACGGTATAATTGCCTGGAGCTGTGCAAGAGGGACAGCGAGTCTCATTGCCCATGCATCAACAGTGAAGCGAAAGTGCTTCAAATTCAAGCTGAAATCACTTACCGAAGACCAATTTGTGTGTTTGATACTGGTGTATAGCCTGCAATCGATCAAGGATGTCGAGATCCGAACGAGAATACTTGGGTTTTTGGAGCGAGACCCGGATGTCACACTGCAAGCTGTCATTGCAGGCAAAGAGAATTATCAATTTAAAACACGATACATCTATGGTCGAGGATACGAAGGTGCATTCTAATGATTTCGCAGTTCAACAGATTTTGAGGAACAAGTTTCCGACCACTGGTCGTAAGAAAACTCCTCAAGGCCAACCACCATCAGCATGTTGGCAATGCGGAGACTGACACTGCGTTAGATGGTGTCTATCCAACAATCATATATGTCAGAGATGTCGTAGACGTAGGCACAAAGAAACTCATTGTAGATCCAACCCATACTTCAGACTGGTTCATGATACTCGAAAGAAAACCTACAGTCGTTTCGCGAAGAGAGTGAAAACCAATTCTACAGACGATGTTAGAGATCATAGAAAGTACATCAACATAAACAACAATGGAAGACAGACGCGTTTGCAGATCGATACGGCCACAGACAATACGATATCAGAAAGGCTATGGAGAATTGTCGGGTCACCAGAAATCAAACCTGCCAGTCAGCAGGCGAAAAGTGCATCAGGTGCCGAGTTGAAATTGATTGGTCAAGTCGATGGTGAGCGTTGTTATGCCGACTTTACCGCATGGGGAACGATTTTCGTCACGAGCCACCAGACGCTGAATCCTTTGGGTCGGACTGGATCGAGCGTTTCAACTTACTCGATGTTCCGATCAATCAGATTGGTACAACTGTCTAGATACGCAAGTAAACGGCCCCTAAAACTGCAGCAATCGAGCGTCTACGGGGGAAATATGCAGCAGCCTTTCGAGAAGGTCTCGGTAAGTGCACCAAAGTAAAAGCTTCACTATCTCTTAAGCCTGATGCTGTTACAGTGTTTCGTACGAGACGCCCTGTACCTTACGCGGCAACACCAATGGTTGACCAGGAGCTGGATCGCTTAGAGAGAGCAGGAGTTATCCATCCGGTGAACTACTCGTCTTGGGTGGCACCCATTGTGGTGGTCAAAAAGCCAGACGGTCAGATTCGAATATGCGCCGATTTCTCGACGGGTCTAAATACTGCATTGAACGCCCATCAGTACCCTACCGCTCTCAGATGACTTGCTTGCAAAATTGAATGGAGATAAAGGTTTACAAAGCTGGATCTCGCTGATGCATACCTGCAGATCTAGATACATGAAGCTTCACGAGAACTATTCACTATCAGTACGCATCGAGGCTTGTACCAGTATCACCGACTACCGTTTGGAGTCGAGTCTGCACCAGCCATAGTATAGCAGATCATGAAGACAATGCTGACAGAAGTCGATGAAGCCAGGAAACCGCTACACGTCGTTCTTCGTCGCCTTCAACGTATGCTTATCCGGTTTCAAAAATACGACGTGGATATTGTGTGCACGCCTGGTGCACAGAGGTTCATCGCGGATACAGTGTCAAGTGCTCAACTGCCGCTACCGGAGCATAAACCGGAAGAGGTCAAAGCAGTAAACCTAGTACAGCATCTGGCAGTGACAGATCGCCTAAAGGAAAGAAGGCGCCACACAGAGGAAGATGCAACGTTTTCAACTTCGCGGGATGTTATTCTAAATGGGTGGCCAGAGACAAAGAAGCAACTGCCGAAGAAACTAACACTCTACCTCATTTTTCGGCGGTTGACTTGGAAGTAAAACTTAGGATAGAACAGCATAGTGCCTTGGTGTTTCGCTTCAGGTACGAGAACAGTTTCTTCTGGTAGACTCGGGATTGCATGACTAGGCTGTTTTAATAATAATAATAATAATGGGTATATTGCTCTTTAAGTGAGAAGCTGCGTTCATATGCGGCACAGAATATGTATGTACAGGCAGCATCATGCTCTTGCATGGGCTATATGAAATTGTGGCGAATGAAAAACAGCGGTATATTCCTCGTCGGTGCGAGGTACAGTCCAACTGGATGTTACGATTTTCGGTGTAATCGCAAGGAGTAGAGGTTTTATTTTGGAACTTTCCAAAGCAATTCCCAAGCTTTCTTGGCGGACATGATTAAGTATTAGGTGAAATCTTTCGGGAAAATTGAAGTTTTAGAAAATAATAAGTGGAAACAAATCCAAAAGCATAAATGAAGTAATACGGCCATCCATGGAACCATTTCCTGGGGACCTGCTTCCATGCATGTTATTCCCTCTATGGGTTTCACCTGCACTTCCATGCCCCATCTGGTCGAGTGCCAGTGCGGCTTTTAAAGCAGGTAAGCCATCACCTATTCAACTCATCCTTAGGGCTGTTTTTCTGTGTGTATAGTGTGGGCAGTCAAGCTATCCAGCCCGTCTCACCAACTGTTTTCCTCAGTCAAGCACTTCTTTCTCGCCAGGGAATCAATGGCAATGGGCCTTGCATGGGCATAAATATTAGCGGTGGAAGCTTCAATCCATCATCTCAGGAGATCGACCCAGTCGTGGCCAACCGCGAAATAAAGAAGAATAGAAGATAGGTGGAGGTAGAAGGGGAGTAGCAGTAATGACATCTGATAAAGAAATGTTTCATTTTTGTGCAAGAAAGACCGATAGTTTAGAGTGTGCAGGGGAAGTGTCGAAAATGGATGACTGCTCGAAGTAGCGATATACTAGACGGTTCAGAAAATAATTTACATAATTATCATCATTTGCTTGCATTCGAAAACTACAGGAATTAATAGCTCTGAGTAATAAGACATGCTCTCTGTTCCTGCGCTGTCCCGCCCGGGAAAGAAGAGGAAATACTTAAGATTACAGTAGGAGTGTAAAAAGTCATGTAAAGGAAAATAAAAGAACAGTTCATGTCTTGATAGTGCGAGACAAGGACCGTGTGGTTAATCCGAGCACACATGCAATTAAACCGTCGAGAATGGTTCACATTCATTCAGTTCATAAGAAAATATTCAGCGGTTCGACGATAAAGGGCAGCTGAGGTGCGTAGAGAGTGATATCGACGGGTTGGGGTAATCACTCCGTAATTTATTCGTTGATACCTCCGGACAGAAAAGAAAGCGTAGAAAAAGGCACATTCGTAAAAAAATGTGGTAGGGGTGTTTACTTCGAATCAGGGGATTTTGTCAGTTGCTATACGGCACTCGGCCCTTCCTCATACAACGTGGCTACATTCACATCAATGTTGAGCAGATCCTTCCCTTTTTCCACCGTCAATTCCTGTTAACTAGAATACGAAAAACACCCTTTAAGTCACATTCTCAGACTCTACGGCAGCTTGTTCCACATAATTGCACAGCGGTTAAGAAAGTTAATCTTAAGCTAGTTCGTGCCTTTTTCGATTTGTAATGTGTTGAAGTACAATCGCATTGTCTGAGGTAAAGACGCGTTTGTAGATTATACCAAACATGAAGTTCAGGTTATTTCAGTTTCTTTAACCAGAGGGGTTCTATGTTCATCGCACAGCAGCGGTCATAGTAAGACCACAAGTTTCTCATTAGGCACTTCGTAAAGTAGCGCTGTACATTTGCTATGACCGTTCCATCATTTTTCCTCAGATTGGAGTATATGAGTAATATTCTAATAGGGAACGAATACGAATTTTATATGGGTATATTTTGGGTTCATTCAAAAGAAAGAATTTTAGTATTAGCCTATCTAGTTTACGAATTTTTTGGTGAAAATTGAAAGGAGCTAGAGTAGTGTGACCCAAGATCAAAATTGAGACAGGTGGACGGTGTCTTATCGTCTAGCTTCAAATAATATGATACTTGCGTCGTCTGTTCATCAGGGATCTCATTTCTTAGTCGATCCAAGGGGACCTTTGGAGAAAGGGCTGCCTTTGGTGGGAGGAACTTGTGCGATAACCGACATCATCTTCGAGCGTAGCAAGTTCCATACCTCGACAAGCTTCGGGGAATGTAGGATGTTCCGCATTGTGGTGCTTGCCAATTCTTGTAATCTGGATGAGGCAACATGTTAGTAGTTACGAAGTGTGTCCTGGTTGAGGATAGCAAGACACCATGCCTAAAAGGAGACTGTACAATGATCACTCCGGCAAAGTGGCTGGAGAATCTTCATGTCATAGATATCAGAGAGCGCCGGTGTGAGGACAAGGTCAAGAATGTGTGGTTTGACCCGGCATCATCCGTGTTGGTGTTGAGACATTCTGGATCAGATTGCCGTCGTGAATAGCTACGACAAAACCGGCCTCGAAAGGATCGTGGCAAAGATCACAGTGAAGAAGGTTCCAGTTGACATTTAGTGCACTTAATTCGCCCATGGGTAAACAGTTCCTGCCTCTATCATTAGTTTTTATCGACTGTAATAAGCGGACACCTGAGCTCAGTGGGACTGTGTAGGCCACACCGATCGTGTGTAGTTGATAACCCCCATGAATTCGTCGTCGCAGACAGATTCGATAACGTGTACCTTGATGTAGGATCTCGAGTAGAGAATTACACCGCCCCCAGTCCGTCCACTGGAGCGATCAGCTTGTGAGAGTTGACTTGCTGATGTGCTAATCTCCACATCCTGAATCTATGGAGACAACCAGGTCTCGATGGAAGCCAGTAAATTTGGTTGGTGCCCACTAATGAGAACAGACTGCGTGCATTGCCAAATATTACTCGCAATCCGCTATTTAGGCTTGGAAACTGGGTGGCAGAAGGATTCGCTTCCAGTAAGATCTTTGGATGTTCTGAACAACGCGAAAATACACCACATGAAGATCAGCTTAGCCGTTCGCTCGGCGGGTTCACAGTTCAGTGACTGTTGGTTACATTCTGACTCTGCTAGGGAAGTGTTTTTCGGGACGAAAGGCGCGAGGTACGCCTGAGAATGCGGCGATATTCTTCCTCACCCTGACAGACGACTTTTAGCAAGCGAGTCTTGAATGGATCACCGTTTTTTACCGAGTCAATAAACAGAAAGGATGTTGATGCCTTGCTTCAAAAAAGCGTGGTCGTCAAGAATCCTCTCAGCCGACTCTTTGTCGGATTAGGGGATATTCGTAATTAATAAGAAACGGTCACGAGGTGATTTGTTCCCTCCTGAGACGGCTTTTGTAGGACCGGCTTTTCTTTAATAAGACTTTCTATTTGACTACCTGTCAATAATATACTTCCGTTGCGTTTGGCTTTATTTGGCCTTGGGACTTGAAGTCATTTTTTCATTGTGTCTTTTAACCTGGTTCATCGATGATATTCCTGCAGCGTTTATGCTCGTCACAGCCGCAAACGTATTCCTCTTTAGTTTCGGAGTAGTATCGTCAGCTGGTTTTTGCAAACCTTGTAAAAGTACTGTTTCCGTTGGGGAAGCGGAGGGACTCGGTTTCGATTTTGTGCTGTGGACAGAACGGGCGTCAAGGATACACTATTTGGCTAAGGTCGTTTAATTTGGCGAGGATCGCAATACAGAAGGGGTCAGAATAGTCAATAGACTTATGGTCCACCACATTTCGACAGCACTCGCAGTGCACAGTAAGAGCTAAGCAATCGATTTGCTTTAGGCATTCATAGGGATCCGGTTCAATCTTACGACATGATATATATATATATATATATATATATATATGCATTCGGGAAGCTTGAGTACCGAGTGTGAAACAACCATCAGCTTACCATTGGCACGAAGCTGATGGTGTACAAATTCATGGTGCGGTCCGTTCTTCTACACGGCAGTGGAACGTGGACGATGTACCGGCGGGATGTGCGCTATCTCGAGTGGTTCCATCAGCAGTGTGTGCGACGGATTTTGCGCATCGGTTGGGGCGACAGAGTTGTTGACATGGAAATGTCGTGACAAAGTGGGATACATGCAGTGGACTGCACACTTTTACTGAGACACCTGAGGTGGCTCGGTCATGTGAGCCGTATAGATTCGACGCGGATACCGAAACAACTCTTGTATGATCAGCTGAGTATTGGGAAGCGGCATGTGGGGAAACCAAAGTTACGTTACAAGGACATGATCAAAGTGAGTCTCTCACGTTCTACTCTGGATTGCAGGTCATGGGAATCGGAGGCGGTTGATCGGCGTGCATGGCGCGATCTGATCACGAAGGCAGTTGCCGAAGTGCGGGAGAAAGACCTCATACATGCAGAGAAGCAACAAGCGCGGAAGCGGTAAGCACCGATGGGTTGTACTCCATCGACATCGAGCGCATGGTGATGTAGCACATGCGGTCGCGAGTGCCTTAGTCAGGCAGGCTTAGTGAGCCATGAGCGAGGCCACTCGGGACCACTACCGAAGCGACGACGGGTCCTGCAGAGAACGTAGGCAGAACCGGTGCAGCGTTTGTAGGCACGCTGCATTCGATTTACTAACCGCATGCTTGCATGCTAAGTCTCTATTTCAGTTGGTGGGTTTCCAATTTTGTCCTAATGCTTTTCTTTCTCCTCTAAATGCCTACCTGTACACTTCTATATAAACTTGCACAGAGCGCTTAAGCGAATTGTGGTTAATTTCGATAACATTTTCGTGTTTGTGGCATTTTAGTAAAATATACTTTCTGACCTCGTGAACTTATCTCGGATTCTTTGGCAAACAATTTATTTCATATGCTCCTTAATTTAAGATTTATGTCACTGTTTCCTTATGCATTACTCGATTTACTTTCTTTGTAATCTTTCTTTCAAGTGATTGGCTGTTGCTTGATATCCCCTGTATGGCTGCGCTTGATATGCATGTTGACAAGGTTCCTATTTGTCCATTACCCACTACCTCGTCCATACTGGCTTTATGAGACAGTTGGTCGTTGCTAGAGGGGACGGGGTGCACGGTCCCTGTGGCCGTGTTAGGATCAAAGAGTGCTTCCATGCACTCAGTCTGGAGCGGACTACGGCCCAGTTACCGCATTGTATGCGCTTGATTCCCAAATACAGCGTGTTTGTGTTTGCCTGTGAAGGAGTGTGGGCCGGCTCCGTTGGTGAAACGTTCAGGTCAGGTCTTCAGGAACGAAACAGGCCTTCACCTAATAAGAGCCCCGTTTCGTATGCCGAAAAGCAAGCCAAAACGCCCGGCACCTCGACGTCCGAGCTTCACTTCTGCAGACAAGAAAGGGTAAGAGGAACCTCTCATAACTTCATGAAACTACTCGTGACATCCTATTGGTACGAATTCGAAGCTACTAATCTCTGTGCAATTCCGGAGACAGAGCGGACAAATTACTAAAGTAATAACTAAGGTTTTATTTATCGGCGGTGCGAGGCACAATCATAGTTCAAGCGGGGCTGGAACGATAGGATTATCCATTGAGTGTTCCATCTTCAGCGGGTCGTTGAATCAGGAGATGGCAGACTTTGAAATGCTGATGGACCTAGAACAAAGACCGCATCACACCCTGCCCAACCAACTAATGCCCACGTATCCTGTCCTAGCGGTCCCTGCTGGGCCGGTTACGTGAAGTAAAAAAGAGAAAAAGTAAACTCAGAAGGCAAAAAGAGAAAGTGGAAAGAGCTAAGCAAGTAGTATACCAAGATATTGGAGTCATTAAAAAAGAACTGAAAAGTGAAGGTGAGTCAGCTAGGAAAATGGAAAGGTTTGCTGTTGCCACCCAAGAGCATCGAGCTGGCGCGCAAAACCCTTAACCGTAGGTTCCCTAACCACGTGATCCGGAAGCGAATTCCAGCGATCTATAACTCGGCGCGACAGACGAGTTTCCGTCCTAATTCTATCAGACCGTGGTTTATGCAGTTTCAGTGGGTGACCGCGGAGATTAGATAACGTAGTGGGACTAAATAGCCCTGACAAGTCCGGGCCGATCTTACTCGTCAAAATACGATAAGTGAGAATCAGGTCTCCTATTATCCTTCGGTAGTGCATTGAGTACATCCCCAAACTGAGCAAGCGTTCAGGATACGCCTGTCCCCATAGACCCTGCACTAACCGAGTGCCCACTCGTAACATCCTCTCCAAGTCCATTTTGTCTCGGATAAGACATAGTGGACAAGCCTGGACGGGTCGGACGAATGCCGAGAATAGCTTCACAAACAAATTGGCCGTTAGGATTCCAAAAGAGCGGCGGATAAACCACATCATACGAAACCCCCGACAAGCAGTCTTCTTCCAATTGTCGCCAGAATGAAGTGCTGAGTGTACGATCCCTAAATCAACCTGCTGAGTGACAACAGGGGTTCATCACCGCCGACAACATATCGGGTGGGAGGATTAGCAGCTCCGACTCGGAGAACAGAGCACTTAGCCCTATTTATGGGCATCAACCATAAGGTAGACCATTCCCAGAGCCTATCCAAGGCATGCTGAATTGCCCCAGGACCCCCCCCCCGGGATATCCACAATATTCCAGAGCTTAATGTCGTCAGCAAACATTAGTGATGACACTCCTAGCTCTCCCGGCAAGTCATTTACACAGATCGCGAACAACAACGGCACCAATACCGAGCCCTGCGGGACGCCACTAAGGATAGCTTGCCAAGTAGGTCTCTTTTAAAGGTTTCTATAGTATTACATTCCCCTGGTACAGGGGGAAGTAAATTTCAACCACGTAAAACGACCACAATAAAAAAGCAAAAACGGTGCAAAACGGGATTAAAACCGGGAACAACTATAAAAAGTACCATTAAGCGCCAAAGACGCTTTGCCCAGTACCAATTTAATCGATCCTAGATATTTTGGATCAGAGAAAATATGACAATAGTCAAATTACGTTTTACGTGTTGATTAGAACACTGTTTTTCACAATATTTTAACTAGAAAGCTCGATTAATCTGACCAGACCGGGACTGTCATACAGTGTATTGTGCATCCGGTTGTGGATTTCAAAGCGTGAAGGTCGTAAGAGCGTAGACTATGCACTAATATACAGGTACTATGTAGTACCTATACCACGGACATGTCCGCGGTACGGGTCCAGGGACAATTTCAAAGGATAATAACTGCTCTGACGTCCAAATAAGCAAAAACACTAAGAACACAAGAAACGTTGAGTAAGAACACACCTCCTGTTTGGTGAATACCAAAGAACCAAGAGAAAGCAGGAGCTAAGCATCGAGAAAACAAGGCAAGTGAGTAAATTGTAGCGAAACAAGTCTTCACGTTTGTCAGTGTCGTGGAAACCAACAGAAACCCAGTCCTACAAATATGGTTATTAAAAGTGCACCAACCTTAGTCAGTTCATCAACCTCTTTTTCTATGCGAAGTCGTTCAGATTCGGGGATTTGATTTTCCTTAAGTATATGAGGCATAGGGGGCAAGCTCCCAGAATTTAAGGATGAGGAGACTTGCAGATTGCGCTTGACATTAAAACACAGGCTGGCTATTTTACTATTCTTGTGAGAGTGACTAATTTTTGACATGAAATATTGGCCTGGAGTGACATTGTGTTCCGGTACGCCAGGCTAAATGGTGATGCTTTCATAATGAGATATGACGGAGATGTATATATCGCTTAATACGTAAGTACGTACCGTAAATGGCATTTGCTACGATTGATGAGTGGTTATGTTTGCGCTGTTTTAAATGAGGTTAACTGGTGGAGGTTTGGTTGATTCTCGGCGCCTTGTTGGATGACACCGCTGTTTTTTGCCGCATGGTCTGCTCTCGATATACAAGCTGGCAGGAAGTGGAGGAAGCGGTTCTCAACTTTCAATTTGCGACTGCCAGTAGTTTCTTCAAATATTGTGCAGATACTGCGAAGAAGCATTTGAAGGAATGTGGTAGGAAGATCGCCGAAGGCTTTCCGTACCGGTATGTGCAATTTCGGTGCGTACATTCGACACGCGAAGTAGCAGTGGGAAAACTGCACGTTACATATATATGTGGAAAACTAAAGCCTTGATTTCACAGATTTCCGTATTGCGCCTGCCACTCGCGTTTCTCATTCAGTTTGCAAGGGCATCTTTAGTAGAGTTGCAATTTCAACTTGCGGCATACACATAGTTTTCAAATTGGGCAGCCATGGTTGTATCCCAGCAACCGACGTTTTACTGCTGATCAGTAGTCGGAGGTCTTTTCCTTTATGGACACATTTAAAGGAAGCCGTGAAATACGGACTTATGTGTGGAGGACTTACGGCCGACGGATGACGAAGGCGAATTTGTGGTACATGAGGCGGCGACACATGCGTAAAACAGACGGCGAGGTGTTTCAGGTGGTTCGTTTGTTGGAACAGCATGGCAAGTGCCGGGTGCATAGGAATGATGAGCAAATAAGGTCGGTGTATTTTACGCCTTCATGCACGGAAGGCTTGGTGCAGCGAAATTGTGAGGTGCTCTTGGTGGATGCGACGCACCAATTCAACTGCGGGGGGTATAGCCCGGGGCACTGCACGTTCGTGGATGTTACTGGGGTTGCGATGTCTTTTTGTTACGCTTTAGAACCCAATGAGACAACGGAGTTGCAAGGAAGCGGTGGAGGCGTTGCTTGGTATGATTCCTGCCATATCGCGTGCAAGGACGGTAGTCATGAATAAATGTGCCGCTCAGGTGGGTGCGTTTCTATCCGTGTACCCTCAGGTGCACGTCGTATTGTGTCGATTTCATGCGGTGCGAGACATGGCTAGACGTTGCTGACACCTGCATGATGCGTTCCCGGAGGATAGGACAGTTCTGCGGCAATGGTTACATGAATTGATATATATCAGAGATGAGGAGTATTTCGTTAAACTATTGCATGCTATAGAATCGCGAAATGCGGAATGCTATGATTACTTAATGCGCACGTGCTTACCGTTTTCCTCATCATGGGCGGCGCATAGATTGCGCACGGTGTGTACCTTTGGTTGCTTCATGACAAACAGGGTGGAGAACGAAAACAGGCAGCTTAAGCGACAACTTAGTTAACGGTCCTCCGTACTCCTGCTGTTCACCGTGGTGGTGTATCGTGTGCATCGAGTTATGAAAGGGAGGCGTACGAAGTTATCGAGATGCCAGTTGAGCTCGTATGTTCCTCCGGTACACGTTTGCGGGCACCCTGGCGTCCTTGTACATTTAACGTCGTACGCGCGTGAGCAGTTAGTGAAGCACTGGTCATCAACGGAAATAATTGGTTGTCGTCCTGAGGGTACGGCTATTGCGGTGGAATGCAGGCGGCGTCTCGGTAACCGTACATTCTTGGTACGTCGTGACGGTTGTGGCTGTGAGTTTCAGAATCATCGGCGGATGCCGTGTGCGCACATGTGCTACGTCGCTTGTGATCAGCGTGCGGATTTGGCTGTATTGGTTCAGGCTTGTCGGTGGTGTATACCTGATTCCCCGGAACCTGCGGCTGCCATTGAGTTCACGGAGGCTACTGAGTTAAGCGCGTCGGAAGCGGCAACCACTTCACAAGCAGTGATTTTGGATCGGGCGACGAAGTTGCGTACGGCGAAGGAGTTGTTAGCGGAACTAAAAACGCACATATGCACGATGTCGGCGACTAAATTTCAGGGCATGGTCACCTCTTTGAGGCGGTTGTACGATGTGTTAATGCATGAAAAGGATGTGCAACTGTTCTGCAAAACCAGGCATTGCGATTCCTCCTTAGGTTTGCATAACGCTGAGAACATTTTGTCGCTAGTTGGTAAACGGGGGACGTCCTCCGTGGTTCCCTGTCTTCCTGTTGGGGGTAACCTGAATTAGAACGCAGCAAGGGAGAAGGGCCCGTGCTCCAACACACATTCTGGAAGGCGCAAATCTCCACTGGTACACCGACGGGCGGAGGTGTCAATTACGGATACATGGCCGCGCGGTACACTTTTCCGAGCGGTGAGAACCGAAACGTCCAGCGTAGACAAGTGTGCTTCCATGAAGAGGGATCCTTCATCTGGACCGGGGGTAGTTGACGGAGACCAATGCGCTCTATGCGGGCGTACGGAGGACATACCGGGTAACAGCGACACGGTGGATTGGGTCATGTGTGACCTCTGCGAACGTTGGTTTCACCAATCGTGTAGTGATTATGATGGTGTGGAAGGTTTAAAATGTTTGTTCTGTATGGCTTAATGGGAAACGGCAAGTGTCTATGTATGCTGTGAAATACCCAGGTAAGTTGTGCACAACCGATAACGATGTCATGCGTTTGCAGTGCACCTTCGTTACCAAGTTTCCTGCCGCCATGAAAATCATTGGAAAATAGTTTTCCATTTTATCCCACTTGTTGTGCGGCCGTACGGCCTACATGCGATATGGTGGGTAAGAAGCGGAAATCATACGGTTAATTTCCTGTTTAATGAGACCCCTTTTGGTTAACGAGTACAGGTGCAAGAGGTCATCGGATGAGATGTCCACCTAACAGCTGGTAAGTAGCTGCATGACTGCGAGTCCAGGTGTTTTCTGCACAAAGCGGAATGTTTGTGCTGCGCATTTTCCTCACAGTCTACTGGTTGGAGATGTGTCACCAGGTCAAAACCAGGTCTGCTCCTCCGTACACGTTGCATTAGATACGTGTGGAGAGGCAAATAAGTGAATTTTATCCACCGCTTGCGTTGTTAGCGGTTTCCGTATCCTGAATGTTCCGATACCACCAAGAGTAAGGTCCCAATGGGCTGTAAACCGGGTGCTCCAAAGCGACACCGAAGGTATGTGTGGTAAGACATCAGGCGTCGAAGGAGAAGTGAAGGGAGATTCCTGTAAACCTGCGGTTCAAGTTAACGTTTCAAACAACTTCACTACCGTTGCGGTCAAGGTTGTTAACATTATCTCACTCCGGCTCTCTTCACAATCGCGGGCTCTGCTATTGCTGATGCTTCGTATGAATTACCGGTTAAACGGTGACAGCAGGATACGGTTAGAACGGATTGCAGCCGCCCCGTTATTGCTCACGTCTTTCTACAAGTCTCTCTTTCGGAATGCGGCAAGCATAGAGGATTCGGTATCATCACAACGTGTTACAAAATTCAAGGTCACCATGATCCATCCCAGACTGAATGGCGCCCGTGGGGACACATTCCTGAGGAGTCAGCCGGGTTTCGTCGGGGACGCGGCTGCATCGACCACATCTTCACCTCACGTTATTTGTCGCGGCACCGTCACAGTTTTGGCGGCCCACGGTAGTGTTGTACGTCAACATTAAAGGTGCCTTCCGATCGGTTGATCGATGTGCCCTTTGGATGTGTTCATTTAGCAAAGGTGTGCTCGAAAAATATTTACATATTATCGGAGGAGTGTATACGCGTAGCAGGGACACAGCGAGGGCTTACGGCAAGCTGCAGCCACCCATCGATATCTACAGCGGTGTGAGATAAGGATGCCCGTTCTCACGTATCCTCTTCAACTTCCTTACTGAAGAAGTCATGTGGATTGCATTTACAGGACATGACGAGGAAGGTGTGCAGCTACTGCAAGGAGAACGGTTTATTGTCTTCATTTAGGCGGACGACATTCTCCTCATCTGTGGCTGCTTCCAGACGTGCCAAGCCGCGCTGGACAGATTAGCATTGGCTATCAGCCACCTCGTTCTTTGCTTTGCACCGTCGAAATGGAAAGCGTTCGTGCAAGATTGGTAGGCATCGCCTGCTGCGCTGACCGTTGGTGGGGTACAGGTGGAAGTCATTCGGAAATGCGACTACCTGGGAAGTGGTATCTCCGTCCCTTGGATGGAAGATGACAGCACGAACCGTATAGGGAAAGCTCGAAGTGGTTTTACGGACCTTCACCGCAGATGGGGGCCACGCGACATGAATCGCGCCCTGAGGGTGCAGTGTACAATGCAGCGGTACCTTTCACCTTACTGCACGGTAAGGAAATTTGGCCCGTTAAATCAGCTGACATGTGGAGCCTCGTTACCTTCGAGAATGGTAGCCTTCGATGTTTGGCTCCTTGATGGGGCCCTGGTGGGGCCCTGGTGGGGCGTAGCATTTCGCTCAGGGAACCTGTCCTTAGTGACTTCCCGCAGGGCCCGGTATTGTAAATGACTTGCCAGAGAGCTAGGGGTGTCATTCCTTAATGTTAGCTGACTACATAAAGCCATGGCATATTGTGCATATGCCGTGGGGTCCTGAGGCAGTTCAGCATGCCTTGGATAGGCTCTGGGAATCGTCTGCCTTATCGTTGATGCCCAAAATAAAGCCAACTTCTCTATTCTCTGATTCGGAGCACATAATCCTTCCACCGGTACGTTGTCCACGCTGGTGCACTCCCTGTTGTCACACAGGCTGGTTGATTTAGGGGTGATACACGCATCAGCATCGCATTCTGGCGACATTTGGAAGAACGTTGCTTGTGAATGGTTTCTTATGATGCGGTGTATCCGTCGCGCTTTTGGATTTTTAACCGGCCATTTGCTTGTCCAGCATGTCTTAACGGAAAGAAAATGGACTTGAGAGCGTGTTACCTTTAGGCACTCCTTTAGTGCAGGGTCTACGGATACATAAGTATCCTGAACGGTTGCTCAGTTTGGGGATGTATTCCATGCACTACGAAAGTATAGGAAGGAACCTGATTCTCAGTTATGGTATTTTGACGGGTATGGCTACTGCAAAGCGTTTATTTTTTCTGCTGACTCCCCTTAACTTTTCAGTTCTTATTTCACTGACTTACATATCTTGGTATTATATTGTTATTATGCCAAGCCATATCAGCAAGCGTGTACATGGGCTGGAATGCGCTGCACGTGGGTCAGCCGTGGGTGCCTGGTGCGTGATATCATGGTGCTGGGCGGTTCACCCACTCGTACTGCACCAAATACGCGACGACGAACAAGCTTAATCCTCACGCGGTGATCCCACCAGAAATCAGGTAACCTACGAAGGCCGCGAGGATGGAACATGGCGAGCATCTTTATGTCGGTCGACCGGATGGGCCAGGTTTCACAACCATATAGGATAGTTAAACGACTGTTGCTGCTGGTAAGTTTCCGTGACTTTTCTTCCAACCTTTCCCTCATTAGAATGAATTGCACCGGGCTGCCTGTTCGCCGCCTGCCTACCGCCATCCTTAGAATTCCGTTTGCCTGCAACCGGTATCCTCCATGGTAACTGACGCGCCTGTTTTCTCAGCCTCCATGAACTTCCGATACATGCATGCAGCTTCCCAGATTACTTTCCATTTCACAGCATACCCCAGTTCAAGCTGGATTCCCAAAACCGCAACATGCCGCATTTGTCCTCCGTTGGTATGTCACTGACGTCAGCCATGTGTCCTCCGCAAGTCCTATATTCAGCAACACTCACAGGTAGGTTTCCGTGGCTTTTCCTCCAACCTTTCCCCAACAGACTGCATTGCACCGGGCTGCCTGTTCGCCGCCTGCCCACCGTCGTCCTTAGAATTCCGTTTGCCTCCGACTGAGATCGTCGCTAGTAACTGATGCGCCTCTTTCCTCCGCCTCCATGAACTTCTGGCGCGTACATGAAGCTTTTGCGTTTACGTAGTATTTCACAGTGTCCCCTTGTTACATCTAGATGCGCACAGCCGTAACCTGCCGCATTCGTCCTCTGTTGATATGCGAGCAACCTCAGCCATGCGTCATCCGCGATTCCTACATCCGGCCACACTCACAGGTACGTTGGCATGGCTTCACTTACACTTTTCCGGTAATAGACCGCAACACACCGGCATGTGTCATCCCCATTAGTGACCCCAGTCCCCGCTGCAGAACGCACCGAGTATGCAGAGCATGAAACTACCGAACGGTAAGCGTACATACATACATACAAATAGTTATATTTATAATCCATCACTTGCTCCTTCCGCTTTCATGACACCAAACAAGGGAACGCTACTTCAGCCCTCCTTAGGGTTTATATCAAGGGAACGCGCGAACGACTAAATTAAGGGCTCCCCATTTTTAGTGCCTACGCTTTGCGGGTAGGGTGCCGCCATAGACGCGCTCCCCACATTGACGCAGCTATTAGAATTGGTGTGAACGTCGAGCACCTTATCTTTCGTTCCCCGGTGTCCTACGTATTCACCTTTCCACCTGACTTTCATATAGCGTTGCTATCATTTGAAATCCTAACTAGTATAACCTCTCACAGGTAAGTTCCCAGGTTATGCAGTCCAATGTTCAAACGCCAACAGTTCGTTCCGGACTGCTGTGATACAATCCGAGGTACTATGTCACATGTCATCGGTAGGCATATGGGTTCACGCCTACATCCTTAAGAAAGCACCTATGCCCCAGCACTCAGTGATCCGCTATGCCTACGTGACGCTTTCAATTCGTCCGCAGCATACGCATGACCGCTCTGAATGGGATTGAGCGACAATGTTGTGATTAATTTACGTACCGTTTTCCTCATCATTGTTTTAGAGCGCTTTACGTGAGAAATGAGGAAAAGCTACAATAATAGGAACACCATCGCAATGTTTTCCAGAGAAGGTAACCATAAGGCATTTCCATAAATCACAGTGGTTTCACGCGTTTGTACCCGCATGCGTCATACCATATTATCAAGGAGCAAGCGCAACTTACACGGACATACATAGCCAAAATCCACTGTAAATTGTATCCCGTTTAGACAATATATCGCTGCATACACGTGCACCTACGGTATCAACCTGCATACGCAGCGCGTCACAAATACCCCATCACAAGTTACGAACTAAAGCGGCGATGTTTACGTGTCCAGCCTTTCACGCCATGCCCATATTATTCCACATTCACACCGCATATAACGTAAGTTAACTAGCAAGGTAAGCAAACTTACCTCAAACCGACATTAACTAATACACATTCTTTCTTCCAACAGATAACAGGAAAACAATATCCACGCAATAACCCTATGTAACTTCGCAGTGGAATTAAACCTACCAGGGTGAACACAACACGTGCGTACTGAAACCACCTCAGTGTGTTGCCTCCAGTAAAATACATCTAAGTGTAAGTACCCATTTACATATGTACCAATATATACACTTACCAAAATATTTATAATTATGGTTGGCGGCATCCGGTTTCGGATTTGCCTGTCACTGTGGACAGCCACGGGAATCCTGCACCTACGGAGGGACCGTGGGCGGCCTGCGCTGCACCACCCAAAGCTCCAACCACATACCCCATATCCAGTGTAAACCCGAAGGGATAAGACCGGGGGGCATGTAGATGGTAGCCACGTTTCATCAACGGAGCCGGCCCACACTCCTTCACAGGCAAACACAAGCACGCCGTATTTGGGGAATCAAGCGCACACAAGGAGGTGGCTGGACCGTGGTCCGCTCCACACCGAGTGCATGGAACCACTCTTTGAGCCTAGCACGGCCACAAGGACCTTCCACCCTTCCCATCCAGCAACGACCAAATGTTTCCAGGAGCCATTATGAACGAGGTAGTGGGTAATGGACAGGTAGGCAGCTTGTCAACATGCACATCAAGCGCAGCCACACCGGGGATATCAAACAACAGCCAATCACTTGAGAGAGACAAAGAAAATAACTCGATTAACGCATAAAGAAACGGTGACATAAACCTTAGATTAATGAGCATATGAAATAAGTTGTTTACAAACGAATCATAAATCAATGCACTAGGTCAGGAAGTATACTTTACGGAATGACACGAACACAAAAATGTTATGGAAATCGAATACAATTGGCTTAAGCGCGGTGTGCAAGTTAATGGAATAGAGTACAAGTAGACATTTATATGAGAAAGAACCGCATTTAGTCAAAATTGAAAACCCACCAGCTGAAATAAAAGGACTCAGCATGTAAGCACGCGGTTAGTAAATCGAATGTAGCATACCTACAGACGCTGCGCTGGTTCTGCCTACGTTCTCTGCAGGACCCGTCGTCGCTTCGATAGTGGTCCCGGGTGGCCTCGCTCATGGCTCACTAAGCCTGCCTGACTAAGGCACTCGCGACCGCATGTGCCACGGCACCATGCTCTCGAGGTCGATGGAGTACAACCCATCGGTGCTTGCGGCTTCCGCACTTGCCGCTTCTTCTCTGCATGCATGAGGGCTTTCTCCTGCACCTAGGCAACGGTCTTCGTGATTAGATCGCGCCATGCACCACGATCAAGCGCCTTAGATTCCCATGACCTGCAAGCAAGATTAGAACGTGTGAGGCCCACTTTAATCATGTCCAGGTAACGTAACTTTGGTTTCCCAGCATGCCGCTTCACCATACTCAGCTGACTGTATAATAGCTGCTTCGGTATCCACGTCGAATCCATACGGCTCACATGACCAAGCCACCTCAGGTGTCTCAGTAAAAGTATGCAATCAACTGCATACATCCCACTTCGGCGCAAAACTTCCGTGTCTGCAAAGCTGTCGCCCCAACCGATGCGCAAAATCCGTCGCAGACACTGCTGATGGAACCGCTCGAGATATCGAACATCCCGCCGGTACATCGTCCACGTTTCACTGCCGTATAGAAGAACGGAGACACCATGGATTTGTACACCATCAGCTTCGTACCAATGGTAAGCTGATGGTTGTTCCACACTCGGTGCCATGGTTTACCGAACGCCCTCGCTGCCTTACAGACGCGGATACGAAACTCACCGTGAAGCTGCTGATCAGTTGATATCACACTCCCAGGGTAGCATAAGCAGGAGGTGGTTTCCAATACTTCAGCACCAATACTGATTCGCGGCAATGTTGAAGATTGCACCTCCGGTGAAGGCTGAAAGAGACAGACAGTTTTGCTTGTGTTGATGGTGAGCCCGAATTTGGCCACTGTCGAAGTCAGAGCACTAGTCATGTGCTGCAAATCATCCGCGCTGTGTGAAAACAACGCACAGTCGTCAGCGAACAGCAACATACGGATAGTTGTCTCACAGACTAGAGTTCTCGCACCGAAACGACGGAGGTTCAGCAACCCACCATCTATACGGTGTTCCACACAAACACCTAAAACACCAGCGGCATCAAAAGCACAAGACAACATTGCATGAAGATGTGTTTTAAACAGAGCAGGAGCTAAGACACAGCCTTGCTTCACACCAGAGACAACTGCAAAGTCATCCGAGGTCTCTCCACTCAGCTGCACCCTCGCTCGCATACCACTGCGCAGACATCCAATTAAACTTACAAACTTACGCGGGCAACCAAACTTACCCAAACCCAACCACAATGCCTCGCGGTTCACCGTATCAAATGCCTTGGTGAAATCAACAAAAAGCGAGTACAATGGCTGGTGTCGTTCTCTGCACTTCTCTTGCAACTGACGAGGCACAAACACCATATCTATAGTGCTGCGACCCGAACGGAATCCACACTGCTCCTCCGCCACGTTCGGTTCCGCAACCTGACTGACGAGGTGGTTGAGCAGGATTTGGGCAATCACCTTGCCCACACAACTCAGCAAGTTGATGCCACGATAATTAGTGCAACATTGCTTGCTACCTTTGCCCTTGTACAGTGGTAGCACAAGGGCATTCTTCAGCTCAGGAGGGACCTCCTCCTCAATCCATACGCGCTGCAACGAGTGGTGCACGCCGTATTTGGGGAATCAAGCGCACACAAGGAGGTGGCTGGACCGTAGTCCGCTCCACACTGAGTGCATGGAACCGCTATTTGAGCCTAGCACGACCACAAGAACCGTGCTCCCTGTCCCCTCCAGCAACGACCAACTGTCTCCCGGAGCCAGTATGAACGATGTAGTGTGTAATAGACAGGTAGGCACCTTGTCAACGTACACATCAAGCGCAACCATACCAGGGATATCAAACAACAGCCATTCACTTTAAACGACAAGCTGAAATAAAATAAATCCAGTAATGCATACAGATACGGTGTAATAACTCTTCGCTAAATTAGCATATGAAGTAATTTGGTTAGCAACAAATCCGTGATAAGTAAGAAATGTCCACAAGTTACTTAAAATGCTACAAACGCAACAAAATTACCGAAGATAAGCGCAATTAGTGTAAGCATCGTGGCCAGTTAATAGAACCTTATTCAGGGAGACAGAACAAACCAAATAAAGCGGAATGAAATTTATCCAGCTTAAAAAGGCCTAGTTAAAGTGTAAGTTGGTTTAGCCCAACTTCGGTGAAGAAGCATCAAGAATGCAACATAAGCCTCAGCATGAGGCACACATACATACGTGGTTGGCGGCATCCGATTTCTGATTACCCTGTCACTGTGGCCAGCCACAGGACGCCTGCGCCTACAGAGGGACCATGGGTGGCATGCGCTGCACCACCCACAGCTCCAACCACACACCTCACACACCGCGTCCCATCCAGCAACGACTAACTGTCTCCTGGAGCCAGTATGGACGAGGTAGTGGGTAAATACAGGTAGGCACCTTGTCAACATGCACATCAAGCGCAGCCACACAGCCAAACACTTGAGAGAGAGGGAGAGAGAAAGAAAAAAGCTCGATTAATGCATAAGGAAACAGTGATATAAACCTTAATTAACTGGCATATGTAATAAGTTGTTTACAAACAAATCCTAGCTATGTGCACATGGTCAGGAGGTATAGTTCACGGAATGCCACGAACACAAAAATGTTATGGAAGTCGAATACAATTGGCTTAGGCGATGTGTGCAAGGTAATGGCATAGAGTATAGGGGGATATTTATATGAGAAAGAAAAGCAGTAAAGTAAAAAACTGTAAACCCACCACCTGAAATAAAGAGACTTAGCATGCAAGCACGCGGTTAGTAAATCGAATTCAGCGTACCTACAAACGCTGCGCCAGCTCTCCGAAATTCTCTGCAGGACCCGTCGTCGCTTCTGTAGTGGCTCCAAAAGGCCTAGCTCATGGCCCGCTAGACTAGCATATGTATACATACATATATACATACACAAATATACCTTTCGACCTGCATATGCATGCATATATATATATACCATTACTCTGATTATAAGATTTCAGAAATTGTTTATATATTTATATACTCATCCACATATATGTATGCCTACTATATATATATATACGTATATATACACAGTATTTGCATTCCCTTTGCATTTGCATATTTGCATATTTGCCATTAGATATCCTGAATGATGCAAATGCACACCTTATAAATGACACCTAACGGCTACCGGCATTATATATTAGCAAAGTTCTTCTGCCTAAAGATTTCAGTAAAACTTTAATAGTCACACACATTGCCATACTTAGTTAACATCCCCCGTCCCTTTTAACACTTCCGTAAATGTTTCCCTTATTGGACCATGCAACCTTTCAACGACATCATGCCTTTCAACAAAATACATCCCCTGCGATGCCATTATTGATTCCTGTTTCTGCATTACCATTTCTACAAATTTGGAGAATTATCGCCGTCTCTTTCATCGTGATTTCAAGAAATACAACATATGCATTAATCAGACAACAGATATGAATGCCCCTTATCCAAGAAGTAAGTTACTTTTAGCAGCTGCTTCACGCGACTTTGACCTTTGCATACATGAATCAACTGCATTTACACTTATCCGTTCCATAAAATAGCCTCCAACACTCTGCCTCTATTTACCAATTGCCTGCTTGCAATTACGCCGTGACCTTCAACCACGCTTGTAGTCATCACTTTAATTTATCATAACCGTTTTCAGGAAGGAAATCGATACCCCATTGTCTTTTATTTCCCACACCTTGATACCACGGGAATTAAGAATATACTATGCAGCCCCTCAAACTATTTGGATGTCACCGAGGACAATGGAATCGAAACGCTTTCCCGTCAATACAGAAATTAGCCCTTCCCAATTCTTGTACCCAGGAACTTTGGACTGCGCGCGGTAGATCAGAGAACGGCGGCGCTCAAGTTCAAGTTGAAGTTCAAGTGAGACTGGAACAGTAGTATAAATCCCCGTGCATGTTCGTTTCGTGGCGCGTCCTCGATTCAGGGGGTTATTCGTCCGCGATAAAAGGAATCTGGAAGTGTCCGATCAGCGCGCGCAACTCGCACCGCGGTCAACCAATTAAGACACACGCAACCTGCACTGGCAGTCCCCTCGCACCGGTCACGTGAAATCAGTAACAGAAGTGCCAAAGTAATAAAAGTCTCAAGAAGCAAAACGTACCAGATTTAATAATTTACTAAGGAGAATAAGCTAGGACACGAAGGGGAATGTCAAGAATTGTAGACCAGGAGCGTCAAGCCGGCGTTCGAACTCTTGCACCGTTGATGCCAATACCACGTTCTCGGGCAGTGCATTCCAGTAATCCACCACTCGAGTTGATAAAGGAAAGTCCGCCCGGATTGCATCCGATGGAGCTTTGTGTAGGTTCATCAAGTGACCTTGGAACGATGGAAGCCCAGCCGGTTGGAACAGCCTAGATAAATCTGGTCCGATTTTACCGATAAGTATGTGATTACTCAAGACCAGGTAGCCTCGATGACGACGATAATGCATTGAGAACACTCCCAGATCAAGTAGGCTTTCGGGGTAAGAATGGTCCCGTAGTCCATGAAACATTTTGTTTCCAACTCACCACAAGCTCTCCACTGAATTCTTGTCTCTGACTAAGCAAGGTGGACAAGTCTGGATGCAGTATTCCAAGTGTGGCCTAACAAAGACAGAATACCTTAACAAACTTAGCACCCATGATGGTCCAGAATGTTCTGCGGATCATCCACAGGTTTCTGTCACCCGTGTACCTAACTTTCCTCTAGTTCTCACTGGATTTAAGTTCTGAAGACGACGTGAACCCTAGGTCTACCAATTAGGAAGCGTGGTGTAGTTTATTACCGCCAAGCAGATAACGCGTTTGGGGGCCATTTGGTCCTGATCGTAAGATGGAACACTGCATAATTTAGGGGCAGCTGCCACACAGCGGCCCAATCCCAAAGTTTATGGAGAGCCCGTGGCAGAGTCTAGGGTCCATCAAGGTCGGACCTTGTGTACCAAAGCTTTAGATTATCCGCAAACATCGGAGATGGTACCTCCAGCCGTTCGGGCAGCTCCTTGACATAAACAAAAATACCAACGGGCAACACATCAAACCCTGAGGGACCACACTGAGGACTAGGTGAAAGAAAGGCTGACTAGTCCCTACACGAACACACATCACTCTCCCGTCCAGAAACGTGGTGATCATTTTACTACACTTCCTGATATTCCATAGGACCAGAGCTTCAAGGGGGCGTGAAGGTGCTACAGGAGTGGCCCTTGCGAAAGCCGTGTTGAAGGGGACTGAGCAGACCAAGCACCCGCACATTGTTTTCAACATATCAATGACCAACTTCGCCAATCCCTTGACCAGTAAGCTTGTTAAACTTACCAGTCTATAATTGGCAGAGAAATGCTTGTCGCCATTTTTAACAATCGGGCAGACAATAGCATACTTCCGTTTCTTGAGAAAGGGGCAGCTGCGAAAGGAACAACTGAAACAAACGCTTCACTGGGCCACACCTCTTACTTGCAAATTCGTACAAAAGGTTAGGGTGAATATCATACATCCCAGAGGATTAAGCAGAAGGTAGCCCCTGAAAATGATGGAGAACTTGCGCTTTCGAACTTGAGACGTCCGTTAAGTAGGAGTCCTATGGGACTCTCATCGCGGAAAATGCGGCAACCGCTCAGAACCAAAAAAGTCCCGTCATACTGCGTATTGAGTAGAAGTGCATTTACGTGATCAGTGTTGGCATTGACACCGTCGCCACCTAATAACACCGCGATAAATTAGCCAACCTTACTAAGCCTTTTGAGGTAGCGAAAAATCGTTTGGGACTTGCGGAGGCTGACGCAGCCAGCTCCATCTCACATCTAAGTCTAGTAGCTCGTAAGTGATTCTTGTAGGCATTCCGCGCTTCACGCTAACACCGAAAAGCACATCCCGTGAGAACTGTCCGGTAGATCCGCCAGCATCTCGCTCGTCTATTCATTAGCTGGTATGCGACTGCCACCAATCATGGTGGCTTCGTTTTGGCAACCTTCTTCACGTAAAAGGGATGTGGCGATGGGATATATTAACGAGGAAAGAATTAAACGTATCCCAAGCTGTCTGTATATCATCCTCCGGCAAGATGACGCATGGTAAACTTACTGGCTTGGCGCTAATAGACTGAATGTCGGCGTGCCAAATGTTCGGATTCCGAACCCTGCATGAATCATAGTCTCTAATAAGAGCACACTTGAATGATAAACACGTATGGCCACTGACTCCCAAAGCGGGACCGTACTCAAGGTCACACGCAAAGTCAACGGACTTTGCGAATAATAGGTCCAAGAGAGAAGGAGCATGACTCAACATGTACCCGGTGGCTCGATCGCTAAACTGGCGTAATGGTACCTCCAGTGTCAACAACCAATAAACTCGGCAGCCAACCCTGTTGTCGCTGCCTCATAAGCTAGATCATGCCAACGCACTTCCGTGATCTCGAAGTCCCGCATTATCAAGCATCGGTCCGCGGAGTGGGTGTGCATGAAGTCGGTGAAACTCCTAGAAGCACTAGCGGAGCTCCTATACAGCGGCACAATTTTAACTTACCTTGTGTCTGTACAGACTTCAACTGCAACTGCTTCAACAGTTTTATCAGCTGAGTTAAAGGTATGTGTTTCTGAGGTTCGCACCACTACTCAGGTACAAGGCGACTTCACCTCCGCAGCGAGCAGACGGGCGGTTAGATCAACGTATGGCGTGGCCCGAAACGTATACTTCACGGTCCATGACGTCAGAAGACAGCCAGGTTTCAGTGAAAGCGAGTACCTCAGGATGGGCGTGGTCTATTAGTGCCGCTTAGTCACAGGTCTTGTTTCTCAGACTACGCATTTTACTGAGAACTAGGTAAAAACTTCTGGTATGAAGGGCCGCGGATCGTGGTCTATAAGAATGAGCTCTGGTAGGGCAGAAGTTGCCCGTCGGCTCATCACCCGAATGCCCACCAAACATAAACCGTTCTCGCCAGCTACACGACGCGCTTTAAGGGTTTTGATGGCGTACTTAAGCTTTATCTCATCTGCTATGGGTAGGTCTGGCTGTATACTCACTCCGGAAACCCTTAGTTTAAGGACGAAGCGCAAAAGTGCTTGTCGCTCCTCCGACGTATACAGGACCACGCGTAGTTGAAGGGGTATATTCTAATACTGTTAACCGATACGTTTCCAAGCCTAGTGATTTTCTAACAGCAACCCGAGGAAACCCGTGCGGAAGTAGTTTAACAACGCAACATTTGAACCAGTGCAGGACATCAAGCACGCAATCTATCAGAAGAGCCTTAGGGGACCCACCGATATTCCCAAAGATAACGCTGCTATCCGGTACGGTAAGCTACAATGCAGTCAAACTGAGCAGCAAACAGATAAAACCCGGAGTGATTCGTTTGCACAGGTTTGGACTCACCAAATCAATAAAAGTAGCAAGGAGAACTATAACGGCCATTCCGATAGAATAATCTTCTAAAGCTATTCTCCGTTAGAGCTGGGCGAGTGTGCAGGAACGAGGGATTGATCAGATTCGCGCGGTCGAATATCAACCTGCTTTGTACCCGATCGATGAGATATTTAAGAAAACCAGAATTGTTTGCTTTGAAGTCTTCAAACAGAGGCCAAGCAACATTTCGTTGAGAAAACCTCGTAAAGTAGGCAAAACAATTCAAAGTCTTCATACTCTGGTATATTGGACACCTCCAAGCCGCTTGGAACCATAAGAAACTAACGAAGTCAAACTGTTTGATCAGTGTTATTCAACACTGTTTCCGCAAAAGGCTTCCGAGAAGGAAAACAAGCGTTGCAACATGACAACCACGCCGTGACAAAGGAAGACTCACAAGAGATTCCGAGTAGGTTGACAATTCCAAGTCCTTTCGGAAAACAAGGAAGCTGACAAACGTCAAGATTTATGTGCAGGGCTATTCAACCCCTGTTTTCAAACAAGGATTTCAGTAAAGAAACTCACGAGCTGTTAGCTACGAAAACACGACTTGACTTATATTTGTTCCACCAAGTATTTCCGATTAAACGCAAAGCATATGAGCAATTTTATCCAGTAAGAGACCTTTAAACCTCCAGTTAAACCTTACAAACCAAAATATGAGTGACATTAAGGGATTATTCCGTGCGAGTCCCCATAGTTACAAAAGGCCAAGTAAGCAATTTGGCAGGTTGCTAAGGTCACAGGAGCACCAAATGAAGGAAAACTAGCACACAACTAACTCTCGTAGGTAAGGTTGCGCAAGCTTACACCTTGGTGTTCTATCCTAACCCATAATATTGTGCAATAATGACATTGGAATGAAGAGAGAGACGTTTGTGTAAGTGTACAAGCGTATAACCATTTTCAAAATTTTAAATTTTGTTTGTCATCCTTGCGCACTGGAATTCGCAATCTCCTGTATGGTTCCAAATTTCGTACATTTACCGACGGAATGTGTACAAAAAGCGGCGCAACCAGGATGCGATCCCAGGCTGCACGGCTGACAATCCGGCACGCTACCACTATGCTATCTGCTGGTTAGGCCTGCCGCTTATATATTAGCGAAAAACCGGCTGTCAAAGCAGCGTCAAAGCAAAGATTGCAAATTCCAATTTCCTTACAATTTGTACAGATTTTATGGGTTAACAAAGCTGCAAAACGCTATTACAGCCTATATTTCGCCAGTTTTTACATAAACTGAGCTATACACACGATAGAAGCATTGTCCACTACCGTCCCATTTGGACGTGTTGTAGTTACTCGAGGTGGCGGAAAGTAACTACAAAAAGAATTGGCGTATATATGCAAAAATGTACTTAAACAAGCTTGCATATCACTAGAACCGCTATTCTTTAGCTACAGGTCTACGTTTTAGTAAAATCGTAATTCCTGTCAGCGCAAGTGACCGTTTCGGCGCCATGAGTACTCAAAGTTTTGGCCACAGGCGTCCCGACCAGGCACTTTTCAAATGACGTTTGGTCACAAGAATATTTTCGTTTTAACCAAGTGGCCACAGTAACACCTACATACAACTTGGAAATCGATTTCCGCTTAATGCCGACGGTATGTGCAACCAAGTATTCATTTTAAGGCAAATGTTGGGGGTGCGTTTAAAACATGTTGAATGATCATAATTCGTCCTAAATGTGTCCAATCAGGACGAAGTTCATTCACACAAACCGTTCCCGTTTTAACCCGACGGATAAAGTATAGCGTAATTACAAGTATGGGACCGGTAGCCGCTTAATGTAGACGGTATTTGCAACCAGAAAAATTCCATTCCGCGTAGGTGCTAAGAGTATGTCGATACAGACATTCCGAATGACAAAAAGCGTCCAACTGGTGTCCAATTAGAACGGTCGGAACACAAAAGTTGGATATTCAGAGTGCTCCAAACGTCACTCCAGCGGGCACAGTCTGGCGGATCATGTGGATGGAAGTATCACTGTCTAAGCTTTTCCTCCAGTATCTTTGAGTAAAGGGTGATTGGCTAACACTGAACAGATAATCCAAATTGTGATTTATTGCCACCTCAAAGGGCCTTAATGAGCTCGAATAATCGCAAACGCAGAAGTACGGCTTCCCTCTGCATGTTGCTCGTGTTCCTTGTGGATATACCTGTAAAGTACCTGAAAATACATCCCTTCAGTGTTTTGCAATATTACATTTTACCGTTGTTTTGACCTTCAAAAGGTCCAGTTGTTTTACTGATGGCACTTCCGTTGACACAAATTGTTTTGATTATGAATGAGTAGATGGATTCTGGTATGATACAAGTTGGTTCATCGCAATTAGATTCCAAGCCGCATAGGTAAGCTACCAATCCTTAAAAGCACCAGACTAGCGTTTCGTGTTTTGGTGAGTACCTTGCTGCGTCATTGCTTGCTCTGGTTGATTCGAATCCTATCTTTGTAGCCTACACAATACACGTTAGCTTCAGTCGATTCCAACTTCTATACTATCCAGTATTTGCCACGGCTCTCAAGTGTCATTACTTACCGACTAGTATCCCAGGCGCCACCCAACAATTGGTGACCCTGGCCAATAACACGCCGCCCGCCATTTTGAATTTTAATGTTCGTAAGCTCATTCCAGTGATGTTGATTTATTACTCTCTATCGTTTTGGTTTCGCACCTGCCGCATATACTTACTCAGTTCTTACGATTAAAAGTTCTGATGCTAAACATTCTACATACTTGACTAGTGCCGTAGAGCTAGCCTCCCCACATTTGTGGGAAAATGACTGGTTGTTACGGTTTGCACATTTAGAATTCACCTTTCGCAATTATAAAATTACATTTGATAATGCTAAATATCAACATGTCTCCGCTTCCCCAAAACGTATCCTTTCAGGTGGGACACATCATGGCTTGCCGTCCTCCCGATGCGAAATATGAAACTTTAAAGCAGGCGATCACCCAGCGAATTACGCCCTTTGACAAAGTCCGACTACAACAACTGTTTAGAAATCTGCAGTTTGGGGCGGGCTGCCTTCAATCTTTTTGCGACAGATGCAACAGCTACCAGGCACCTCCAGAATGGAAGCTGGGATGCTCCGCGAAATGTGGATGCAATGTCTTTCGGGAAACACATAGGCCATATCCGCCGTGGCAAGCGCCCGAACTCTAACAGCAGTTGCAGAACCAAGTATAAGTTAGTAAATAATTTATCCTCGTCAAAGCGAGACAGATCTTTCGGACATGGTCAGCATAGTGTAATATTGTACCTGGTCGCAGAAGTAACAGGATCATGAGCGGGAGTAGTACAGACGTAGTCGGTAGTGGGGACCCACATGGACCAAAGATGGAACGTCGTCTCTCCTCACGGAATGCGAGACGTAGAGACAAGAATTAGATCATTACTGTGGAGAATCTTGGTGAGAAACTAGTCCGATGAGGTTGAGTACACAGTACGTGGAAGGTGAGTAAAGCCTGAGGAAAAATCTGCGAAAATATTTTAAGAATAGTGGCATGGCACTGATCAGTTATGTAGGTGTAGTCTTACGAGAGCAGGCACATGCACAGAATTTGTTAACTTTGGTGTCGGTCAACTTGCCAATACATGTTTGGGGCAGTGACTTTACTTAGTGGCGAGCCACACCCGCCAAGTCGCAGTGTTGTTAAAAAGGCGTTTGCGGCATTTTATAGGGAGAACACTTGCTAGGCGAAAACCTACCACGTCCTTAAACACTGCGGACCGGTGACATGACATTGACAAGGTTTCATCTGACCGATTGTCCTCGCGAGTATTCGCAGTCATGTTTCGCCAATTTGTGCCCTATGGCTGTTTGGTGGTCTTCTTCAGGCTGCGACGTAGTCGCAGCACCGTTACCCCGCAAAGCCTAGTGCGCAATAAATAGTTTCGTTTCATTTTATGGCATGATTCCCGGCTATCATTGTGGCTTTGCAGTTTTATTCATTTCTGTGCAAATGTGATATTGCATTTGTTTAAATGTGTCAGAATCCAGATACGCATCGTTACCCCGCAAAACCTAGTGCGCAATAAATAGTTTATGGTCATTTTATGGCATTATTCCCGGCTATCTTTCTGCCTTTGCAGTTTTAGTTAAGTCTGTGCAAATGTGATATTGCAATTGTTTGAATGTGTCGGAAACCAGATACGCGGTAGAAACAGTATTTTCGAATCCGTACGCCATGGAGTCTGATTTCCGGAGAATCTTCCTTGGGCGTTCTTTTGATAGTTTTTACGAGTTTAATAGTTTGTTTTCAGAGTTTATGCTTCTTCATTACGTCAATTTCGTATGCTACAGCAGCAGAAAGTGTAACCTGTCACGGGTGAAGTACGACAGGGTCATTTATCGATGTGTCCGCTGCGCACGTCGGAAGTCAAAAAGTACAGGAGTGAGACGTGTTTAGTAGGATTTCGCTTTTATTATTCTAAATCTTTCAGCTCACGTAATACTAACTGCCAAGCTCGCGTTAACCTCATTAGAACGGGACGCAAGCTAAAAGTCACAACGTTCGATCTGTCTCACAATCACCCAGTTAATCGCCTTCTTTTTGAGCGACACCCCATCAATCGCCGTCTGACGGACGATGAGTTCACTCAGTCCGTGGACCTTTTCCGCTACAACACCCCAACTGGTACTGGTGATCTATTTCCTTACCTTTCATCGATAGGTTGTCGAAAGGGAGCCGTGGAATTCCCCTCAAACAGAGGTATTGTGCAGAATAGAGTGCCAAAGTAAGCTATTCGGTGCAATTTAAATTCAATTTTCACTTCATTGTAGCGTCGACATGGATGCCAGCCCAGTAAAGAAAACGCAAAGAAGGAAAAAGCTTGTTCAGATAAAACTCATTCAATTACCCGACAGTAGGCTATATGTTCGCACTACTATTATATTTTAGCCGATGAATACGACTTTGTGTAATGATACCCTGGATGGGACATGCGCGTCCAAGGCACGAATATAGTGAACAACGCTGAACCTTCTCTCGCTGCCTTTTGTTAAATACAATGCACAGTTTTTATATCGGTTTCTGCGCTCATTTGGAATTACAGCATTTTAAACAATGAACTGGACTAGCGGCACGTTTGCTGCCAGTGTAATAGGACCCAGGTGGGTTGTAATAGCACATAGCTCGAAGTCTCGTGGTCGTTGTATATAGGCTCCATCAGTGGCACATTTGGTGCCAATGTAATAGGACACAAGTGGGTTGTAATAGCACACGGCTCGAAGTCTCGTGGTCGTTGTATATAGGCTCCATCAGTGGCACATTTGGTGCCGATGTAATAGGACACAAGTGGGTTGTAATAGCACACGGCTCGAAGTCTCGTGGTCGTTGTATATAGGCTCCATCAGTGGCACATTTGGTGTCAACGTAATAGGACCCAGGTGGGTTGTAATAGCATACGGCTCGAAGTCTCGTGCTCGTTGTATATAGGCTCCATCAGTGGCACATTTGGTGCCGATGTACTAGGACCCAAGTGCGTTGTAATATCATCTGACTCCGAGGGTTGTGCTTGTAGTATACAGGCTCCGACAGTAGCGCACTCACGATAATGCTGTGGTAGCATCAGATAATGCATACCGTTGGCTGAAAGTCATCCTAATTAAGTTTCGTTTGGACGAGAATTGGTAATTCAAAATCAATTTAGGGTTTGGGTTTGTGGCTACTGCATTGCGTAATTATAATTAATATGAGGCTTTCCGCTTCATGTTTACGATATTTTTACCATGAAACTTTCGTTGCTGAAGTTCGATGGGCGTTGGAAGATATACTGAGTGACCAAAAGGTCGTCCATAAGGTGTACATTTGCACTGCTGAGGGCCAAAAGTCTGGTCATTTAGGGAGTTACAACACTCACACGACGGCACACGCTTTCGCTGCTCGCGCTGAAGGGATGCATATTCCGTCAACGTTACGCGGTAATCAATTACAGACTGGTAAGTACGTAGTACCACAGTGACGAATTATTCGTCACCCATGGGGCGCTAAAAGTCACTTGCGCTGACAGAAAGTACGGTTAAAAAGAGGGATTTAACGCACTAAACAGCGCCGATAATTATTTAGTACATTAGTTAAACAGATTCATGGACATATAAAGACATTTATCTTCATCTCCTTTTGCTTCTCCGCGAGTGGCCAAAAGCACGCTTCAGTGGGAGGGCTCGCTGTACATATGTTTGGATAAAATGATAATTCAGAGGGAAAATAATGCTGCATAAGGTTCCTATGATTTTACAAAATCTTCGCTGTTAAAGAAGCCACTTAATTATGTCTGCTATGATGTATCCACTGCTATGAAACTCACAATCCCCAAGTGTTACTTATTTCATTATATTAATAATGCGTTTCACATTAAAATTCCGAGGCTAAAAATATCGGCACAATAGGAGACTAATTAAATAGTCCAGGAAGAAACTAAAAGTGGACGGCAGGAATTTTTAATAAATGGGCTCAGAAACGGTATGCTTATCTTTTATACCTTGTAGTGAATAATTTCTACTTTAGTTACCAATATTGCATTAGTGTTACGCATATTTAAGGCAAATATAGCTGCATGCATTGCACACTTCGATGTTTCCACCTCGATAAGTGGACGCATAGTAACGCGAGTTGAATATTAGCACTTTTGCAACGCAGCGGGCACAACTGATTAAGTGGACACCAGTTAGCATTCATTTCAAATCCGTTTTGCTGCACATCTCGTCTGTGTTCTGTTTTGCGTTTAACAACATCTAGACAGGACGCCGAGAAGACGCATAAAAGATAACCCACGGACTATTAACGGACGCTCGTGCCAACAAGCTTGTTACAAAAGAAAGCTTTTACGGTATACGTTGCGGAAATCCAATGTTTTTAACGGACTTCCAAGACTGCGAATTAGTTAAATACAGCATCCATGAAAACAGGCGACCTAATTTTGACTTTTAGCATTATAATGCGCTCACTGTGCAATATTGGACATAAGGGTGTGGAAATTTCTTTGTCTAATTAATTTACCAAATTTGCAGCATTTGGTTAACCGTATTGCCAAGCATTCGAATCCGCGGCAAACGGTTGATGGCTTTTTAGCACACTAAAACACAGTTTTAAGGTTACACCAGATTAGAATGTCAGAGTCTAGAGGTCAATTGTTTCACTCCCGTCCGACCAATCAACAAACGTCACCATCTTTAAAGTACCCTGCTAGGTCTGCGACTACCGGGCAGCCTGCTTCAGCGTTGACCACAAGTGTTTGGAGCTGTTGAAGTCGGACGACTCAGGTGGCTTGAATTGATTTGATTAGTTTACTGGGTTCCTTAGTGTATCAGAATTGCGAACTGCTGGTGATTTTGTTGTTATGTGTTGCTTCCCTCTCCAGGTGAGCAACGCAGAAATGTCCTCAAAGGTGTTCCGAGTAGATAATGTTATCCTTTAGACTAAAGGAGAAAAGAAAAACGGACCAAAGCAACTGCCAAGGAACTTGAACAGACCTATGTTAATATCTAAACACAAACTGGTAACCTTGTGGTGGATAAAAGCAATGGAATGACCCAATATGTTCTACAGCAGATCTGCCTTATGCATGCAGGTACGAGGCCCGATATTGGTTGAATGTGAGAGACAAATGCTGTTCGAATTGAACTATTTTACGCAACAGCTGTCCTGCGGGGAACCGGGTGTATCAGGAGTTGTTAACTGGTGAATGCGTTAGGGGAATCAGATGAACATAGTTAATAGTGAGGTATGAGAATGACGTCCGTCAACGAGCGGATCCAGAACCTTCACACGACTTAGCCACGTCGCAGCCCGAGAGACATCCGCGACTATTGCTTCGTCAGCAATCGACGCTTTATCATCACCCCTAGCAGCACTGCAACGCCAAGTCGAGAAACGCTCGCAGACCGTAAGCAGCGCACCCGTTCTAGCTCATCACCCCGCCGCACGAAGCGTACCACTCCAGGTTTTGCTTTTAACACTGCCCTTTTGGTAAAAAAGACCCGTAATTGCGGGCAACAATGAAATTTCTTAGATGTGAAGCGGGGAAGCTTTCAGGCCGGTTCGTAATGGCGACTAACAGTGTTGGCAAAGCCCAAAGTCTTCTGGCCTACTCTAGGGATTTTTGTTTCCGATACCCAGTTCTTAGTTGATACCGAGGCGGAAGTCAGCGCCATTCATCCTAGTCCAGATTAGCCTACCGCTACCGTGTCGAGAAGCCGAACTGCCGCCAGTGACACACCAATAGCCACCTACTGTCTGCAGTCGCTTACCTTGGACCTGGGTCTTTGGCGTACGTTAGCTTGGTATTCATTGTTGCTGCAGTCCATTTTGCCCAAATCGGCATTGACTTCCTCAAGCAGTCCGACCACTTAGCCGCTGTGAAACGCTAGATGATAGTCGACACTGCAACGAAACGCCGTGTACGTGACATCATCGCCGATATCACATATATAACACCAGGCAACTTCTTTCCCCAGACCTTGCCAGACTTCGCCAACCTGTTTTCTTCGTATTCCAAGCACCTTCAGCCAACGAACGCAGCTTTGCCCGTGGCATCCAAGGTCCCACACCGCATATGGACGAAGGGCCCACCCGTCTCGTGCCGTCCGCGCCGACTATCACCCCAGAAACTCAAGGAAGCTAGGGCGGAGTTTGAACACACGAACGGATTTGGAATAATCCCCTCTTCCGGCAGCCATTGGCCCTCTAATCCGCAGATGGTACCCAAGAAATCTGGGGACTGGCGCCCTTGCGGTGCCTACTACGCACTCATCCGTCTAACCGCATCAGCTAGGTATCCCATCCTGCACACGCAGCACCTTACCGCATGCCTCACAGGTAAAGCGACTTTCAACAAGGTCGAGCTGGTTCGCGCTTTTCTATTAGCGCTCGAAGGATCGAAGATGAGGTTACGGACCGTATAGCATAAGCTCGAGGTGCTTTTACCAATCTCCGCCTTGAAGGGTAGAGTATGTAACACAGCCGCCCGTTCAACTCTCCTATGTGGTTGTGAAACCTGGCCCGTCAGGTCGACAGACATAAAGAGGCTCATCACATTCGATCATCGCTGCCTTCGCAACTTAGCTTATGTCTGGTGGAGCACGGCGTGAGCAATGAACGTGTTCAGCGGCACGTATTTGGTGTAGGAAGAGCGAGTGAACCGCTCAGCACCATTATTTCACGCACCAGGCTCCGATGGCTGGGCCACATGTTGCGCATGCCAGCACACCGACTTCCACGACGTGCATTGTTTGCGCGTTGTGGTTGCGGTTGGAAGAGGAGAAGGGGAAGCCAAGCGATGACTTGGTCGAGAGAGATGAAAACCCTCACTACAAATTTGGCGTCGGTTAGTGCATCTCTACTGCCTGGCTGGGGTCCTAAGGACGATGAACACGTTTGGTTGGACACACTTGCTGATATGGCTAGAAGCCGGCCCCAGTGGCGTTTGTGTTGTGAGTTCCTTTATCCATCCCCCTCCTGCTTAGCCTCCCTCTCCAATCACGACCGCATTCGTTAGGCATAACATAACTTTTTACGGCACAATAGCCGGCCGTTAGCTCTTCGGAACGATGTCCATCCGTTACTGGGGGCTCAGCCGGCGTGCCACTTATTTTCTTATTGTCCTTTGCATTGCGGCACAATAGTTGAGGTGTTTTCCACCTGCAACTAACATGTATAATGGTGATGACGCGCTCATTTATTGTAATGTCACCGTATCTCTATGCGTTATTTGATTTATTAATTGTCATCGACCTCTCCCGTGGTTGGCTGTTACTTGATATCCCCGGTGTGCCTGCTTTCAATGTGCATGTTGACAAGGTGCCTACCTGTTTATTACCCACTATCTCGTCCATACTGGCCCCAGGTGACAGTTGGTCGTTGCTGGAGAGGACGGGGTGCACGGTCCTTGTGACCGTGTTAAGAACAAAGAGTGGTTCCATGCACTCAATGTGGAGCGGACTACGGTCCAGCCACCGCCTTGTGTGATTGATTCACAAATACAGGTGCCTATGTAGGAGTGTGGGCCGGCTTCGTTGATGAAACGTGGCTCCCATCCACATGCCTCCCGGTCTTATTTCTTCGGGTTTACGCTGGATATGTGGTGTACGGTTGGAGCTGTGAATGATGCAGCGCAAGCCACCCATGGTTCCTCTGTAGGCGCAGGCGTCCTGTGGCTGGCCACAATGACAGACGAATCCGAAACCGGATGCCGCCAACCATATGTAGGTGTAAATATTGCCCTTGTTCTTCTTTCTTTTGTACAAGCAAGCAGAGTATATCCAACGTCGAAGTGCCGAGGGCTATTTTTCACTTACTGGCACAAGAAACAGGACGCTCGTAAGGCGAAAGCCTCTATCGTTCGTGGTACGTTACCTGATCAGTCGCCTAGAATATATGATGCCAGGCCGCCTTGGTGGCGCCGAGAAATAGATCGACCGTCTAAGCGTCGAAACTATTATTGGAAAAGGTTTTAGGCATCTGGAAGGTTTAGGCTCTGGCTGCATTGCAAAAGACGGTAATTTAGCAGTCAAATTACAAGGCAAAGCGAAGTGTTGCTTTGAGTTTCGATTAGCTCAGAATGCGAAAAAGAACCCAAATTGTATTGCAGTTGCGTTCAATCAAAAAAGCTTTGAGTTGTCGAGTTGGAAACCTGACTATGGAAGGTGGAAATCATGCTACAGAAGCCGCAGATAAGGCGGCGGTGCTACTGCGTGACTTCCAGCAAGTACATCTTGTGGATGAGGGGCGTCCAGTTCCTTCACAAACACATCCTCAAACCGAAAATACCATGTCAGTTACTACGCTGTGTCAGAGGTCTCCTCTCGCTAGCTTAAACCCCAACAAATCAATAGGATCAGACAAGGTGCAACCCGCGTTGGTCAAATCACTCTCTGACACTCCAACGCCCGGTCTTGGAGCTCTTCAACACATCACAGGGAAGGCAGATTACCACAAGGCTGAAGGGAGGCTCCAAATTTGTACATGTTAACTAAAAGCCTGTCAGCCTCACAAACACACTTCTCAAATGTTTGGATAAGCTTCTCAGAATCCGAATTTGTGAGTACTTAGTTGCTCATAACTTGATAGGAGTGGAACAACACGACTTCGTCAAGAAAAATTCATATCTTGCCACTTTGTTGTATTTTTGGATGAAATAGCACGTTGTTTTGATAACGGGATTCCAGTATTGCTAGGTCTTTGATTCGGCAAACCATCGTTTCTTATTAATGAAGCTGGCTTGGCTTGGGATTCCTCCTCAGCTGTCGACTTGGATATCAGCATTACTTTTAAGAAGAACCTTCCATGTTAGAGTTGGTGATGCCATCTCAACTATACGCACCACTTACAGTGGCGTTCCCCGGGGTTCTGTTTTAGTTCCCCTGTTATTCCTCATATTCATAAATCACTTGACACCTTTTCTTGAGGACACCTGTTACATCATCGATTAGCTGTAACTGGTTAGCAGGAGTACTAGGGGCATGTTGTCCAAAGATCTCTGGGATTCGGTCCTTGGCTGGCTAGCCGAACAACCTCCACGTGGTGCCAGCTGGGTGGTTCGGGATTTTCCCGTTCCAGCAAATCGTTCTGCGGCAGTGTTCCAGGATGTGGTGGGATTTCGCCTGGCAAGCGTTCTCCCTATAAAAGCCACAGATATCCGTTTAACAACACTGTGCCGTGGCGGATGTGACTCGCCACTAAATAAAGTCACTGCCTCTTCCCTTTTCCGGAGGATCATTCACACATCACGAACGACATCTGCTTCAAAGCGTTCCATTGACTCCCCCTTTGATGGCGAACACAACGAACAAAAACACACACAGAGTCACATTTACCTGCTCACACTACATGGCCCCCTCCAAATACACAGTTAAACATACTTTTACATGTCAACACGCACATAAATTCCTATGCCATTTGTCAAAATGCACTAATTTGTACAATTGCCGAGCATACATGTCTGTATCACCATGATCATGCCCTTGATGATGTGCCACGCAATGACGAGAATAACCTATTTATTTATTTATTTAAAGCCAATAAATGCCAGCTGCTGGCTTCCAGCAAAGATGGTATTATAGTGCAGACTTCTACTGGACCACTGACATTGCAGCCTGTTGATGAAGCACGGGACCTAGATCTCGTTGTTACGAATAGCTTCAAACCCTCTGCACAATGTCAGCATGCCGCCAACAAGGCGCAGTAGGAACATTCCCGCATCAGCAGGACCTTATGTAACACCAACTTGGAGGTACGATCCCACTTAGAATACCGTATCCGAACGTGGGCGCCTTATCTTCGGAAGGGTGTATTTGTATGGAGAAGCTTCAGAAGCTGGCGATTGAAATGATTGAGGACCAGCGCGAAAAGCCGTATGATGAATGTTTACAAAGTTTTGCATTGTTTTCCATCGGACGGCGCAGGTCGTGAGGAGATCTGATAGAGCTGGTTCAGCTTTTGCAGGGCCTCATGGTTATCAAGCCTACTGATCTTTTTGAGCCAGCTACATCAGATCACCTAAGAGGTCACCACCTTATACTCAAAGTCTGAAGTCCCGGCTAGATATCCGGGGGGAATACTTTGCGGACTGCTTGGTTGGCAGTTGGAACAAGCTTCCTCCTTCGTTGATGGACTGTACAACGGTTGACGCCTTCACTAGTGGTCTAGACAGCTGTTGGTTAGATCTTTTTCCAGAACTAGTTTTAAATTATTGGTGCTCGTTGCTGAGAACTTCTGAATGATGAACGTAAGAGACTGTTTCTTGTTGTTTCACTTTCTTTGCAGAAGCAATATCTGCAATTAGAAGTTGACGTACCGGGAGCCCTTGGTTGCTTGCTGGTGCGAGAAGCAGGACGCTCTTTAGGTGGAAGCCTATAGCGTTCTGTGAACCTGATCTGGATTTTTCTGGAACCATGTAAAGCGGGAATGACCATAGGATATTGGAAGGATGAGCGATACCGAGGCGAAGTATGTGTTCGTACTCTGCCTTGGCAGTGGTGAGCTTGTCTGGGGTCGTCGTTAAGGTCGGAGAGTCATTAACCGACTGCTTAATAGCAGGAAATCGCAAAATCGTTCAGTAAACATGGCGGATAATGCCAAGCGAAGGTCAATCAAACTGATCAAACGGACTTTTCTCGAAACAGTCAAGGACGTCAAACTGTCGCGCAGTTTCAAGATAAGGCCGAACTTGGTGAACAAATCAACACCAAAGATAGGGTGTTGAATGTTAACGAAGAGGAAAACAGAGGAAACTTCGATGGAGACCGAGGTTGAAAGTGAGCATATTCTGGCCGTATGTACGACTTTTTGTGTTGTTAACCGCCTGCAATTCCTGTCTAAGCCTGGACAACCTAACAGTATCATGCCCACGCAATGCAACTATGACTTCTACTTCAAAAGCCTCTCCCAGTTTCAAATGCTACAGATATAGCGTCTAGTGAGAGGACGTCATCACCTTGCAGGCTAACCACTGTCAGTGACAGTGGTAGATAGGTGATGCTATATCCCAGCTAGTTTGCAAATTATGTAGCCCAGCCAACGTCCCCCATGGCTCAGTGGCTTAAGCTGCTGGCTAGTTGGCATCTGCCTCTAGCGGTCATGGGTTCGATCCTCGTTAGAGGGCCGAGGGAATGCGCGCCAATGACGAGCCCCAATAGGGCGAAACGCGTCTGGCGCTTTTCCGGACTAGGCTGTGCTATGTAGCTTGTGAACTGTTGGGATGAAAGCCTTATCAGATTTACAGCTAAAATCCTGCTGCTAATGAGTACTTCTACTTCAAACCATTTCTTGATGCACTGGACGCCGCAGAAGATAATTAACGACGCCATATCTACCGCATCGAGCTGGGTGGATAGACGTTTGTATATTACTACTTAAGGCTTCCCCTCTTCTTATTCCCCCTCTTACGCTTTTTCACCCTTATCGTCCCGTTCCAACTTCACTTTTATCCCCCCGTTTTCAACCCCCTATGCTTGGCCCTCCCCCACCATGCTTTGATAGGCGTTTATCTTCTAGTTTCAACTCACATACAAACGCGGGGCGTCACTCAAGCCCTTGTCGACAAGCCCACGTCCAACCAAGTAGTCAAGCCCAATTCATCGGCCTCTATTTATAGCCCTCGATCCTCCCTCAGATTGGCACGCTTCAATATACACACATTGTTACAGATCGGTCAACAGGCAGCACTTGCCAGAACATTACAGATCCTCTCGGTCGATATCTGTCTGCAACACTCGAGCTCTGTACTCGCTTTGCTACTACCTTCAGGGGACACCAGCAGTGCATTTCATTGCGCCTATCCGCACGTTGCAGCTCTGAATGCCGACCAAGCCGGTGTGGGTATTTCACAGAATCCGCGGGCTGAAGCTGGTCTGGTTGATTGGATCAAAATCAGTAGCCGGATGGGTGCGGTCCGATTGGCTGGCTCGTTCAAAGCTTCGAGGTCGTGCGGGACTAATATGTGTCTGTTTGTCATCGCTACCTACGTCCCCACAAACTAAAGCGATGATTTGGTACAAGACGACTTCTATCGTCAATTGAACGAGTTTCTTCGCGACCAATTCATTCGTGTTAAGATGCTCGCCTATTGTTACGAGCACTAACTTCCGACATAGCACTCGCCGTGGGGTGACATGGCACTCACTAGCCTCAGCTCAGTCATGGGCACCGATCGATCGCATTGCGATCAGTTAACGGTGGAGAGACTGCGTCCAAAACTGTCGATTTGGGGCACATGTGTGGACGCTGACCATTCACTTGTATATGCTGACCTGCGGGTACGTTTTGGCGGGCCCCCTCGATGACACTGTGAGCACATAGACACTAGCTAATTGGCGAAGCCAGATGTTCTGAATGCCTATCAAAGTACGCTGGCGTTCGGATTGAGTAAGCGCTCACTGACTGCAGTTGAAGGTCAGTGGTCGCATATTCACCAGACTTTACGAACAGCAAGGAAATCATCATGTGAATGCAAAAGCCAAATTGGACATAGGGTCTCTACGCCGTCTTTGAAACTTATCGATGTTCGCCGGCACATTTCGGCTGAAAGCGAACACAATGTGACTTGCAAAGAGCTCCGGGCAAATTTCCGTGCTAGACTGAAAAGAGTGCGAATCCTGGTGCTGTTATCATGCGTCAGAGATAGAGGCGGCCGCTGCCTTTGGTAACCATGGGAAATTATTTTGTCTGATACGGGCAACAGGCAGCAGAAGACCTGGTGTTAGTAAAACTCTATGTGACGAGCGTGGACAGCCTATGCACAACTTGTCAAAACTCTTGGAGCGTTAGGCTGAGGGCTTTGAAAGGCAATTTAATCGATTGGAATTGTTAATTTCCTCACCGACCAGTGAGCACCCTGCTCCCTGGGCTGTCCCTTTGGATCCGCTCTCTCACTTAGTAGTCGAACATGAGATCAGACTGCTGAAGTTGAATAAAGCCGCAGGACTAGATGATCTTCCTCCTGCGCTCTTCACATTCGGGGGCTCTGCTCTTGTTGATGATTTACATGAATTACTAGTGAAACTGTTCGAGCAGGAAACTGTCCCAACAGACTGGAGCTGTTAGGGTATTGTTCCGAGCTTCAAGGTAGGCTCACGTTCGGAATGCGGCAAACATAGGGGAATCAGTTTGCTCCTCATATTCTCCAACTTACCTGCCTCTGTCATCCTCCACAGATTGACTAGCACTCGCGAAGGTCAGATTCGTGAAGCGCAGCTAAGTTTCGTCGAAGTCGGGGCTGCTTCGATCACATATTCACCTTGCGTCAGTTGTCGGAGCACCGTCACATACATTGGCGGCCCAATGTTGTCGAGTTCCGCGGCATCAAAGGTGTCTTCGATTCGGTTGACCAGTGTGCTCTTTGGGACTGTCTACTCAGAAAAGATGTGCTCGCAAAATATCTTATCATCCGATCATTATACGCGCGTAGCTCTGGGCGGAGTGCGGGCTTACGGCAAGCTATCGTTCCCCTTCAACTTCTCCAGCGGTGTAAGACAAGGATGCCCGTTGTCACCTTTCCTCTTCAACTTCGCTATTGAGAACGTTATGGAGATCGCATTCACAGGACATGATTTAAGTGTGAAGTTGCTCCCGGATGAACTACTTGACTAGGGTATGCAGACAATATTGCCTTCATATGTGACAGGTCACAAATGTGCCAAGCGGCTCTGGACAGATGAGCCCTGGCTATCAACCGTTTCGGGCTATATTTTGCACCCTCAACGTGCAAAGATTTCCTCCAAGATTGTCAAGGACCGCGTCCTTCGCTGACCGTTGGTGACATAATATCGCGATCCGGCATTCGGTTTCTTGCATATGGTTGTTAATTTTCGTTCCATTCTGATTGATTTGTCGTACTTCCTTCTTCCACTTTATTTACATTCTATTCGCCTTTGTCCCAACTATCTCGCCGTTTCTACTTAGTTATTGTCATTCTCGCGATGTTAGCCGTGGCAACTGGATCCACCATACTTTGGTGCTCAGATCCTAGCTATCCAGCTGAACTAAACGGAATTGTTCTATTGCGCGATTAGTCTATTAGGTGACAATTGCCTATGCACCGTGATAAATACTGCATTCTTTCAAGGTATTCATCCCATTAGTTCACAAGGTACATAGCATAGACTTGTCCGGAAAAGCACCAGACGTCTTTCACCTTAATGGGGCTCGTCAGTGGTGCGCATTCCCTCGGGCGCCTACTAGGGATCGAACCGCTAGAGTCAAATACCAACTAGCCAGAAACTTAAGCCACTGAGCCATGGGGACCTTGGCTGAGCTACATAATTTGCAAGCTAACTGGGATATATCACCAGCTATCTTCCACTGTGTTACGGAGAGAAAGCTTACAGCCAGCGATCAAGCCGAGAGCAGTGGCGTAGAAGCGGATCGATCCACAATTAGAGAACGAACTCGAGTACAGATCGAAATGCGAATCTATGTGGAATCAGCGGCAAGTTGGGTCATGAACTTGAGCCATTTTTAGTTGTATTAATTAGCATCAATTAGCATCTCCAATATTGTTGTTTTAGTAGTTGCCCACAATCTATTTATTGCGCCATGCTCTCATACCATACGTCTCTCTGTCTACCGAGCCCTGGTCTTCTGTATTCCGTTGATGGGCTGTGCGCGTGACTGTGCAGTCAGACAGTCGCAGTCTCACAGGGCAGCAAAGCAACAGTACAACAGTCGTCAGTGGCAGAGAGCAGAGGTAAATAAAAAGCGTTACAACAGTGGCGACAGGAGTCAGAAGAACCCAAAGATGTCAGTCAGTTTTCAGCAATTGCAGTCCCTGTTGCAGCAACAGCAGGCGCAGTTTGAGAAAGCACAGGCCAAGTTGATCGAAACGCTGACCAAGAATTTGTCACTGCAGGCAGGCTCGGTAACAGGAACAAGTGAACGTTGCCCCTCAGCAGAAACCTTGACCCAGCAAGTCTGTGAGTTCCGTTACGATGCTGATGCCGGTATTACCTTTGAATCGTGGTTCCATAATTACGAAGACCTGTTTCGCGTTGATTTAGCCGGTGCTTCAGAGGACAAGAGAGTACGTTTCATGCTGCGGAAATTGGGTGCGGCCGAGCACGAAATGTTAATGAATTTCATCTTACCGAAAAAGAGCACTGATTTAACATTCGATGAAGCGGTTGCTACTTTGTCCCAGATATTTGGAGAGCAGTCGTCATTATTCAATATCCGATACAAGTGCCTGACAATGACCAAGCGAGACGACGAAGACTGGGTTACTTTCTCGAGTCGCGTAAATCGTGAGTGTGAACGGTCGCTGTTTCGCAAGATGACAGCTGCTCAGTACAAGTGCCTTATTTATGTGTGTGGTCTTCAAGCAACCAAAGATGCGGATGCCCGAACAAGAGTACTGAGCAGAATTGAACAAAATCCCGAGATCACGCTGCAGGAAGTGACGACCGAATGCCAACGGTTGATGAAATTGAAGCATCATGCTGCAATGATCCAACACTCCTCTATCCAGAGTGGTCAGGACATCATTTGCAGGGTCAGCAGGTCCTCAGAAAGAGGCGGTTCATGTGAGTTCACCAAATTCTAAACCCTCTTCTGCTTGTTGGTTTTGCAGGGAATGGCACTTTGGTCGAAACTGCCCGTTCAGAAATCACATTTGCAATCGTTGTGGTAAGCGAGGATACAAAGAGTCATTTTGTCTTGCGAAGCGACCAACAATGAGTGGAATACAGCGTCGAATCTCCGTACGCTTCCGATGTCACAACGAGGCCAAAACTGTGACGGCGATTTTCAAGGTTGACGGTGTTGGCAGGCGTAAGTTGACAATTTTGAAGATCAACGATAAGGAAGTTAAGCTGCAGTTGGATACTGCGTCAGACATCACTTTGATCTGTCGAGACACATGGTGTATACTGGGACGACCACCACTTGTCCACACAGACCACACAGCACAAAACGCATCCGGCGGTATTTTGAAACTTCTCAGAGAGTTGCATTGTCAGGTCAGTTTCCGTGATCAGCACATTCGTACAACCTGTTTTGTGACGGATCAACCAGGATTGAATTTGCTGGGCCTCGATTGGATGGAGGAATTGAAATTACTGGACCAGTCAGTTAACAGTATATGCCAGAAATTACAAGTTGAGAAACCCGCAGAGACGCAGAATATGAACCTCGAACTTTACAGTCAAATTGCAGAACTGAAGGGACGCCGCGAAAGTTTGTTCCAACTCGGTCTTGGATGCTGCCGGATAGCCAGAGCTGAGCTGAACCTCAAACCAGACGCCAGACCAGTCTTTAGACCAAAACGTCTAGTGCCGTACGTAACACAACCAATAGTGGAGTCTGAGTTAAATAGGTTGCAGTCGGAATGCATAATCGAGCGCGTACATTACTCCGAATGGGCGGCACTCATCGTTGTGATAAAGAAAGGAAACGGCAAGGTACGTATTTGTGCTGACTTTTCAACCGACTTAAATTCCATGTTGGAGAATCACCAATACCCTTTGCCTATACCTAAAGATTTGTTCACCAAGCTTAACTGTGGAAAATGGTTTGCGAAACTCGATCTAGCTGATGCTTACTTACAAGTTCAAGTAGCCGAGAACTGCAGAACTCTATTAACGGTCAATACGCATCTGGGTCTTTTCCAGTACAATCGGTTGCCATTCGGAGTGAAAACTGCTCCCGCCATTTTCAACAAATCATGGAGACGCTGCTGAACGATATCCCTGGGGTCGCAGTATACCTGGATGACGCATTGATTATGGGGGCTGATCCACAAGCATTGCTGGCCACGTTAGGGAAAGTGCTCGTTCGTCCAGAAGAAGCTGGGTTCCGGTTACGAGCGGAAAAATGCAATTTCCTGATGGAAAGTGTCAAATTTCTCGGGTTCATCATTGGCAAACATGGCAGACGTCCGGATCCCGCTAATATAGAAGCCGTCAAGCAAATGCCGCCACCAAGGGATGTTGCCGAACTTCGTTCATTTCTCGGACTAGAGGTCCTCTGAACGAGTTGCTGATGAAAGGGAAAGAATGGCGATGGACAAAGGAGTGCCAACCATCCTTTGATACAGTTAAAACAGCGCTCAGTTCTGATTTACTTTTGACCCACTTCAACCCAAATTTGAAGGTTGTTGTTGCTTCGGACGCCTCCAATTATGGGGTTGGTGCTGTCATTTCTCATGTGTTCCCTGGAGGAGAACAGAAGGCCATTGCGCACGCAGCACCATCGCTGACAGTGGCAAAGAGCAGAGGTAAATAAGAAGCGTTACAACAGTGGTGACAGCGGTGGGACAACAATCTTGACCATTACATTCGAGCAAATGCAGTCACTACTTCAGCAGCGGCAGCTCCAGTTTGAAAAATCACAGCGGCAGTTAATTCAGTTGTTATCAGAAAAATTTAACATTCAAGTGGGAAGGGAACCGGAACCGAGGTTAGCATCCCAGGAAATTGTATCTGGATGCCACAAGCTGCTCAGTCTGAATCATGACCGAGAAATGATTGAAGCTTCAGATCTCAGAGAAGAACCTCAGCCCTGTCATAGTCATTTGTGGTCAAAATGTGAATGGAACTGTGCCGAACCGGAAGCCCCCGACCGCATTATGTAACGGTGGTGGGAGGCATTCTGCTAGAAATTGCGCCCACAACATTCATCATTGTCAAAAGGCGCACCAATTCAGGTGCGTGTGTACTTCAATGTTACAAGCGAGTTCCAAATTCAAAAGAAACAGGTATCGCGGCATAGCGAGAGAGGTTACTTTTGCAGTAATTTGTGCAGACTTTTCAGGGAAAAGGAAATACCTCACAGTGAAGCGCAAGAATGTTCCGGTATCGCTGTGGCCAGAAACGTTGCGTGCTATCAAGAGCTTTTCTCTTGCCACCCGGACAAGACTTGGCACGTCAGTCAAACCTATAATTCTAACAGTTCAACGTACTTAAGGGAAACCTCTGCAGCTGAAAGGAAGAATCGCCTGTGAACCCAAGCTCAAGGATTTGCAATTCGATGGAAATATCTACCCAACATACTGTACTACTGTTAATCTGCCCGGAACCAATTGGACTACGGAGTTAGATTTACTCAGAGAGTCACTAAGTCATATGAGTTCAGTAACGACTGTTACTCTGCAATATTGACCTTACTTGTTCCAAATTCTTAGCTGGTTACAAGTTACAAGTCCGGACGACACTGGTGCCTTGGCCGAAGCCCGAACCGCCCTGGTCGCGGATCCAAAAGGACCTACGTGGATTTCCACGTCGGAAGAGCTGTAACCTCCAGGTAACCCACTGGTTAAGGGAGGGAGGTGTTACGGAGAGAAAGCTTACAGCCAGCGATCAAGCCGAGAGCAGTGGCGTAGAAGCGGATCGATCCACAATTAGAGAACGAACTCGAGTACAGATCGAAATGCGAATCTATGTGGAATCAGCGGCAAGTTGGGTCATGAACTTGAGCCATTTTGAGTTGTATTAATTAACATCAATTAGCATCTCCAATATTGTTGTTTTAGTAGTTGCCCACAATCTATTTATTGCGCCATGCTCTCATACAATACGTCTCTCTGTCTACCGAGCCCTGGTCTTCTGTATTCCGTTGATGGGCTGTGCGCGTGACTGAACAGTCAGACAGTCGCAGTTACACAGGGCAGCAAAGCAACAGTACAACAGTCGTCAGTGGCAGAGAGCAGAGGTAAATAAGAAGCATTGCAACCCACTGTCGCTGACAGTGGCTAGCCCGCGAGGTGATGATGTCCTCTCGCTGGACGCTACATCCATAACATTTAAAACTAAAAAATCCTGCTACTCACGAGTAATATAAAATACTGCGTTCTTTTGATCGGTGCTTCAGTACCTTTCTTAGCCTAACATACTGGGAGTTTCCTGCTGAACAATGCGGCTTTTGTGATGGACCCGGGTGTAATTGTACCCCCGGACCTTAGAACAATCTTGAACACGTTGCGGAATTTTGCATATGCCAACAGGATGTTCTGCGCCATACGAAGATCATTCTCCAACCTGATACCTGCGATGTTTAGGCTCAAGTTTGTCTTTCACATTCATTCACTACTGGAATGCCGATTAACCTCTCATTAAGTTTGAATGTGCTTTGATCGTGTCGGCTCAGAGGTGTGGATCAAAAAATGTATCCTATCATATATCCTTCGACTTCAGCGTGTGAAATTGTTCCCTCTGGACTACCATCGTCGCCTTGCGAATCTGATCTATATTAGACACATTCCAAGGGGAGAATTGGTAAGGAGCTGCAATTGTTCTTGCAACTCAAATTACTTATGTCAGGACGGAGACTTTTACATAATATCAAGGATACCTGTTGACTCGTTCGATTTTTTTCCTCAACGTAGATAGCTCGACATGAGGGTTAGAAGCTTTTTAAACCGAGGTGGCTCCACGTCCGTCCCGATGACACGTTATCCATTTGGTCGTGTATGAATGCAGCAGCCACGGAATGAGGTGTCAGTGCCCATACAGAGGAATGTTTCAATCGGCGGTTGAATAACCATTTACTAAGCACTCCTGGATTCCGTAGACAAATCTCGTCCAGATATACTTGCTTTCACTGAAACGTGGCTGTCTGAGGAAATCACAGATGGCGAAGTATATCTGCCTGGCTACGCACTGTTCCGCGCTGACCGCTCCATTGGCCGTCAAGGGGTGGTGTAGCTCTTTATGTGAGTTATCACATCGACGTATTGAGGACCAGCGTTTTTCAGTCTCTCGATAAATCTGTTGAGGCACTCGCAGTATCGATTTGCGCTTCCTCGGTTCAGGTTACGGTCGTGTTAGTGTATAGAACCCCAATGAGCACCTCAAATGGAATCATAGAGTTTATACGCACTCACTCTGCGAACAAGTGTCTGGTGCTGGGAGACTTTAACCTCCCAGAGGTCTGTTGGGATGATCTATCTTGCAGTTCTGCTCTGGGATCGTTCGGTACAGAACTGCTGGACTTAACGCTGCAGGTACCACTACACCAGTTCGTGGACCTCCCCACTAGGTACATGAGCAATCAGCAGCCGTCCATTTTAGATCTTGTTTTTGCTAAGTCACTTGACTTTGTAAATGACATTAAATACGACTCGTCTCTTGGCGCTAGCGATCACGTTTGCTTGTCCTTCCAGTGTACCCTTATCAGGCTTTGCCAAGCTACTACCAGTTGCTATCCGAACATTTGGGCCGCGGACTTCCAAGCAATGGGGGATAGAGCTAGGTCACCGCCTTGTGTGATATCTGAGACCGACACTGTTCACATAGCCTGGGAAAAGCTTAAGGCTCACCTCGTCGACATTTCTGCACCTCACGTCCCACTAGTAAAAAGAAGGGAATTGAGAGCGCAACCTCCGTGGATAGATTCCGCTGGGAAGGGCTTGCTAAAGAAGCGGTCTAGATGCTGGCGAGCTTACCGAACACCTCCGTCGAACAGCACGTTTGACAGGTATCGGTTGGTTCGAAATGAGTGCAAGCTGCATCTTAGGTTGGCTCGGCATCAGTATGAAAAGGGCTTAGCTAATACTGCTTCGAAAAATCCCAAGAGATTCTTCGCTTACGTTAAACGACGCTGCGGTGCCAACTCGCCCATACCACCATTGCTTCGAGGAGATGGGACCCATGCCTATAACGACTATGACAAGGCATGCGTGCTTGGTAAGCAGTACTCAAGCGTCTTTGTCCGCGAAACAAATACGCCGTGCAAAGAGTTAGCTTCAAGAGTCCCTGAGGACTGTTGTCTGGATGAAATTCCTGTAACGGAGTCCCAAGTTCTCCGGTTGCTAAGAGAGGTAAACCCAACTAAGGCTTCTGGGCCAGATTCTGTTCATCCAAAATTGTTGCACGAATTGGCAGGGGAACTCAGTGGACCTCTGACTTGTGTGTTTCAGAAGTCACTCAACAGCTGTATCTTGCCTACCGAATGGAAGGAGGCTGTTGTCTGCCCAGTTTTCAAGTGCGGTGACAAAGACCTACCGGCTAATTACAGGCCTGTCAGCTTGACTAGCGTGGTCGTTAAGTTACTTGAAAAATTAGTACGAGATACAGTGGAGAACCATTTAAATAGGTTTAACCTGCTTAGCGTCGAGCAACATGGTTTTCGCAAAGGATTTTCGTGTCAGACGAACTTGCTGATAGCTCGTGAGTGCTGGGCTGAAGCCGTAGACAGTGGACATGCGGTGGATGTGGTGTTCATTGACTTCGCCAAGGCCTTTGACACTGTCCCCCATTCGCGACTCTCACTGAAGTTGAGGTTGTATGGAATAGCTGGTCGCGCTCTCCAGTGGGTGTCAGCTTTTCTGGCTGGACGGGAACAGTGTATTCGTGTGAGAAGCAGTCTTTCGTTTCGACAAGCTGTACTTAGCGGCGTTCCGCAAGGCTCTGTCCTAGGTCCGCTGCTGTTCTCAGTCTACGTGAATGACTTGCCGGAGGAGCTTGAGGTACAATCGCTTTTATTTGCAGATGACCTAAAGCTCTGGAATATTGTTGATATCCCTGGAGGTCCTGTGGCTCTTCAACGGGCTCTGGATAGACTCTGGAAATGGTCTGTCTTGTGGTTGCTGCCTATAAACCGGGCAAAGTGTTCAGTGCTGCGTATCGGAGCGTCTGCTTCCTCCACAAGTTATGTGCTCGATGGGACTGTACTTCCTCACGTGACTCATCAGGTTGATCTAGGTGTCGTCCACTGTCCCACATTACACTCTGGAGACAACTGAAAGAAGGCGGCTAGTAAAGGGTTCCGAATGTTGTGGTTTATCCGTCGTTCTTTTGGGACCCTAACCGCTGATGTGTTTGTGAAGCTTTTCTCAGCGTTTGTGCGACCCCACCTAGAATATTGCGTCCAGGCCTGTCCACCATGCCTTGTCCGGGACAAAATGGCACTAGAAAGGGTGTTGCGTGTCGGTACTAGGTTGGTCAAGGGATTACGAGGCCAAACGTACCTCGAACGCCTACTTAGTTTGGGGATGCAGTCAATGCACTATCGAAGGATTAGAGGGGACCTAATCCTAACCTACCGTATTTTGACTGGGAAGGTTGGCCCTGATTTGTCCATGCTATTTAGTCCTGCTAGATTATCTGGTCTTCGCGGGCACTGTATGAAACTGGACAAACCGCGGTCCGATCGAGTTAGAGCGGAGACACGGTTCTCACGTCGAGTCATCGAGCGCTGGAACCTGCTTCCAGAAAATGTTGTCAAAGAAGCTACGGTTAAGGGGTTTGAGCGTCAACTAGATGCTCTTGGGTGGCAACACGAAACCTTTCCTTTTTCCTGACAAATTCCCATCTTTATACTTCGATTCTATTTTCTTTACTTTTCCTCGCCATTGGTATTATTCTCTTCTTTTAACTGATTTCCCCTACTCTCTTACCTTCGTTTTTTCTTCCTCTCTTACTTACTTCACGCAACTGACATAGCTCAGACAGCTAATGTAAGGAACGTGGGCATTAAATTGGTGGACCAGGGTGTTTTTCGGGTGTTTTCCTTTTAGACCCATCAAAAAGTCGGAGCACCTTTATCAACTCCTGGATCGACGACCCGCTCAAGAAGGAACACTTACGGGATTCATCCTATCGTTCCAGTCCCACTTGAACTTGAACCATTCCCCAGGGAACACAGTGTAGCAACGACGCGCATCATACAGTTAATAAACGGGTTTATGGAGCTGACTAGGGTCTTCCCTCCTACTTTCTTCAACTGTATTCTATATACTTGGCCCGGTATGGACTGATAATACAGGACGGGCAGGCAGTAATTGGTTGGCGAGGGTATGATGTGGATTTTATTTTAAGGCATCTCGTCAAATCTTTGTTCAACGATCTGCTGAAGAACGATTACTCACAAAGTAATCCTATCCTTACGGCCTCACTTGAACTTGAGCTTACATCGGCATGCGCAAATCTCACCACGGTCAACCTGTGAATGCCCACGGGCTTTACACTAGTAGTCATCGCTATTCCCACCTCGTAAAGCAGAAATAAAATGTAAGAGAGCCAAAAGCAGGTTAATGAAAAACAACCAATAATATAATCTAAGCGTTGAAAATACAAGGAGGATAAAATATAAGTTCGCCTAAAAGGTTTTTTTGTTTCCGCTTCCGTTTTGTACTGTGAGTGCTACGCGGTAACTCGATTTTTTTTGGCGTGCCATACGGGAAAGTCTGATGGGAAATCGGCGGAAAAATTTGAAATTTTTTGGTGGCCACTGGTACATCTATTAGTGGGCTGAAAGAAATTCCAGGATATGAGCCCATGGCGCAAGAGTATCGAAGTGCGTAGATCGTCTGTCAGGATCTAGCCACCGCAAGCGACACCATGCCATATTCTCTCCCGCTTCCGATATATATATATATATATTATATGAAAGCATGCTTATTTTTAGAGTATGTGACGTGTTATATCGCGGTTAGATATCAGTTTTTTTGAGTTCCGCAGTCATCACACATACCTCTCTTTTAAAAATCGTTGACTCGTAAAGGATTATCTTTAGTTCGAATCCGGTAGGATTTGTCAGATACCTGCTACTGTGGAGTGCCAATTGGATAAAACAGCCGTGCAGCGCTTTCCGGGATGTGTATTGACTGTCTGACTGAGTCTATTTTGCGAGGAATCTTCCCCAACTCATAGTATAAAACGCAGCTACGTGCTGGTATCCTTTCCGTGTTTTGATACGTAAACGTGTGGCCAAATCCCAATGTCGCAGAATGTGGTGCATCTCGAGAATTGTTCTGTTACGCCGCGGATCACGCAATTAGGAACAGAGGGTTAGGCAGAAGTTTCACTATGCCGGACTTTTTGTGGACTCCGATCCTCTTGCCTGCCAGTGTAGCAGTCTGGCAACCACCCGGTTTGCCTGAGTTTAATTCAAACTAAATTTACTGTTTCATTGTGCACTTAGGCGATCTGGGCGGAGTATTGAATCGCATGTTGATTTCGATTATTTGAATCGCGTACCGCTATCTTTTTTGGCGCTCGGCTGTTTGAAGTGGGACTGTTTCGTGTGTTGCAACCTTTTTTTCCTCTAGTTTGCAAGTTTGCCAGTGTCGTCTTTTATAGCCAGGCCAAAAAGGAATCTTTTACTATACAAACGTTTGCAAATATACAAATATACAAACAAATATACAAAATGTAGTTTGCCTGTATTTTAAAAAACGACACCGACGGATTTGTTTGCTAGGAGAACGAAATAAGATCGCAGCACACGGAACAGTCCAACATTAAACAGCTGAGCGTCTAAGCTGTGTGGCGGTACGCGATTCAAATAATCGAACTCCACATATAGTTTAACGTTCCGCACAGATCGCCTAAGTTCACAATGAACTTATACATTTACTTAGTATTTTACACTGGCAAACCGGGGAAATCTCCAGTCTGCTTCACCAGATATGCAAAGTTGGTCTCTTCTGTACACGATTGAACACTGCTTTCTAAAACTGACCAGAAAGGATATCATCTTTGGTCTGATATTTGTCATTAGTCCATTACCAACTTCCACCGATGTTCTAGAACAGTTTCCTAGTAGTAATCACAAGGTGGTTTCCTTCGTACTCAACAATCATCCCTGCCTCCCAGAAACGACTGCACGCAAGTTCCAAATGCTATCAAAGCACTGTTAATCAGTTGATTGGGACTAGCTTGCTACTTCCCGGAAAGCCAATCAGGGATTTTAATCATACTGACGATAAGCGATTCACAGCCGGTGCTCTCTATAGCGCCATTATTCGCTGTCGAATCGCTGGCTCCTACTAACCATAGGTAGTTTCCCTTAAGTCGCGAAAAGACTTTTTCACGCAAAACAGCTGCTAAGCTCAAAAACTCAATGAATTACTTATGGCGTATTGCAAAAAGAAAGATATCTCATTCACTATACTACGTCACAAGTTGGCTAAGTCGCGAAAGCTGGCTTATTACAAAAAATATCACTAATGGACGACAGGCCATCGGTTTTCATTACAGAAACAATGAGCAGATCAGTTTTTGAATCACAGTGAAACGAAACTCAGTCAAGACATGATCTGACCTGCGGCATCAGATGATTGCAACACAACAGACCATGCTGAAACCAGCGCATTTTTCTGCGCCTCCAACTTAGATACTGAACCCATAAGTCTGGTCTTATCACAAGTCGCAGTCGATCAGCTCAACTGTATCAGATTTAACTTCCAGGCCATACACAAATTAACACGAGCACAATGTTATATATCGGTGGTTCAGACAATATTTCCCCGTATTAATGAAATTCAGTGGAGACAACATCTCCCTGCTACTGTTGCGTGTGCTCACTCTATCAATGAGCGCTCACACTGTACCAACCCATCAGAAAGAAGCAATAGTTCTGCCGCAACATAGAGTAGGAGCACTTTCCTAAAGTAGAAATTCTCGCCCACCAAGCCACATATCCTGTCAAAAATTATGAAGCATCATGTCAAACGTAGAACGGTCGAGTTCTTGCTGTCAAGAAGGCGAATAAGCAGCCCTCACACTCTGGCTGCTTGAATACTCGGTCCTGCATAACGCGTCACTTTAAATTTCGAAATCATCTAACTGCCTCACATGACGTGAATGTCGACGACATTAATTTGCCTCGATATGCACAAGGCCTTCTATCCAGTGGCACTTAGAAAATTACGGGATCGGAGAACCCCTGCTTTCCTGGTTCAGGTTACATCTTACTAATCAACCGCACGTTGCACAAATTTAAAAACAAATCTGTGCCTACTCATGCCAACAGCGCTGTAATACTATGGAATGTCATCGAATAAAGTAATAAATAAATCTTGTTGCTCTACACTGCATGGAAGAGACAAACGGGATCGTAACTCTTATAATATTGTCAGCGATATTTTCAACGTAGCAAACTTTGGCACACCATAAATCACAATTATATGCGCTTTGCTGCCGGATGCCTCCAATAATGTTAACATGGTCCAACTCGAACTCCCTGCGCATGAAACCTAGTGCCTGAAGTTGAAAATGACAGACAAATGTTTGCCATGTCCCGCAAACGCGATTTGACTCATAGAGGCCTGACTCTTGACGGCGAATCAATTATACGATGTGGAACCTGAGATTGCGATATTTATGCTCACTTGCATTATGTGAACACTAAGTGGGCTATGTTACTGCGAAGGCAAGCCAGATTATTGGAATAATATTAAGAGGTTCTACATGCAGGAGTCTATGCTACATGAATATATCTCACTAGCTCGGCCCACGTTGAAATAGTGTTTAGTGATGTATAGCGGAACTGCATTGCACTGGAACAAAGCGCAGTTACAAAACGCTTTTAGGTGCTTTTTTAAAACGAATATTCTAAACGCTGTGATAGTATAAAAACTGATCCACTATGGTTAAGGCAGCTGAAGCCCATAGTGAAAGTGAAACATTTACGCTTTCATTATTTTGTGACATCAAATTGTATTCTTGTTTGTACCTTTCGATTGTTCATTTGTTTTACTGACGGAACGTTTGCTCCAAGTTCGTTTCCTGTGAGTACTGCAGTTCATCGCTTCGTGCTTCGCTAATTGGCTTTCAGTTTTTTGTAGCTCGTAGAATACACGTTGGGTTCGGCGACTTTTCTTCTTACTCGGTATCCGTGGTTAGTCTTACTGGTAATTGTCGCTACCAGTAACTGAGTTCGGCTCTACAATTGGTGATCCTGGTTGCGAAATCCATCGCAGCCATCTTGTACCCAGCACCTCGGTGAGACCAAAACTTGTCGCTTTTTGTTTGGTCTTCCGTTTTTCATCGTTTAGCATCATTTTGTCCTGTCTGATCCGGATGTTAAACTTCCTGGTCCTGCTTTCAATGCTATCACTTCTCCTATGCAACCGTTTATTAGCAGCGATCCACAGTTTTGGTTTGTGTTGTTTGAGTAAGAGTTCACCCGCTATAGGATCACCACTGATTCAATAAAGTTTAGCCATCTACTACCTTGCCTGCCCAGAATCGTAACACTACAACTCAGGGACCTTTTAATGCAGCCTGTTGCTGAGCAACGCTACGACACTCTTAAGCAGGCCGTCATTAGCAGAAGCACACCATCCGACCGCACCCATACCCAGCAGCTATTCTAAGGTCTGCAATTGAGTGACAAGAAACCCTGAACGCTACTGAGCGCGATGCGCCAAAGGCTCGGTATATCGTCCAAGGACGAGTCACCGTTGCGCGAACTGTGGTTACAGCGTTTACCAGAAACAGCCCAAGGTATTCTTACCGCGATTGAAGTTGAATCGCCAGGTGACGCCCCTCAAATAGCTGACAAAGTAATTAATCGTTCTCGTCCCCAGCTCAGTTTTGGCAATTCTCCTTTGCCACAGTTACCTTACAATCATAATAGCGTACCTGCTCCTTGTTGTTCATACCTCACCCAGCCTGCCCCTGCTTCACCGGAATGTACGACTATTTTAGCGGAACTAGTTGCTTTGCGCAGTGAGTTTAACAGGTCGAACAATAACGGACGCCGCCCACGTAGTAAATCCCCTAACCGTAACGACTCTGGAAGCGGTAACCAGTACTGCTGATATCACCTCCGATTTGGTGCACAAGCCAAGCGCTGTATCACACCCAGCACCTTCATCGCGACTCAACCGGGTAACTCTCGGGCCATGACATATAGGCGACTAGCGTTAATGGCCCTCCCGAAGGCAATCGCCTCCTTTATGCTCAGAACTGCAAATCTGGAACTGCGTTCCAGATTAAGCGTGATTCCTCTTTCACCTGTTGAGGCAACCTAGTCGGCTACTCTCAGTCTACGCGCAGCCAACGGCACACTAATCCATACTTATGGCCAATGTTGTTTAACCCTTAACTTGGGTCGCCGTAGAACATTTCGTTGGGCGTTCATTATTATCGCCGTCTCGTTTATCATCATCGGTATAGACTTCCTCAGACATTTCGACCTCTTGGTCGATGCGAAACAACAGAGGATAGTCGACCCCGCAACGACGCTCAGCGTCGCTTGCACCAACACCGGCATTGCAGCTATCGCCCCAGTCTACGTTTGCCCACAGACTTCCTCCGACTATGTCCAAGTATTCTCTCAGTACCCCAAGCTCGTTCAGACAGTGAACGAAGCTCTCCCCGTGGCATCTCAAATCACCCACCATATCCGTACCAACGGCCCACCCATCTCATCACGCCCGCGCCGACTGTCGCAGGTGAAACTAAAGCCAGCTAAGGCGGTGTTTGAACACACTCGAACTGGGAATAATCCGTCCTTCCAATAACCTTTGGTCCTCTCCACTCCAGATGGTCCCGAAAAAGTCTGGAGACGGGCGCCCCTGCGGTGACTACCGGGCCATGAGCAAACTTACGGTCCTCGACAGATACCCCATCCCATCCCATCCCATCTGCATGCCTCACGTTTGCTTCCATTTCGTTTCCTGCGAGTACTGCAGTTCATCGCTTCGTGCTTCGCTAATTGGCTTTCAGTTTTTTGTAGCTCGTAGAATACTTTTCTCTTCTGTATACTCGTTATCCGTGGTCAGTCTTACTGGTAATTGTCGCTACCAGTAACTGAGTTCTACTCTAGAAGGCCACCCTAGTCGCATTTCGCAGTATCTTGAACAGATATATGCACGTTTTCAACCTCTGTATTTCGTCAATACAATAAGCCGTTTACAACACACTAAATAGAGATTGCTGAGTGGTAGCATACAAGTCCAGATCCGCGATTCTGCAGTTTCCCTTAACAAATACACCAAATTCTGGAAAAAAATTCTGGGATCCGGATTAGATGGCCGCGCTCTTGAGCACGAATTTCACAAATATCAGCTTGTTCTTATCTATGCAACACGTGTATAAGCTATTCGGACGTTGCATATCAATAAGCCAAGCATACGATTGGGTTCCAGCTTTCATACTTGGTTCGCCACAATTATCGCATTTGTGAAATGCCCGTCTTATACTAACGTATGTCAACCATTCGATGTACCATTCTTGTCGCTTCAAACGTTAGTGTCTGACCTATTTTTAGATATTTCCGATCCACCAGTGATTAGCGTTCTATACAAGTATTCGCTTATGCAATCATGCGGATACAACCGTATCTCGCATCAACGAGAATAAAAGTTTACTTATTGATCGGAACTGAATGAAAACGGAAGTTCTGTGACATTATCACGACAAATTTCGCATAACGATGACTGTTGAGCAATTGGCATCTATTAAAAGCACCACTTCGTTTATATTTGTGAACAGAAAACTGATCTCGTTAGGCGAAACGCTCGCAGAAGACGAGTGTTCCGTTTTTCATGCTCCGTCTTTTATTCTCGCATTGGGTGTATGCACTTACTAAACAATGCCGTGCTTGTGAGATACATGCATCATGAATACATTGATCTACTTCGGTACGAAGGTAAACTTCTATGATCTTCACAGCCCCTAGATGCTGCGCTGTGCAGCATCCTTAGTTGAAAACATTGGCGATCCAATTAATTATGACTACATGTGAGCGAGATTGGCGATGCATCGAACGCACGAAGGTGAGTTTAACTTCTCATGCTAGCAAACCACTTATGTGTAGCTGTTATAATTGGTTCATGTTTAAAATTTTCTGCCAAAAACTTAGTGAAATACCCAAAATGCGACTTGGGTATATGATTAGTAGGTACCTTTTTGACAGCGTGCATATCCAAAAATGTGCTTACCAATCATATACGGTCAGCGACTGAAACGACCTCAATTTATTGCAAACTGAGTAGCGATCGATACTGGCTGTTTCGGTGCTCAGCAGAGTTTGAGTTTGCACATCCACTTATGAATTTCTAGCTACTTCAATTAGGATTATCGGGAAGTCCTATGGTTTGATTTTGAAGATGTTAGAGAGCAACAACTGGGACTGCGGGCTATTTGTACCTTTAGAAAAAAACGGTGATAAGTCAGCAAATTAAACGAAAACCATAGGTTAATATACGAAGAATTCAGCGCAGCAGCATCTAAGTCATGTGGCCTGCCACACATCCGGAAGAACACTAGACTGCCGTTTCGTCCTATTGGGACGCATCACTGGTGTGCATACCTCGGCTCCAGAAGGAACCGAGCTTCCGCTACTGGCCAGCGGCCTGTGCTCTTAGGCCAGAGGGGACAGCGCACAACCACCATGACTTCATACTTATTGATTACATTAGTTTGTGATTGTTTTCACGCGTAGTTATGAGATCCAAGTTACCCTTGTCTTCAGAGATGTGTTTGATGCATACTTTTGGAAATGGATTTTGACAAACTACTGCTCTGAGCTCAGTAGTGTCGATATCAGAATATAACTGTAGCTGTTCCATGCTCTGTTTCTCAATGTGTTGGTTCATCGCCGTCATTGTCCGACAGGTGGAAGTTGTATCTTCGGAGCTATTGAGAAATTATGAGGGAGCTCGATGAAGCCTTTTAAATAGCTTTGTCCCACGATGACAAAGTAGAAAGCTCACAACCACCTAGCAACTGTCTGCGACTAAGCTCCGATCTAAGGTAGTGGACGACACTGTTAGGCGGTACAAAGCGTTATCAGAACTAGAAAGCGAAATGGGGCCCCATTGGAACCATGCACTGGAATCGAGCCTGAAAATATCAGTGGGCTTCCTAAACAATCATATTGCCACACAGTGTCATGCGCAAAATGGCTGGAGAGTTACGTATGATGGCGCTGATCCCAGTCCCAATTAGCTTGCCAATACTTAGTAGAAAACGGTTAGGATTTCACTGAATGAAGGTCAGCACAGTCTCTTATCCTAACTACGTTACCCTTGATTGAAAAACGCAGTTTCCCTACATCTAAAACAACATACAGGGCCTCCGTATGGTTGTCGAACTTTGGTTACGTCAGGTAGAAAGTTTCTAGAACCTAATCTCCTATACCCACTTTCGCTGAGATTCCACATACCATGATCTTGAATTACTTCATGTCAAGCTTCCGAATCGAGCACACTCACATGCAGGTGATAGAATTCTTTGCTTTCGCTACGAATTACAGCATGTGTTAGTTGATTATCCGAAGAAGCGAGTCATCGCAACTCATTTGTGCCGCTTGCTACCAAGCTACGGCGACACCTGCCTAATGGCTGTAGAATATCACCCTGATTGATTATTTTCAGAGACGGATTCCCGCCTGGCATCGATTTTCACAAGAATTTTACTCCGAAATTGCAGTCACCTTATCTCAAGTGGATTCAAGTTACAAGCTCTGGAAGCTTCGGCATCCCTCACGGAAAAATTTAAGGCCTAACTGTAGCAAATTACCGCGAGTATTCCACTGAACAATCCTTTAACTCCCCCCCACCAGATACGCAGTTGAATAAACCGCCTCTGCCGAATCCTATACTTACAGATGAGAACCAACCACACAGGTAGCATTTGGGCTAGGTAATCATGTAAGCATACTTAATAACTATGTGTGCTACATTGAATACCCGGAGAAAAATACTTAAATGATGTATGCTCTTACGCTACATTATCCTGGCAGACATTTTGTGAGAAGTACTTGAAAGCTTTTTTTACAAGCAAATGCCTCTACAATACCCAAATAAAATTCCTTAGAGGTATCGGCATATTGGTCACAAATGCTTCTGAAACCGAACCAGTTCGTTTCGCCGACACACCGTCGTTTGTGAAAAGCATGGCGAGAAAAGGCATAACAGTGGTAGTAACAATGTTGACTGAGGTTGTATCGTCATCTACGGGATAACTCTCAGATCTTGGATAAACCCAGCAACGTTTGTCGCCGTCATCTGAAACTTAGACCCAAAACCAGATATAGTGGCCGCCATGTGAATTTGGTTGCACACTATAGTCGTTGGGAACGTAGCCAGACTATTTTCCCCTCCAAATTTGTCAGCCATCGGGTGCTCTTCTGAGTTATGTCATTCAGTCACTCACGTAATTCCTATGTTTGGAAACAACTCGACAATACCTCTTTCAATACGGTCACTGGGACCGTCACCGAAGTGGACGGTTTCGATGTGGCTCTTTCCCATTACTGCACTCCACGACCGACGGTTTCGTCTTGGTTTGGACTCATCAGGTAGAGATAGCCGAGCTGGGAGTGGAACTCGGCGCATAGTGCTTGGCGGCTATCGCTATGATCACTAGGCCATTGAGCTCCGCGAGCAGTGTTTGCCACAGCGGTTAGAAGTAGGTTTTCGGGTTTTTTGGAGCACCCGCTGTGTGTCTTGGATTGCGACGCGCAACCTCACCAGCGACGTCGGTTATCTCTACCTGATGAGTATAAACCAAGACGAAACCGTCGGTCGTGGAGTGCAGGGATAGGAGAGAGCCACACCGAAACCCACCAAACTGACAATACTAATTTTATTGCATGCTAAGAGTCGCCTTCTTTGAGTGACGACAAAAGGTAAAAGGTGTACTTAACTAGCATCCATGAAATCGAGCTCAGCACATTCATATCTTGTGTTAATATGAGTGACGCAATGAGTACACAATTACGTGATTCTCCTAGTTACGAACCTGTCAAGCCATTGTCTTTTGCCAGAATGTTTCTTATTGCTCTTCTTCCAGAAGTGCCTGGATAAATATTTGGTCTCCACTATATTGGAAGATGGTTTAATTTCTCGTTTTAAAACCTACAGTCATTCAAAATCCCTAAACTATTACAAGTGTCAGTAAATGGATGAAATCTATCATCGCTGAAGCTTTCAGTCCACAATGTATAAAGCTGCAGCATCATTGTACAGCATGGAGGAAATGATACAGCACAACGGCTAACCATTCTCTTACGCATGCTCATATATACATGTCACGTTTCCTTCCCACAACTCACCACACACGGTAAATATTTGCTTATCGCATCCATATATTTGTTCAACCCAGCTAGGCAGATCTTTCCTGCTTGTTTGACCCCGTGTTTTCGTTTCCGTAAATCGCATTCTGACCAGCCTGCATTTGCTGTTGAGGTCTTGAGTTATTCGATCACGGATGGATTACCCCGCTTGAGATTACTCCTGGATGCATCAACAAAGGCGACTTTGTCGTATCTACTGGCCTTCCATTAATTACCTTCTCTGTTCTCCTGTGCTCAGCTCCCCTACAACTCGTCGCTCGCTGCCCAATCTCAGCCCATGCTGTGAGGATTGCATTGCGCCATCTGGTCTCATTCCTAATCTCCATGCCCGTTTGTCTTCCGTTTTCGTGGCCATCTCGTTTTCCTTGTAAATATTACCTTCCGCGCCGCTACATTACTACCGAAACAGCACGGTTAATGTCCACGTTGATTACGTAATCCCAACCTACATATTGTTCCCTTTAGTTGGACTGAAACGGCTGAAGGAGACACGGGGATCAGTGTAATCTACATTGATCTTGCGCTCATGCATTTAGTTTATGCTGCGGAGCTCTTTTTCTCCGTTCGTCAACCCAGTGCTACCAATCAAAAAGCACATTTTCACTTCAGTTCATAAACTTTAGTACATAAGCGCTACTTTTCTGGACAATCGCTATAATATACCTAAAGAACCGACCCACTAGTGAACGTAGTTATTTCCATTTTTTTAATTTTTTCTCACGGAGTGCGTGCGCTATAACTACGCCTCACAGTAATCTCTGTGCGCACATTCAATTCCCATTTCAATTTATCTTTGTGCAGCAGTGCAATTAAGTCCGCAGGCGCTCAAACTGACGATTCACTTTGTTTTTTTAGTTTTCACTCCAACCACTCCGCAAGCTTGTCAAGCACTTGCTTCTCTACGCGTAGTAAGTTATTGTTCCTTGGTTATACATTAGCTTTTCCAAAGCCATCGTCTGCTATTCATCCCAAAACAGATCTTCATGGAAACAGATTTGCATTTTCTGCGGCAGCCACTTTGATTCAGAATTCACGGGGTGCTGTCCGATCCAATTCATGACGAGTGTTGTGTTGCACAGCAGCCCATCCTGGGGCCGCACTGTGAGTGTACTATTGGTCATGAGAGTGTGATAGTCTCGTTTGTCCTAATTATTGCTCGTAGCGTTAAAATCAGGTAAGCGTTTGGCGACCAAAGACATCAAGAACCGACCAGCGATAAATAGGCAGCGGTTATGAATAGAGATTCAGAAATCTGAACTAGTTTAACTGGTCTAAATACCTGGTGGCCCATATATCCATAATCTGCAGAACAGTCTCCATACACCCGGAGGCTGTGTCTTGTATGCGGTCTCCCAGGAGCGTGATCCTGGTGTGCTGGTTGTGGATGATCTCGGCTGCTGGAAGCAATCCAAATGAGTGCCACTGACCGGTAACGAACACGATCGTCTTCTTTACATGACTTTCTGCTGATCTGATTCATCCATGAACCGGCATTTGCTTTGTACAGAGGTGCGGCCACACGTAAAGTACGCCATCCATGTCTGGCGGCCCTGTACAAAACAAAATTTCGCCGAACCAGAGATTCGACAGTGAAAGACACCAGGCACGTCAAAGGAATATTCCATTTGTTATATTAGCTGGGACTAAACTCTCTACGCTTGTACTGCGACGAGGATAGGCACCTACGGGGAGAACTCTTGTTGAATAGCCGGATTTTGAGAAATCCCAACCGCATTTGACGTCATGTTTTACAAGTTTGTCACAACACGAGCCTGAGAGACAACGAACTTAATTTGGCCACGCAGTACAACCAGCTAGAATGTCGCGGGAACTATTAATTACCTCGTGTGTGTCAGGCATGGAACGCCGTCCCTAATTATGTTTTGTCGGCCCTCACATTGGCTGTGTGCAAGAAAAGATTTGACGCTGTCCCAATTCATCTACACTACGGAATCTAGTCTGTGTAGATGGAGAGAACGATATAGGGTTGCAAATGGTGTGCTCATCACCAGTGCCCCACACAATCACAGTAGTCTGTTTTATGTATGTCTTGGCGCGAACGTTACAATGAGTATACCAGAACGCTCCACTTTGTCGCCACATTCGTTTTTTAGCTCTTCTTATGGTCATCCCGCGGGATTTGTTAACACTGCTTTTTATCCCAGCTGAGCCACTATTCCATTGAAGTCGACCCGAAGGTATGATTGACTGGTGAGAGCAGAGCGATATGATGACTTATTGTATGTGCAGTTGTTATTCAATTAACCGGTGAACAATGCAGAATCTCCAAATGTCAACTGGAACAGAGGGATGATGACTACTCTGTCAAACACATTTGCATGCTCCTCCTAGTTTTACTGGCTGCTAAGCTCTTTCTCAAGTGCATACTTTGCTTTGAAAGAAATTAATGCTTGTTCTCCTTTTACTCAACACATGTCGCACAGTATGGCGTCAACAGCTATTTATGACACTCTGGTTTAAAAACGAACCACAGACCCCATCACACTGGTTTATCTGCTAAACCTATTTGCGACACCTGGAGGAGTTGCCATGGCTTCGTCCATCATGTCTTATTAAGAGAGAGGAAACACATGCTCATGCTTCATCATCGTGGCTAGCATGGGGTAGGTACGCAAACTATTCATCGGCAAAACGAGTAGACATCTCATTTACTACTGTTTGTGCAGGTGTGCTTGATCAACAGAGCCTAAACTGAGCCTCTTTCATACCCAAGCAGGTGTGAACATGCGCGCGAACCCAGAGTACGTGATCTTCGTGTTTATCGTGAATGTGGCTTCAGTAAGATCTGTGCCAAATTTCGATCGTCCAAATAGTTGGTCATGCGGTGAGCGAACAGTGCACACTGGATAGCGATTCACGCTGTGCATCTATCTAGCTGCTTGGTCTCTAATGTTTCACTGACCCAATTCCTTTCAAAGTACCTCGGATGAGCATCCTGACGTTGATTTGTAATTGCAGCAAATTATCCACTGCTGGTTTTATCCAACACTGAACTGAAAGCATTAAGAGGAAGCTGATATCCCATTAGTCGGTGTAGTTACAGTCTTTTATCCTTGAACGGGCGGGCTGTATCATATGGCTTACTGACAAAATGTGAAGCAAACGACCGTGTCATTGACAAACCGGGCCCTTGGAATTTCAATCATATTAATCACCGTTGATCAACTATCAGCATGTGCATCATGCAGTGCAGCATAACTCATACTTTCACGAATGGAAAGACTTACCTCTCCGTTTGACCACCGGGGACTCATCAATCGATCTGTAAGTTTGCTGTCATCGTCGAACTTTCCTTAATGTCAGGTCCATATCAAAGCAACTGGAAACATGCAATCGAACTCAACTTCTCAACTCTCTCCCTCACGGTGCCGTAAGACCTTGCAAATTGGCACTGTATGACAGGTAGATGCAACTTAACTGACATCATACACAAGCGAGTTAAAGTCCCTAGCCTGGTGAGGTGAGGTGAGCCCAGCGATATCATTAGAAAAAGTCAACCTTACTAAAAATACAAAGAGCTAGAACTCAAGCACGCAAAAGCGTTTACTCGAACGGTTGTGCAAAGATATGGAACAGACTGCCGTCCAAGTTGTGCGAACGTAAATCACCCAAAATCTGCAATGAGATTCGCCGCTAAGCAACTGTTGAAAATGTCTTTGTGCAGTTGATGCAATATATCACCGAAGAGGTAGCATATGAAACGATCAAGCAAATATCGGAGAGATGATGCCACGCAACGTCATTTTATTTTACCTGACATCTTTGTCCCACCATTCCGTATGAAACCTTTTGTTTCCTCGCCAACTGTTGGTCTCAAGTGGGTATACTGGCCTGACGCTTAGCAATGCTAAAGGATCCACATTGAACTTATGCAGAACATGACTTATAATTCTAGATTTAGGTTGTAATTGGCACAATTCCTCACTTAATATGAGCAAAAGTCCCTTGAAGGTGGAAACACCAACAGATTTGTGTATTCGACGACCAGGTACAGTTCATTAGTCCCAAGTCATCTTGACCACCATTTCTTTCACCTAAGTGCACTTTGATCGAAAGGCTACGGTATGGTATTAACAAATACTACCGCATTGACAGTTCGTGTAACCTAGCTCTTCTCAACACCTTCAGTTCTTGCTTTCATCTTCGATTTCTCTGCTACTCTTCACCTAGCTCGATCCGCGGCACTGCAAAAGTGATAAAGTGGACGAGCAGATGGACTTCATTAACTCTAAATCAGGGGTTCTCAAACACTGATATTGTTACACGTTATGCGGTTTCATTATAAACAATTACCCCCAAAAAGATTAGTATAAAATCGAATTACGTATCAACTATTGCATATGTTATTTTAAATTACAAAAAATGAGTATAATTCTAAGAACATTTTACCATTCAAATAAAGAAAACATCTATTTCTAAGCCGTGATCTATTAAACTAAGAGATGTTGTCATTAATGAGACAGTTAACATTGCTTACTTCCAACAATTTCTGATATATTTAGTGCGGTTTCGGTGAATGCACATCGCAAACCGGTTGCTTGTTTTGGTATGTGATCCGTGAGCAAACATGAACAGATGTGAATGACTTCGCATTTGTTTCAACCATCTGTATCGACACATCCTGAACACTAAGCGGCTGTTTTATCCCTTCTACCTTGTAAACATTCGGTCGCTACTTTACCTGGTCGGCTGACCTGTGCTCCCATCTTATTGTTCAATCAACTCTGTAATTCGACCCGGTGAACGACTGCCTGACTAAAAATAACTACGTTCGACGTGCGAGTCGACAGAGGCACCATCCAGCTGCGCTGCTTTGCAGGCTTGTATGCGTATTTCAGGTAATGAAATTTATTATCGAAAATTGCTTAATTCACTAACCACTCACTAATAATTAGTCATTGATAGTTATGCGCTATTGATTATGTAGTTGCTTTCATGTTGTTTTGTTATGTTATGGTTATAATTGGTTTTGCGACAGATTGACGATCCGATCCTCCTACTTATATTTACACCACATAAAATTTCGTTTTACCCCATTGGGACTAATTACCCTCAGGTTGAGAACCACCGCTACAAATCCATCCTTGATCTTCATGATTGTTCTGCACTGACAAAAGCGGCACTAATTTTCCTATTTTCTAATCCTAATGTATTTTCTTGAGCAGCAAATATTCTCTAAATTCCGTACGATCAAAATTATAACTGTGTCCCGCATTTGCCCATCGAGACGGCGATACCTACGGACGCCGCGGATTTTTGCTTTACCGTTCTGAATTCTACTTTGTCGTCAGGATTACTGTGTTATAAGTGCTTTTTCTGTGTGAATTGTGCACCAATACGTTTCTTTTGGTGTATTTTTCCATCTGTGCAAGTGTGCTGGATATTCTCTGGGTAATTTCAGAGATCTCACTGATTGGCCCAACCGCCGTCTGTGTCCGCCATCGTGGATTTGTTCTACATCAACCTAGTCTGTCAGTCAGACCACCAGCTTGACCGACAGCGTTTAGATTCAGCATACCAGTGTAGACGTTGCAACGAACGACATCCGCAGAACGGACAGTCACAATAGCACGTACTGCTTGCCCATGGAAAGCTAAGCCTAAATCTTTCGAAATAAACGTTAGTTGTGGCGCAGACAACTGTGTTAAACTTATGCGCTTTGGGATAGATTTCAGAAATTGTCGTAAATATTTTCATCCTCGATGTGCTCGTCTTACTCTCTGCCAGATAAAAAACCTAAGAGTACGACTGATTCCCTCTGGTTCGGCATTGAATGTACATCTATTCCACTCCTCAGATGTATAACTGTGTTGGCACAGAAGTGCAATAGACTGACAAAGATTGTGAAGCAAGCATCAGCCGTGAAAGCTGTCCCACAGGAACCAGACAAATCAGTGCCTCGAACTCGATGCTCAACAGCAAGCTCCAATCCAGAACAGTGTAGCCTAGCCGAAAATAAGAGTAACGATCCAGAGTTAGCAACCCCAACGCTAGCGGCTACTCATAAAGATGTGTTCATCACACATTTTTCACCAGAACCACTCGCCACATGGAACACTGTTAAAGAGCCGACAACATACGAGTCCTTTGTTGCCACTCATATGACAGAGGCACCTCCTACCGTAACTCCACCAGCTGCCAAACGAATTAATACTACCAACAACACCACGGGACTCACGACCCCATCCACTGTCCAACCAAATAAAGCAGCCATTGGTCCTTCCAAAAAGGAGAACATGAAACCATACCATAATTCTCTGACTGTCATATGCTCTAATGTGACTGAATCCGGGGCGAACTACAGAAAATGTAAGCTACTAGAAGACAGGAAATCTGGGACTCCTATGTCAACTATTCGGAGTTCAAGCTAAACTCGCCAGTATGACGCGCCTCGTCCGTCACCCAAACACCGTACACTACGGTGAACCGCGGTTACTTAGGGTAACACTTTACTCTGGTAATGATGCAGAGGCAGTTCTCTTGTCAGCCACTCGCCTCCGTACCCCACATGCACTGTACGAATATTTCCAGATGTTCCTTAGAGCGAACGCCGGAAACACAAACAAAAGCCAGATGACTTCCGCAGATAACAGGACGCAAAATCTATCCTTGTTGACGGTGTCCCCGAGCTCCAGACACTAAGCGAGCTAGAGGCCAGAACGCATGACTGGGATGAATGGCGTTTTATTCGTGAAGTGCTCTCACTCGAAAACGTTATCGCTAATTCGATATCAAGATTACCACTATCACCTAATTACTTAGAGTGTGGTCCCCGAGTGATGAAAGTATCATTGCACTCCGAACTGATGGCAGAATATGTGATCAAAATGTGGCACAAAAAATGTAAAATGCTGCCATCCGAAATACGTATAAAGGCGATTGGCACCGGACCACAGATAGATAAGGTAACACTGTGTAAGCAATTTACCATCACGATTCCGTCACCATGTATCTCAGAACGGTGACAATACCAAAATACGCTGACAGCTGAATGGGGACAGGATTTCCATCGTTTTGTTGGCGCAGAGGACTTTATACAACAACCTGAACTGACCCTATGGCCTGCGTCATCGGTCCTACAAAAATGCGACCGGCAGCCGACCCCGCAAGGGTCGGCATAGACGCTCACCAGAAATCAGCATCCACAGAGACACTTCTAACCACTGATGCCCTCACCTGCTTGTATACCAATGCACAAGGTCTTCTCAGCAAGCTGACCGAACTTCGAATTCATCAGGTCTCCACGCCTTGGGACCTGGTTATGGTCACCGAAATATGACTGAACACGGCGATCACCAACGCTGAGATTGCTCTACCCCGCATGACTTCCATACGAAACGATCGACCTAGAAGAGGAGGGGGAGTGCTCCTGTATAATCGCTCCGACATGCATGTTGCTATCATTGAGGACCCAGAAACGCAAGTCGTTGACACTCTTTGGTCTCGTATGCACCTAAGACGAGGTGCTGTATGCTTACTATCAAGATGCTCGATGTCGCTTGGATGGTGTTTTCACCCAGTCCACCGAACTTGTTTCAGATGCGTCAGAAAGCGATGCCTTTCGCCCGAAACAAATGAACTCGTTCCTGAAGAGACGTACTAGAAAATGCATGGGCTTAAAGGATTCAGCCTGGCGCGCTTACAAAGTCCGTCCAAGTAGCCTGACCTGGGTGTTTACACAACTCAAGGAAACCACTGCGTCAAGTTGATGCGCGAAGACAAACTCTAGAACCAACAGAACTTAGCGGCGAAATTCAGTACAAAATCCAAGTTTCAATACAGACACGTCAACAAGCTCCGCAGAGTGCAGCGTGAGATCCCAGTTTTACGTGCAAAAGATGGTCTGGCGCACACTACATAAGATGCGGCCAACGTGCTTCGCCAACACTTCATCCACACTTTCCAGAGTGAATCATCATTTCACCCGCTTTTGACACAGCTCCCATCGCCACCAGGATTAAACCACGTGTCGTTTACAGCAGCCAGTGTGATGAAAAGGCTAATGTCATTGCGCGTGTACAGCTCACCTGGCGCGGACGACATCAAACCAAAAGACATTGAAGACGGCGGCCACGTAGCTTGCTGAACCATTAGCTGGGTTCTTTCAACGTTGTCTCGACGAAATGCAGGTTCCCGCAATGGGAAAACATGGACTAATCACTCCTATTTACAAAAGTGGTGATCGTGCGGAGCCCTCGAACTACCATCCAATCATTCTCCTCCAATTTTATCCAAATTAATAGGAGGTATGATCGCAGAGGCTCTCATGGAATATCTTGAGAGCAACAACATACTAGTGTCAGAGCAGCACGGATTCCGCCGAAATCTGTCTTGCACTACAAACTTGCTTCTGGCCCGTGCAAGCTGGACAGTCAGCCGGTCCCAGAGTGTTCGTCGACGTCATCTACCTGGACTTCTCGAAAGCGTTCGATCGTTTGGACCACCGCATTTTCCTTCACAAGCTTCGAAGCTATGGAATCGTTGACCCTGTGCTTGGTTGGATCGGCAACTTCCTCACTTAACGTCAGCTGCATGTGAGAGTCCGAAGCTCAATTTCCGATCCAATTGACGTCCAGTGTTGCGTGCCCCAAGGATCGGTACTAGGGCCACGTTTACTCCTACTATTCATTAACGATCTTGCTAGTGTACTGCAGTTGAATTTCTTACTATTTGCAGATGATATCAAAATTTGACATGATATCAGGACATCGGATGATCACATGGCATTACAGAGCGATCTCGACAGAGCTTATGTGTGGTCATCCGATAACATGCTCCACTTCAAAGTGCAAAGTCATGAGCATACGCCATCAGCTTATCTATGAATATCGACTTGGGGAGCAGCAGTTGCAACGTGCTTCCCAGGAAAACGACCTCGGGGTGATCGTGCAGGATGATCTTGGCTGCTCGAACTTGGCTGAAAAGGCGTCGAAAAGAACCAGTAAACGTCCTGAACTCTTACGGAGGACTTTAGGAAATTTCGAGCCATGAATCTTTCCGCAAATGCTGAACGCCCAATTGAGGCCTCACGTGGAATATGCGATCTAGGTCTGGCGTCCCTGACGCAAGCGTGACCTCGATGCACGAAGCTCCACAACGTAGAGCAAGCAAACTCGTTAGCGGATTATTTCTCTTTTTTTTACTAGCGCAGACTGTAGTCCCTGAGTTTGTATAGTGGTGAATATCGACGTCATCATGGATTACTTAATACTGATGAACCCAACTCATCCATGCCGCAATCTGTTGCAGCTGAGCCAAAATACCAACCTGAGGCCATCAGTTTAAACTGGCCAGGCACTACAGTCGACTTGACTGTCGACGAAACATTCTCCCTCTGTGTCCCGTGCCTGGAGCGCCCTTTCAACTCACGTCATCCTTGCTCCTACATTAACGCTATTCAAAAAACGCGTTGTTTACACGCTATCCAACTTGCATTATTTGATGTAGTTTGTTTCACTCGGAGGACGAAATAACGCGAATCAAACCATGTGCCTAACGGCCCTCTCCGCAACGTGGCGATGAGGATACATGCAGAAGGTCCTTGTGAGTAGCATGGATGTATCTAAACTGGATTAATATAACGCATCTGTCAAATGAAGCAACACACGAGTGAGCGTTGTCGTTTCCTTTTTTATTTCTCACGCACTTACTGAACTATAACAGCTCTCTATACTATTTTGTGTGTGCACATCCCATTCCCATTTCAAACTATCGTTATGCAGTAGTGCATTTAAATCGGTAGACGATTAAAATGACGATTTACTTATTCGTTGATCCTTTCAATTTTAATTTTTACTCCAACCATCCTACGGGACTTGTCAAGCACATGCTTTTTTACCCGTGATAAATCATTGTTCATTTTTCATTGACTGTGCAATACTAGATTTTGCCTTCAGCGTTCTTTTTAGCTGTTATACAACACATTTTTGTTACCCTTACAGCCATTTCCTTATTTGCATGTGAAAGGTTCTTCTCGGAAAACATAAAATACGATTGTCTGACATTTTTCTGGTGTGTTTGATCCAAGAAAAATGGTAGCGATTACTTATATGCAATTTATCAGTTTTGTGCACATTTGGGTATATTTATGCATCGTTATCGTTTTTATTTTTATACAAGACCATTTACTGCATTTCGAACTAGTTCTCTTTCCCGTTCAGAGATATCAACACTTCAATCACTGTGTGATTCGCAAGCCTCGCTTTCAACAGTTGAAACACTGAAGAATCGCTCCGGAACTTCTTTGCTTGGGAATAACTTGAACAAACAGCGTTCATGACTATTCATCTGTTCGGGTTGATCGAGCCGGCGCCTAGAGGGTCTCGCTCTGTCGTCTTCTGACATTCTTCTTTGGAATAAACTATTTTTTATTTATTCAAAGGTTGGGAGCAAGGGTCCATTGCATAAAAGCAAATCAGTCCACCTGGATAGGCACGCAGAGAGGTAAAATCCAGCCGTATATCTGGCTTTATGGGGTCGGTACTGCATATTTGTATGGAGTTATTACCACCACAAATAGAAAGAGCGTTTTGACTGATATTTGTGAAGTTTAAAACCGTTTTATAGGCAAAGGAAACAGTCTATTGCTTAGTGAATAGAACTACTCACTGTAAAGTATTGTTGTGATAAATGGCTTATGTGGCCCAATTTTAGTTGACGTCCCCCTAGTCTTACCAGCCCAGCTGAAAGAATCATTATCTCCTTTTTCTGCAGAGATTAATGCGAATATTGCAAATCTACTGTGAACAATGAGGTGGAAAGTGCTACGCTTAAATCCTAGTGACATTCACTGAGGCGATTATTAGAACTTCAATGAAGTAACTAAAAAATATTAGTGTCTGCATGGCTACCTTATACAGATGTGTGGAGAGGAGACTAGAGGATTTACCCGCTTAGGTACTGATAACATGAATGGGCGCATTTGAATGCCTACTTGGGATGTCCTTGGACTGGTCCTACTTATCTGTCCAACGAATTAAATGCCCACTTTACTCATCACGGCCTGAGTGTGAAATGCTTGACCGTCCGGTTTATTGGTTTCTTGACATTGCTAGTAAACCACAGTGAGACTGGCCACTGGGAATAATTGTGAGTTACTGGTTTTCGCTATGTGTGATAATTATTGGCACACCAGTTTTCGCTCTCAGTCCATCTATAGGTTGAATAGCTAAGGGGTTGTTTGGAAAATCTTGTAGCAGTCGAGATATGGTTGCAGTTATGACCTACTCATTCACCGCTAAGTTTCTAGTACAGAATGTATCAGAACACAGTGTAATAAAGCTAACAATCTGCGTATCATGTGGGCAAGTGTCTACACGCAGTCACAAAAGCCGCGTATCCGTTAGCAACTGCTGTGTTTGTCCCGTGACTGCTTTCACACCTCAGCGTCAGTGAGAACACGAATGAGCAAGAGCAAGACTCAGGGCTGTTTCATCTGAGCAGATGCAGTCCATCATTTAGCCGCATCAAATGCAGTCTGGAAAATCGCAGATGTATTCAGAACCGGCAGCATTACCTCAGCTGGAGGCCACTGGGGCATAGATTTAGGATTTTAGTAACTTAAATATTCCTAGTTAACTTTGGAGTACCAGACCAATTGGTGAGCAATTGCTTCCAATGATTCCTCTTCAGACCAATACAAGAAAGAAAGTAAACTCGATAAAGTTTGTCAAGATTACAACAATAAATGGGAACTGCGCGCCACTGGGTCAATTGCTTGTTACGGTGTTGGGCCTCAAGCACTTGACCTCCGCTTCTTCCTTTTCGTTGGCCAGGGCAACGGAAGTGCATGGACCAGTTCCTTTTGCAAGCATAATGAGGGGTAAACCAATCGAATGCAGATTGCCTCGGCCGTGACAAGTGTACGTAGTTACTGACCTTTGGACCAGGTGCGGAGAAATGTTGCACAATATTCCAAATGGACGTTCCAAGCGGTTATGGGTTAACAAAAATTCACAAACCCAACATTCAGCCTCGCCCTATTTTGTCCATAGTCAACTCATCCTATCATGCGGTCGGTCAGTGGCTTGTAGAAATAACTGGACTGGTGCGACAACAGCTTATCACTCACAGCCTGCGTGCCAGCACCCAGCTCGTCGAAAGCACCAAGGATGCTAACAGTAAGGAGAAATCAATGATCTTTGATGTCGTCTCGCTTCTCACCAACGTCCCATTGATTGAGACAATAGATTACATCTGACTGTATAATTGGATCAGAAATAAACTTGTGTCTACCTACGCGTGAGCTACAAAGCCCATGGTTGCGCTGCACTTAGAATGTACGATTCCTATGCAATGGTAAATACTATCGGTAGAAAGACTGAGTGGCCATGGGATCACCGTTCGGTCCGCTGCTGTCAGATATATTCATGGCAAAGTTGGAGCGAAGCAAAATACAAATGAAGATAAACACGCTTGGCCGCTACATACACAATATACTTGTCGTGGCCGATGAACACAGGAACCTGGACGAAATTCTTGACGGTTTTAACCGCACCTATGCAACACTGCATTTCAGTTATGAAAAACAAATCGATAACCAGCTACCGTATCTTACTACCTTGTTAGCCAGCAGACCAAATGTCTCCAACCAGTGGCAAGTCCACAAAAAGCTAACGTCGATTGGTCAACATACGAACTTCTACAGTTTCGTTCATTTGAGATATAAGCGCAGCTTAATTCATTGTCTTACTTCGAGAGCACCTCGAATCTGCTAGGAGGATATCTTGGAAGCTGAACGGATGTCCATTTAGGAAATGTTTCTTTTCAAATCCACTGGTGAGATAGCGAAACCATGAACAAGTAGTTAACATCATGATACTAACAAGAATATTTGTTCGCGCACTCAGGGCAGTAGCGTTGACCTTGCGTTATTAATGCGTTTTTGGATATTTTTCTGCTGCCATCTCTTTCAGGTTATTTGAAAGCTTTTCCTTATGATGACTGTC
>OX104068.1:42986660-43009770 GCA_944474145.2 Dicrocoelium dendriticum
TACTTGATGTCGTTTGTTTCACTTGGAGGACGAAATAACGCGAATCAAACCATACGCCTAACGACCCTCTCTGCATCATGGCAGTGAGGATACATGCAGAAGGTCCTTGCGAGTGGCATGGATGTATCTAAACTGGATTAATAAAACTCATCTGTCAAATGAAGTAATACACGAGTGCGCGTTGTCGTTTCCTTTTTTATTTCCCAGCGCTTACTGAACTATAACAGCCCTTTATACTATTTCGTGTGCACATCCCATTCCCATTTCAAAGTATCGTTATGCAGTAGTACATTTAAATCGGTAGACCATTAAAATGGCGATTTACATAATCGTTGATCTTTTTAATTTTTACTCCAGCCATCTTACGGGACTTGTCAAGCACATGCTTACCCGTGATAAATCATTTTTAATTTTTAATTTGCTGTGCAATACTATATTTTGCCTTCAACGTTCTTTTTAGCTGTTATACAACACATTTTTTTTACACGGATAGCCATTTCCTTCTTTGCATGTAAAAGGTTTTTCTTCTTAGAAAACATAAAATATGATTGTCTGACATTTTTCTGGTGTGTTTGATCCAGGAAAAATGGTAGCGATTACTTATATGCAATCCATCAGTTTTGTGCACATTTGCGTATATTTATGCATCGTTGTCGTTTTTATTTTTATACAAGACCATTTACTGCATTTCGAACTAGTTCTCTTTCCCGTTCAGAGATATTAACACTTCAATCACTGTGTGATTCGCAAGCCTCGCTTTCAACAGTTGAAACACTGAAGAATCGCTCCGGAACTTCTTTGCTTGGGAATAACTTGAACAAACAGCGTTCATGACGTTTCATCTGTTCGGGTTGATCGAGCCTGTGCCTAGAAGGTCTCGCTCTGTCGTCTTCTGACATTCTTGTTTGGAATAAACTATTTTTTATTTATTCAAAGGTTAGGAGCAAGGGTCCATTGCGTAAAAGCAAATCAGTCCACCTGGATAGACACGCAGAGAGGTAAAATCCAGCCGTATATCTGGCCTTATGGGGCCGGTACTGCATATTTGTATGGAGATATTACCACCACAAATACAAAGAGCGCTTTGGCTTGTATTTGCGAAGTTTAAAACCATTTTATCGGCAAAAAACATTCTATTGCTTAGTGAATAGAATTACTCATCTTAAAGTATTGTTGTGATAAATGGCTGATGTGACCCAATTTTAGTTGACGTCCCCCTAGTCTTACCAGCCTAACTGAAAGAATCATTATCTCCTTTTTCTACAGTGATTAATGCGAATATTGCAAATCTACTGTGAACAATGAGGTGGAAACTGCTACGCTCAAATCCTAGTGACATTCACTGGGGCGATTATTAGAACTTCAATGAAGTAACTAAAAAATATTAGTGTATGCATGGCTACCTTATACAGATGTGTAGAGAAGAGACTAGAGGATTTACCAGCTTAGGTACTCATAACATGAATGGGCGCATTTGAATACCTACTTGGGATGTCCTTGGACTGGTCCTACTTATCTGTCCAACGAATTAAATGCCCACTTTACTCATCACGGCCTGAGTGTGAAATGCTTAACCGTCCGGTTTATTGGTTTCTTGACATTGCTAGTAAACCACAGTGAGACTGACCACTGGGAATAATTGTGAGTTACTGGTTTTCGCTATATGTGATAATTATTGGCACACCAGTTTTCGCTCTCAGTCCATCTATAGGTTGAATAGCTAAGGAGTTGTTTAGAAAATCTTGTAGCAGTCGAGATATGGTTGCAGTTATGACCAGCTCATTCACCGCTAAGTTTCTGGTACAGAATGTATCAGAACACAGTGTAATAAGATTAAAAATCTGCGTATCATGTGGGCATGTGTCTACACGCAGTCACAAAAGCCGCGTATCCGTTAGCAACCGCTGTGTTTGTCCCGTGACTACTTCCAAACCTCAGCGCCAGTGGGAACACGAACGAGCAGGAATAAGACTCAGGACTGTTTCATCTGAGCAGATGCAGTCCATCATTTAGCCTCATCAAATGCAGTCTGGAAAATCGCAGATGTATTCAGAACCGGTAGCATTACCTCAGCTGGAGGCCACTGGGGCATAGATTTAGGATTTTAGTAACTTAAATATTCCTAGTTAAATTTGGTGTACCAGACCAATTGGTGAACAATTGCTTCCCATGATTCCTCTTCAGATCAATACAAGAAAGAAAGTAAACTCGACAGAGTTTGTCAAGATTACAACAATAAATGGGCACTACGCGCCACTGGGTCAATTTCTTGTTGCGGTGTTGGTCCTGAAGCACTTGACGTCTGCTTCTTCCCTTTTCGTTGGCCAGGGCAACGGAAGTGCATGGAAAGGTTTCTTTTGCAAGCATAATGAGGAGTAAACCAATCGAATGCAGATTGCCTCGGCCGTGACAAGTGTACGTAGTTTATAACTCACAGCCTGCCTGCCAGCATCCAGCTCGTCGAAAGCACCAAGGATGCTAACAGTAAGGAGAAATCAATGATCTTTGATGTCGTCTCGCTTTTCACCAACGTCCCATCGATTGAGACAATAGATTACATCTGACTATATAACTGAATCAGAAAGAAACTTGTATCTACCTAGGCGTGAGCTACAAAGCCCATCGTTGCGCTGCATTTAGAATGTACAATTCCTATGCAATGGTAAATACTGGCGATAGAAAGACTGAGTGGCCATGGGATCACCGTTCGGTCCGCTGCTGTCAGATATATTCATGGCAAAGTTGGAGCGAAGCAAAATACAAGCGGAGACAAATACGCTTGGCCGCTATATACACAATATACTTGTCGTGGCCGATGAACACAGGAACCTGGACGAAATTCTTGACGGCTTTAACCGCACCTATGCATCACTGCATGTCAGTTATGAAAAAGAAACCGACAACCAGCTGCCGTATCTTACTGCCTTGTTAGCCAGCAGACCAAATGTCTCCAACCAGCGGCAAGTCCACAAAAACTAACGTAGATTGGTCAACATACGAACTTCTACAGTTTCGTTCATTTGAGATATAAGCGCAGCTTAATTCATTGTCTTACTTCGAGAGCACGTCGAATCTGCTCGGAGGACACCATGGAAGCTGAACTGATGTCCATATAGGAAATGTTTCTTTTCAAATCCACTGGTGAGATAGCGAAACCGTGAACAAATGGTTAACATCATGATAATCTAACAAGAATATTTGTTCGCGCACTCTGGGCAGTAGCGTTGATCTTGCGGTATTAATGCGTTTTTGGATATTTGTCTGCTGCCATCTCTTTCAGGTTATTTGAAAGCTTTTCCTTATGATGATTGTCGTCTGGAGTACTCAGCGCGTCGATGACTACACAAGTTTCAGCGGCTTAGTCTTCTTAATTTATTTTATTCGTCATTGTGTTAGTCCATCGTGTCCAGGTGACAAGTTGGTTTACCATTTTATCGACAACGTTAGGGAGCAAGTCAACCGAGTGACGAATTGCAAACATGTCATCAGCCTTTTGAATAGCCTTAGAACATGCGGCTTAACGGTTGACTTGCACGCGTGCATCTTTGAAGTCCAACAAAAATCATATGCTTATCCGCCGATTGCACTAAGTAACCCAACAGGTCGGTATCTCATGAAGAATGAAAGTCCTTAGTTCGAAGTTGGTGTCAGTTGGGGACCGAAGGGAGATGAACACATTTGGTTGGATACACTTGTTGACATGGCTAGGAGCCGACCCCAATGGCGTTTGTGTTGTGAGTTCCTTTGTCCATCCACCCCCCTCTGAGCCTCCCCCTCCCACCACGATTTCACTTAATAGGCAGTATATGATTTTTGCGGCACAATAACCGGCTTTCAGCTCTCCAGAACGATGTCATTCCGTCACTGTGGACTCAGCCAGCGTGACTCTGTTTCACTTTTTTCTTTTCTTTTGTATTACGACACCATAGCTGTAGTGTTTTTCACCTGTGGCTAACCTTTATAATGAATGAATGACTGATCTCATGAAACTCTAATGTAGTCTACACAAACACTGCACTGCCTGAGCCTACTGAAAGCTATTATCAAACATTCAGCTGACCTGTGCAGCCAATTCTGCTCGGTCGACTCCCTATCAGATAACCGAGAGTACTCATCTAACATTCCACTCATCACCCTCTTCCTTATGCCTTAGAGCTATGCGTGTTGCGTACTGGAGGAGGTATATTACCAAGTCACGCTGCAAAATGTTTGAGCTGAGATGTCATTGATGATCAGCTGGGCAGAACTAAGCTTATACTTGGTTTCAGGCATCAGACCGTGTGTACGCATAAAAAATCTCCCCACTGGATCTCAGGAATTTCATGTCAGTGTGTTTGACTTGCGTTCACCAGTTTCCACATTTGTCCTTTTGGGTTTATATACAGACCATCAAAAATGTTGAAAGCCATGTATGTAAAGAAGTCTAAAGATCACAGTATGTCGTTGACACACAGTTTCTCGTGTTGAAAGCTGGCGGATAATGGCCTAAACATCTGCGAAGAAGTCAAACGAAAGTAACATTTTCTTGGTGGAAACTGTATTTGGCTTACTCTTGATTTGTGCGTCAGTAGGTGGTGAAATAAGTTCGAGTTCAAACGAATGCAGGTTTTCTACCATCAGGCAATATTGACTAAGTAGACAATCTGGTTCTTGAATAAGTACCACTTAGTGATAACCAGCAAACTGAAGTACCACAGTCAAGGAATTGTCAATTTCCGTTGTATTCATTTGAAGAAAAAGTACCTGTAATCAATATGAGGGCAATAATTAGGACGTTGGCGTTTTATTGTTTGAGAATATAACACTAATCAAAGAAGCATTATAAAACCGAGTGAGTTGTATAAACAAATAAAGCGCCTGCAAAGTTATATGCATGAACCTTAATGATAATAACTTCAACAACTTTGTTTACATGCGAAATGCATGTTTACTTGTAACCTACGTTTGCTCACTTTTACTTTCATTCTTAGTGTGAAACATGCGTACACTTGCTCTTTCTAATTAGGTCCTAGATCCGTGGAGAAAGTGTGCTTACTGAGATCAACAAATCAGACTCCAAATACGAACTGTTTCTTCTGTTTGGCTTTATGCTTGTCAGGGAAGAAATGGCCTTCTCGCATAAACAGGTTGAGCCGAAGGTTAGCCTACCTGTAACCGCCTTAGCACCAAGTTCATCATCGCTTTTTCTTACTTGGCTCCAGAATCCGGTGACTGATTATTCGTTGAACATTTCTTGCAAATGCAGATTGTCTGTCGTCTCTATCTATATCTCTTGCTGCTGGATGGATAGATCTGCACTCATAAGTTTCTGCATATTAAACAGCGATGCAATCCACCGCTTGCTAACATTGCTTCCTGACATCCAGAATGGAAAAATGATACAAAGTATGAATGAAGATCTTCAGATGGTTGGCAATCATTTCTGTATTTACCTTTTATCCATGTCAGTGTTTATGTCTAACAATTCTAAGAAAAGCGGAAACACTTCAAGTTTCGCTTTGCAACAAAATACATCCAGAAAAATGGCTTTTCAGATTAAACGCTGAACGTTTCTCTTCCAGTGTAAAAATATTGCACCAACGTCCCTGAAGAGAAACGTTCAGTTTGTTCGATTTTTAAAACACGTCTGCAGTGTAGCCAAGGCGGTAAACTCAAGATACATATTCACTCCTCACTGCAAGGGATGACAAGATATTCAGAAAATGGATTTACTTCCTCAGGGAATTCATAAAGCTTCACCATAAATTTCGTCTTGAAGACCAACGAATCTCTGTATGTATAAGCAACGTCTCATGGACAGAACCTATTTCTTGGCATATTCAGCGAAACAATCGAGCATTTTAATTTCGACTCCTGCTGCAATTAATTTTATTTCCATCGTGCGACTGATTGTCTAAAATCTCACACATTGTAATTAATACCAATACATGTCTGTGCAGGGCGCAATGAGAAGAAATTATTGTAATATTTATTACCTTGTTCTGACAATGAAACCCACTGTTCTTCCTGTCGTCACTGCTGCTCCATCCGAATAGACTGCCAAGCAACAAGACCAAAGAATGTTGTTTCCACGGAAGAAACCATCGGCACGTCTGAAAGTTTTCTCACCAGTTGTTTTCTCTTGTAGAGGTTGACAAAGCACAATATGTTCGATAATATCTTCAGAATCTAAAACGCGAACAAAACAATCAATTCGGCTTCAGTTGGAATATCTGTGCTTCCTCCCAACTGAAATGAACACTACTTGGCGACAGATATCATCTCAACCACCTAGTGTACCAAGTCATCCGATTTATCGCTAATTCTCCCTTGCGCTTTGGTGTCAGAACCTAGGATGCCTTTAAAAACGTTGGCTATTTTGTCGTCGAACATAACTGATGCGACTTCTATTGCCAAATGGATCACAAGTTTCTCAACGACAGAATGGGGTTCATTTTGTTTCCCGTTATCACTGTTGCAGCATATGATGACTGAAAACATTTGTCAAGCGTAAAAAATTTCTTAACTAATAAATCCGGTTTGGAGTCTTTCACACACTTATTGTAGTATTTGAAACCTAGCAATATCGATTTGCTAAAAATAAAGGCGCACACGAATATCACTTTTCATGGATTAAAATATCACCCGTGGTACAGGAACGACAGGTTGAAAAGCACTGATCAAACGCAACCTGAATATGGACATGTCGCGTTTAACTGGATCGCCGGCACTCTCAGTCCATGTCATCATTGCGCCGGAATTCAAGCCAATTAGTTTTGAAATCGTTGTAGGACACGTGTCTGACAGTAACCAGTGTAGAAATGTTGTCAGCCAAACGAAAATGATTATATATTACTGTATCATGTTCCTCTATCTATACATCTTCGCAACTGAAGCCACTTGGCATGCCACCGACAGGTCAGTCTGATCGTCCTCTGAACAATGATGTGACCTGGAAACGCTTAACAATAAATTAACCGCCAACAATACCGGCATTTCCATGTCTAACTAACAACATTAGCGATGTTTTCAACATGTTCCAGCTAAATGACATGAACAAGGGCTGGTGCCGTTTATCACCGCCGTGTCCCGGATAATTGTCAGTTCGAGGGCTGTTCGCAACATGTGCAACGCGAACAGTGAGCCGTACAAGAATGGATCACCATCTGTTTAATGCAATTTGAGTACTCCTAGTGCAATCAAACAAGCCGTGAAATTTTGAGCAGAAAGAGGACGAGATAAGTCAAACAGAACCTACCAATCCTCGCAAGCAACACCCTCAAATGATTTTAGGCTCTGACGTAGTTGTGATCTACCCAATGGGGAACGCTATTTTATCGTGTTTGGTGCTTATGAATGCGCCTGTCGCTAGCCTCCGATATGGACTCCATCACTTTCATACGGTTGATTCGAATTTGGACAAACAACAAGCACCAACGGCATTTGCTTACCTGGGATGGAAAGTTGCAGCTTCAAGCTACACTGCGTCAATCTTCCAAAAGAGTTTGTCAAATGTCCAACCAAAGACGTGAAAGTATAATATGAACCCGCAAACAATGCCGGTGCTCGCATGGTTCAACATAATTAGCATCGACGGACCGGCATCTGTCTTACCTTTCATTTCACATTACACCAGAATCAGTCGGTCCAACTATCAAGCTCTGATTCTGACAAGAAATGCTGGGGTTCCGCGTTGTGGAAAATAAATTGTTCATCTATTTATTTAAGTGTATAGTGGTCAATCTTCCTTGTAAATATTAACGCACCAGCTCCGTTTTCAATCCAACAACTGATTAGCGGCGGTAACTGACAAACATTTACCTGTCACTGAAGCTTAGGAATATTTAGGTGATCCAGCTTGGTGCAATATACTGCCTGTTATAGCAAAGGTAGCGCTTTTAATTAGTCGTCATGTGTATGTATGGCGCAGCTTGTTAGCCTTTTCGCCGTTCAAATATTCAGTCCCATCGCAGGTTCGAATGGGAGATTGTTCAATGCTCGTAGCTCCCTAAAATCATCGGATGATACTCGTGGTTGACGGTATTTCGTAAGGAGCTGGGCGATAGCTCTCAGCATGAAGTGGCTCATTCGTATTCGGTAAACCTCTCAGAGGAAGTGGCGATGGTTCTCTGAATTTTATCTCAATCATGGGAAAATCACGCGCCACCTGGACGTGCTATATGCTTGAGATAAATTCACTTGAAAGTCAAACGACTTGTATGCAACACTTCAAATCTAGCTTGAGCATACAGGCTTATATGTCTGTTACTGTTTTAGTATTACTTTTGACCCGAATGAAACTTCTTCGGGCCAGTCGCAGGTTGGCAAGTTTGCCGGCCGGAGTGACATGCTTTTGTGGATTACATCAAATCGTGATTTCCAAAGGCGCACGGTTGGCGCGTAGTGATTGATGAGTCTAGTAGATCTTGTTGATTGCAGCGACCTGGTAATAGCATGTTCTTGCAGGTGCGTCCCATGCTGAGAACTGCATCATTACAGTATCTAGGAACCGCTGAATCCCCGCTTATTAACAGTAATAGTGTATTATTACGTAAAACGATCCCTTATTTTTTCATTGGATGCGATGTAGCTGCACTAAACCACAAGGTTGAGTTGTATCAACAAAGTTGGTACTTTGGAAAAGTGCTTAAATGCTCATTTGCAGTATTCCGCTAGTGACCAGCCCCAAGCCTCACGATACAACACAATCGTCTAACTCGTTTCGTGATGACGGCATCAGTGATACATGTTGCTCATGATTAGAAGGATGAATATTTTCGTTGCTTTGGAGTATCGACCAGTGATTATGCACTATGAGCAGTTGGTAGCTTAGAATTAACCATTATGTGATAGAAAATGTTATGTAGAATAACACATTCAACGTTCTTGATGTCTGAGTAGCCTAGAATTGTTCTTCCGTGAGCTGATAGGTTCTGCGCTGCTGGACGTCCACAAATGCCTAAATTTGATTCATTTCCGTGCTACACCGCACCCAAAAACTTGAGCCTGTGTCCTCTTACTGTGAAAACAGCTGTGGATGGAATATTGAGTTATTACCGATGAGGGCTCCCTACCTTGCAAAGTTTAGGTTCAACCCTAGGAAATAAAAAACTAATTGGTTTACATAGTGTGTTTACTGTAAAGAGATCTAAAAGTGCCTGTATGCTGAATGCCTAACTGGCCTTAGATGCGATTGTGAATCACCATAAGATTAATGATGTACCTACGTCGTACCACAATAGTGGAAGATAATTTCCGCACTGACATCAGTCGAGTTGTTTGCAGAGTATAGTTTCAACTGATAAAATGTCTCAGGCGTAGACATCATCATCATCATCATACTACACGTTAGCTGGAGGTGGGGAACACCTCAGCTACTTTGCGTAGACATCAGAAAGAGTTAGCTAACAAGCTCTTGTTTTCAGTGGCTCTTCATCAGACTAATAGAGTAAGAGTGAATGAAATGGAAACGTAAACACCAGATAAGGGTACATGATCATGGGCAGAGATGGACTAAGTGCCCAAGCTAGGTGATTGGGCCTACAGCGATCAACGTGTGTGTGTGTGTGTGTGGTGTTAACCACAGTATGTGTCAGCGTAACAGGGGGGCAGGGTAGGTGAGATTCCGGACGAATTGCTTATGTGCACATAGATCAGGGTCATGAAGTCGAATGGCATTCATTCTCGGGCTCTCTCAGACAGTCCGATATATATTGATCGCCACGAACTAGAGGAAGAGCCAGCATACGAGGAAATACTTGACCACGGAATCATGTCCTTAAGTTGGTGGTTCATAATTGGCACAACTGAAAATTAGCCGCAAACTTGTTGCGTCGAAGGTTTGAGAAATGTCATCGGAAAGTCTACTGGATGTTGATTCTGCTATCCCGTCTCTCTTAAACGGTAGCGATAAATAGACCAGCTGCTTTTCCTAGGAGGCTTCTGAAATTATTTCTCAAACCTACTACCCAGAAATTTTGCGATTATGTTTCAGTTCGGTGGCAATTATGAACCACCAACATAAGGACAAGGTTATGTGGTGAAGTATTTCCTTGTGTGTTTAACTCTTCTTCTTGTTCGTCTCGATCAGTATATATCGGGAGAATCACCAGGAGACAGTCTGAGGAAGCCCGGGTGAGCTACCGATCTTAGCTGAGTAGCGAATTGACTACACCTTTTCTCAGTTAATTGAATCCATAACGCTTTTAAACTTAGCCTTAAGGAAACAGGTTTCGTCCATACATCTTTCCGATTCCTCCTTAAGGGAATCAAATTTCATCCACCTGGCGCGAACGCACCAAAGTGCGCCTCTCGTTGGGTGACCAATCCCAACTAAATCAATGGCATATCAGACTAGTTTACGACATGATTTACCAAAGGACTTTGGGGGTGGCGCAGATCGCGTGCGATTTGGTGGTTGCCCACTCGCGCTCCAGACTCGTATTCAGGCATGATTGGCTGCACTGAAGCTACACACATGCTAGGGGGCATACTTGCAAAACTCACGTGGTGCCATCTGGGCTTAGCAGTCACGAGTGATCACGGTGGTTGGCACTTAACCTTCCAGACATTTTCACTTATACGTGAAATATGATTGCGCGGTGGGTCCGCCCATTTCATCGCTGAGCTGTCCGAGGCACCCACGTGAATGAGTGCGAATGATTGGCCCTTGGGAATAATGACATGAAATCGCTCACAAATACCGTTATCGATGACCAGCTGGCATGAAAGTTGGGCTAGTGACACCGGAGGGACGTGGAGAGCATGTGGACCACAATGTGTTTCGGAATGTCGCATGCTCACTGAGCACAATGTTGAAAGGTCCGCGTTTGATGCATGTAGAGATTCGAATCAGGATGACTGTGGGCACAGTGCAGATTGGCATCCTCACCGAGGTTTGGCTCGCCTATTGACTTTGTTATGCTGTTGTTCGACTGAGCTTGCTCCTGGGAAATCTTTCATTTCGTTGAGTCATGGGTCCCTTTGCGGTTGCTAAGACATGTTAGACATGCTAAGACATGTTAAGTCATGCACCACCAACCTACTGATTGCACGAGATAGTTGGACGGAAGTGGCCGATGATGGGGTCGGAGTCGATGTCATCTATCTGGACTTCTCCAAAGCTTTCGACCTCCTTGATCACCGCATCCTACTTCAAAGACTACAAAGTTACGGAATCGGAGATCCTGTACTTGGTTGGATTGGCAACTTCCTTTACCAACGAAAGCTCCAAGAACGTGTTAAAAGATCACTTTCTAACCCAATTGAGGTGGAATGTGGTGTCCCGCAAGGCTCAGTGCTGGGACCGCGTTTATTCCTTGTGTTTATCAACGACCTGGCAAGAGTCATCTCCTCAAACTTCCTGCTCTCCTCGCCGATGACGTCAAGATATGGCGGGCGATCAGTAACAAGCCAGATCACGATCTGCTCCAACATGACCTAGATTGCATTTACGAATGGTCAAAGAGGAACAAGCTTCAATTGAACATGGTTAAGTGCAAAGTGATGCATCTGCATCACCAGCCGGTGAGCGCTTACAAGATTGGAGACCACACCTTGGCGAAGGTTTCTCAGGAGCGTGACCTGGGTGTATTGGTACAGGAAGATCTCGGGTGTTCAAAACATCAGAGAAGGCGAGGAGAACCGGAAATCAACACTTCGGCCTTCTTCGCAGAGCCTTCGGTCGGTTTGAACCATCAATATTTCCCTAAATGTTTAAGGCCTACTTGCGACTTTACCTGGAATATGCTATTCAGGCGTGGCAGCCGTGGCTGAAACAGGATCTCGTTGCTCTCGAGACTCCTCAACGGCGGGCAACCAAGAACGTCAGGGGCCTCTTTCATCTGCCCTATCAGCTTAGACTGAAATCTCTAAGAATCTACAGCAGTCGATATCGGCTTTTGCGGGGGATCTCATAATGATTTACCAGATTCTGAAGAACCCAAACCACATTTGCCGTCCGCTGCTGGAATTGAACCACAACACTAAACTAAGAGGTCACCCTCTGAAACTGACCATTCATTATAGCCGGCTTGAATGCCGTAGAAATTACTTTTCTCTCCGCGTGTGTGAGCCTTGGAATGCCCTCCCTAATTATGTCGTCTCTGCTCCCAATCTGGCGATATTTAAAAGCCGTGTTGACGATGCATTGTCTCACTTACATTTCATTTTATGACTTGTTAGCCAGAGGCTACAAAACGCAATCAAACGGTTTCTTGCCAAACGCCCAACCATTGGATTTATGGATTTATACGTTTAATATGCGAACATCTCCGCTATTTCACATAAGTCTATGATGAGTCCACCACAACGCTTTTCACTTTATTATGCAATTAATCTTCACAATAATTTCCATCCCACGGGACTTGTTAAGCGATGCTTTTTTACCCGTAATAAACCATTGTCCATTGTCCATAGTGCCTGAGTGGTTCCTCCAACCGCTCTCACACACGATTGGTATTGTTGCGAAACAGACCGAATGTGGTATTTTACCAGGGGCGATACACAAACGGAAAAATGAGTTCCGCAACACTCGGGGCAGTTATAATATTCTGCCAGTTTCAAGGAATGATCTCAGTTAGTTGTTATTGCTAAACTGCAGTAAATAGCGGCGCACATGATTTGGTTAACTCAGAACAACTTAATCATTAGCAGATTGTCAGTTAATCAGAAATACCCGTGTTTCCACCTATTTCATATGGCAAATTATGCGTTCCAATGACGCACTTGGAAACCCGACGTTGAGTCTGCTCCAGATCAGTGACATCATGCCTCAATTTTGGTTGCCTTGCTTGAATTGCTTGTTCTACATGGTGGTTCCCAGCTTGTAATGCCATTTTCGTTTGCCCAGAACAACCCGTCATCCTGAACCAGTGACCTAGGTCACGTTTGACGATAGAGAACTGTAGGGTCTGCGTTTCGAACCTATAGATGTAGCAGCTGTGGCGTCGTATGCAGAGTATCTTACATGCGGGTAGTCACCCTACCTACGAGAATTGTATCCTTCAGATGCGCAGCTGTCGAACGCATTGTGAACTTTTTGTGAAATAAGGGTTGTTATCATCAATAAATCGTAGTATGTCAAGAAGGTGGAAACTGATCTCGTAAGCCTAGACAAGTCTCAGACTGATACAACACAGTACAACAGCGATGTAGCGGAGAAACAAAACCCATCGCGACGCGACTGGACTATATCTGGATGCGATGATTTACGTAGCTTCGTGACCTATTGAGCTTCGCTCGGTGGCACCTTCTAGGTGCTATCAGGACTGCTCATACCAAACATGTCAATGGTTAGGGATCGGACTAGCTCGGTCTCACAATCCTCTTCGAGGGTTGGTAGAAGTCCATGCTCCTCTTCCCTTAGAACAGACACGGGAGACAACAGGTTTTAGAGTATCTCACAGCTCGATTGGCGTAGAGCACGAGTGCCACGCATTGTCTCTGATCGTGGGAGTGCACCACGCGGTGCTTAATGGTTTGCTACCTCCCGCTTCAATCCAGGTAACTCCTGATGAAATAGGTGCAAACTCGCCAATTCCCACATGCGGTTGCCTGTGGTCGCAGATGAATTGCCCTAGATATTCAAAGGCTGTATCTGACATGCCTCAAGCAGATCCCAGTGAGACACTGCAATCACGCTCTCCATTTGGACTAGCTCCCCACTACATTGTGGGTCAAGCTGTTGAACCAAAGGTTCCAGGTGGAGCCACTGAAGTGTACCTCCATATATGTGACCGCGTTGTGGGTAAGACTGTTGAGTGAAGGGCTAGGGGTAGGGCACCTCAACCAACAACTTCCGGAATGGGCAGTAGGAGAGTATAATCTGCCCTCTCGACCGGGTCGCCGACACTTCTTCTCCTCTATCTGTACCAACCTCCTCTCCCCCGCTTATTGCGCAAGGGGACTGTCACTGACCTCATAACTGAAGGTATCAAACCGAGATGCGCAATTTTCTATGGTTCATTTGACGTCCACGAACTTTTGCAGATCGGCCAACAGCAGCACTAACTCTCACTATACACTCCCTCGGTATTGGTGTGTGCTGTCTCCGAAACACATATACAAGACAACCGCGTCGTGACGAATCTTCCACTTACTGGATCCGTATCTGCTGACAGCGATTACACTAAGTGCCTCTGGTAATACGAAGTAAATAGCCCAAGGTTATTATGTTGTCTGTTTCACCCTCAGCAATCATGCAGAATGCAATCTACTCGGCTGAATGCCAGTGGACCGCCGCATGTATTCTGTTCGACTCCGAAACTCTTTTGCGGTAACTAACAACCACTTGAGGATATCGTGCATTTTCAATGCTTCAGTTTATGCCCCCAGTGACTGCAGTTCGGAGGTATGGAGAACCACTTCTATCGTCACCAGGAACTACTGAAACTGTGATTGTTGCTGGTAACATGGATGTCTTAGTCGGTCGCTTTTCTGACTGAACAACACCTGGAAGGCTGTTTCGGGGTGCATGCACACCGAACAGACAGTGACGATCGATTCCTACAACTATGTGCTGATCTCATTGAGCATATTGGCAGCACTGCTTTCAAGCACTAACGTTCACATCGTGTCACATGTGCCAATCGATACTCGAGGACGTTGAGCTACCTTGACGCTGTTGCGCACCTCAGTTCAAGACCATCAGTGAATTTTGAGTATGTGCCTGCATTCGGACCAGGCTCTAGTGTCTCACAGTTCACCTGTCATTGCGGTGACACCTATATATGGGGTACTAAATGATTCGCTAACCCAGACGTACCTGCGGCACCGTAGCGTGCCATACACCTCGACCACGCTTCGGGAGGTTTTCAGCCTCGTTCGACACACAAACTCAGCAACGATTGTCCGCCTTGAAGTTTGTGCCACGGACTCTCCTGTCTTTGCTACTGGATGCCCCATTGTCCCGCGTTTGCGACACTGTATGCCATAACCTTGCAACAAGGGCCGCGTGCTCTCTAGTCGTGCCCCATCCATTACCGCTGTGCGCCGTTGGTGCACTTAAATTGGCCAATACGAGCTCCCTTATATATACTGTTCCAAGTATGGTTGATGCTCACAACGTTGGCATGCCCATATGTATCCGTTTGAACCCGTCTCCATTTCACCCCAAAAATTGTTGCACCTCGGCGCAGCGCGAATAATTCAGGTAGGTAATCATACGGTGCAACTTAACATCGTTTAGTTCACTCTACACATAATGTCAAGAGGAGACCCACGCATGCGCCATCCGGCAGAGGTTAAGGCAATCATATTGAACGCCTATGTAGAAGGCGATGACTGGAAGCAGGTTGCATCCGTGTTAAATGTCAACCTGAAAACTTGGCAAAGTTGGATTAAAACGTTAGAGTCCGACGAACCAAAAGGAAAACGTGGTGGGGCACGTCGAAAATCATTGACTGACATTCACGTGGATAATCTGGTGGATTGGGTAGAAGCGGAGTCTACCATAACCTTAGTCTTCGTTTCCGACTGAAAGCGGAGCTCAATGTAGAGGTGAGCATCAGCACAGTAGCTCAGTGTCTGGAGAGTCGCCTCATTAGCATGAAAAAGCTACATGCTATACCGAAGTCAATGAATACGTTTGAGAACAGGAGACGAAGGAAGTCTTAGGTTTTGCAGCTGATGAACTTGGAAGCTGAAGAGTGGCAACCAGTTTGAATTGCTGGGACGAATTTCAATCTGTTTTGCGTACAGCAAGTGGCACACGTGCGCAGTGCGATGTAGCGAGCACTCGTGGACAAAATCTGCACCGTATCGGCGCAATGACTGTAGATGAACTTTTGGAATATACCCTGATATAAGAAATTCGTCCGGGCACTCACCCAGTTGTGGCCCCGTAACGCGGACACATTCTCTGGTTAACACGACACACACTCTCGACGGATGCGGGCCCAATCACCTAGCTTGGGCACGTAGTCCGTCTAGGCCAGGGGTGTCCAAACTTTTCGCAAGGAGGGCCACATTTTGTGTGGTAAAAATATGTCAGACCATATTCAGTCTGATACCAAAATAATAGCACAAATCACACTTCCTAAATAGTTTATTGCAAGTTTTTAATGTGAAGGGTGAAACTGAGAACCTGAAATCTTTATTTTTGGATTCAGTCAAGACCCCTTTAATAGAGGTGCTACGTTGACTTTTCCTAGTTAGTTAAAATTAAACACTATATCATTGATTTTTGCCAGCATCTGACGCCATTGAACTTTGTACTCATAATGCCCTTCAATATTTTTATTTTACATAATGTCGTTTGTATGAAAAAGTCCAACTTTGAATTTAATAGTTCATGGTGAGGCCGCGGGCCAGTTAAAATGCTAACAGCCGTATTTGGCTAGTGGGCCAGACTTTGGACATCCCTTCTCTAGGCCTATGAACACGTAGCCCTATCGGTATCTCACGTTTCCATGTCAGTCATTCGTGGTGTATAAGGCTGATGAAGAACCAGTGAGCATAAGAGCCTGTTCACTGACATATTTCTGAAGCATGAACTTTAGTGATTCGGTTTCGGTGAGCCGCAACTAGGCCCCGGGTCATCTGCATTCGCTTGGCCACAACAAGAGAAATCTGTCTCCAGATGGGGGGGGGGGAGATCCGTTTGACTTCTACTTCGCTCCAGCTAAACACAGATTCCAAATACTTATTGCAAATTGTTGTCACTTGTTTAGTGGTAGGGGATTCAAAATACAATGCTCACTTCGATGTAGAAGCGAACGTTGGTAAGTAAATTTGTCATTCTTTGAACGAACTGTTTGCCGCAATTGACACTTTGGTGCAAAAATTTCGTCTCCGGTCGAGGTGACATCATCATCCCGTCTGTGTGTAGCGCATCACACCGGTTCTCTACACTTTAGCGCACCGATGATGTCCCCTCGAATGGGAACGAAACGCTCACAGCAAAAGAGCCATACTCAGCGACCAGGTCGTCGAATAAAACGATCATTGCATGATTATTGTAGTGATTGCACATTGGTCCCCGTACTTTACACCTACTCAGTAATTTAAGGTATATAAATGAACATTCCTAGCTTTCCGCAGATGTAATTTGCAACCCCGGCGTTTTCGGAAGGCAAGACACTGCATCGAATGTTATTGCATCTGGATTCAGGCAAACAGTCGTCACATACCGAATAGGCTTTCAGTCGTCGTTCTATTATGCGGGAAAATAACTACGCGAATCCTTTTGAATCATGCAGAACTCAAACTCACTACTATACTCTTATGTTGGTAGACCTTTTCTAGGCGGGGTTGAAAGAGTCATCTGACATAAACTGCGGTTCACGGCTTAAGCTGTAGAACACCAGATGAGAGGCGGTGTTGGGTATATTTAGATAGATAAGAGTATGTATTAACAAGACTCTCCACCTAGATAATTCCGAGACATTTAGGTGGATTCAGCCATGGATGCAGAAACTTACCTAGTTAGATATTTTTGGCCCTGTTACCACGTTGCGCGCAGGCCCAAAGTCAATGCACTATTTAGCAAACGTTTTCGTTGTCAGTATCTAGTCTGAAGATAGTCCCTTCATGAAATACAATTCATTCTCATAAGCAACAGCACCACGAATGCCGATCAAGCATCAAAGGAGCTAACAAGCTAGAGAACTATCGGTGTTAATTAAGTCATGATAAATTTTTTAGTCAGTCATGCCTACCATTGTGACTCCTGGAAATTGCTACTAGCTCTGACGTACAAACGTGACCCCCAGAATACTCGCACTGTTTAGGAATCTGCATCCCATTCTGAGATACGCGATGTCTTCTTTCACATATAAGAATATGATACAAATGTGGTACTACTTGTGACGGTTGGAATCCTGACATAGCGACACATCACAGAAGACTTTAATGTGCACGATTTGATTACCCCGGCAACCCGTCGTCCACAGTCTAAAGCCTGCTTGAAGAAGTTAATTGTCAGCTACCCTCTGTGCAACCACGTAACATCTCACATCAGATTCCCAACTGCTAAAAGGCCGTCGAGAAATGATCTCGTAATCACCAACGAAAAACTCATGGTCAGCGAATTACTTACACGCACACCGTTGGGTCGCAGTGACCATGTTACTCTACTGTTTGACTATATATGCTATGCGGAATATCCTGGGGAGGATGACGATGAGACATAAATTGTCACGTAAAACAACGTGTTATCCCCACTTGTTTAGGATACATCTTGGACCTTCTCTGAATACCCCCTCAGAAGTCACCTGAGAAACGCTCACAAGGACCTTTAGCACACTGACAGCGCAAGCAACAGAAGAGAAAACCTTCTATCGTTAAATCAAAAGCAAATCATTTCTGAGGAGCAGAACACGTAACTATATGTGTAACTATATGAGCGATGCAGTATGGCGAGTTCAAAGGGACCGCCGGAGTGCCGAAACCTGAACTGCACACGTGGCAAAGCGTAATTTATGTGTGAACTTTATCCGCGAGGACAAGGTGACGCATAAGCATGAATTAACGATGCGCTTATGCAGAAACCGTAAACTGTTATCCAGGGAAACTAATGACCTTCCTAAGGTGCAGCAGATGATCCCAGCGCTAGCTACGACTGACGGGTACAAGCGAGCAGCAATGGTAGCAGCCAATCTCTTACGGTTTCAATACCCCCATACGTTCCAGCAAGGAGCAAGCTTAAATATTCGCCTCTTTTCTATTGCTCCACCTTCAGGTTTATCCAACTTTATCTTCACTGTGGAAGCTGTGTTGAAGAAATTGTTATCCCTGTGTGCCCGCAGTTCTCTTGCAGTCGATAACATTCGGCGAAAGGCTCTGCCAGAGGCAGCAGTGATCTAGCAGTACCACTGGCGCTGTCTCGAGGAGAAAACAATTCCATCAATGTGGAAGTTAAGGTTCATCACTCCTATTCATGAGGTAGTCGGAATGATCTTGCCAATTACCGTCCGGGATTGCTACTTCCTGCGCCTTTTAACGTTATTGGATTCATTATAACAGCTGCGCTGAGTCAGTTTCTGGAAAACCCCCGGCCTAATGGTTCCCAAAGTAACCTGGCTTCCGGCAAAAGCACTCTTGTACTACTAACCTACTAATTACACGCAGTAATTTGACTGAAGTAGTTGATGCTGGAGCAGAAGTCGATGACACCTACCTGGACATCTCTAGTGTACGATGACCTATGCCAACGAATTCTCTTTCCAAAGCTTCGGAACTGCGGCAATGGAGACCCAATCCTGGGTTGGATAGACAATTTCTTACACGAGCCTCGGTTGGAAGTGAGAGTCCAAAATGCTCTTTATGAGACGATTGACGTGGAGTGTGGTGTACCACAAGGCTATGACTTCGTCTCTCCTTTGTTTTCACAACTGATATGACGCGATCAGTAGTTTCGGACTTCCTGTTTTTCACAGTAGATATCAAGATATTGTATTCAGTCAGAAGACCGGACGACCATGAAGGGTTGTAGTGCGATCTTAACAACATTTCGAACCGGCCATTACAAACTAACCTACGATTCAATGTAGACCAATGTCGCGTTGTTCAATTACGCCATAGGCATGACTGCATGTATTGAGTTGGGGTACACAGATTGCACACCAGCTTCCAGGACCGTGACCTAGGGGTTTACGTACAGTGACCTCAAATGTTTAAAACAGTCTAAGTCAGCTACGAAAATAGGCAAACAGCACGTCGGCCTGCTGCGAAGGACATTCGGGAGCTTTGACCAATGCACCTTCCCAAAGAGACACAATTCCTCGCGTTGAATAATCCACTCACGCCTTAAAACGCATCTATCTATCTATCAAAAGCTCACTCTATCCGCCAGCGATCTAAAATGGCCAGTACAAGCAGTTTAGGAGCTTTTAATCATTGCAACATACGATATTCTGTCTGAACCTGCTTCCTTTGGACTCACGTGGTATGCAATGCAGAAAAAATGAAAACCCAAAATAGGTGCTGTACGCTACGTCACATAAGTCGCCATCCTCTCTAGTTTATCAAGTGCTATTGTGGCAGGGCAAAACGAATTCCAGTGAGCACTGATTAGTAAAGTCTGATTAATTGAGCTGCCTCTCAAAGGTGACCATCACATGATAGTCATGGCTATACGGAGAAGTGCCTTAACAAATTACGTATACGACGAAGATGAAATACAGTCAGTGCTGACAGCCGAAATTGCAGCATCGACGACCAACTGCTACACCCGATGCATTCCGTGAATGACCTAGGTGTACTCTCGCTCCGTCAACAAGATGAATAGACGAAATCGTTGCGGACTGTGCAACTTTTGGGCTTCTTTAGTTTATCTAAAATGCTCGTCACTAGCCTCTTCTGTTCCACTACAAGATCACAAGTGGAGTATCGCTAGCCTGGCAACTGTCCAATCAGCCGAATAGTAGGACGGATGATTTAACGGATCCAGTACGTCGCTGCTAGGCTCATTCAGAGTTTACATAGAGTACCGTACAAAAAGCGGTGAGAAGAACTAGGATTCTATGACTTATCCTATCGACGGTTGCGAATCGATTTCATCGTGACATACTGCATCTTACACACCTTGAATTTCACAAGTCGAGGACGTTGCGAACGCCATGTGGTACACGAGGACACAGGCGCATGCTTGTAGTGAATGATGTAAGGCGAGTCCCACACTCAAGATGTTTTCAGCGGAGGATGCTAAATGTTTAGAATTGTCTGCCATAATAAGTTGTGGAGGCTAAGTATGTCATGCAGTTCAAAACATTTAGATTTACATTTCCCTTTAATTTGATTCAGAGAACGATTGCACACTAGCAATGACATCTTTTATTTTGAGCCTAGTGTAGGTCAAACGTTTTTATATGATAAATCAGAACTTTAAGACTACTAGGCTTATCACAGGGAACAGGTACATTTCATAACCTTTTTAAGTGTATTGGGAGGAAGTTGTACAGAGTAAAATATCTACTTGCTCCTATACTGCTGTACTCATTATTTAGTAGGAGGTGAATTCTACGTAAAATTGCACCAAAGACACCAACGACATGTGTCGCACTTCCCACTGTTTTACCCAGGAGCATCTGTAGCTGTAAACACGGTCACGTTTTACTTACTGTTCGATGTCTGATTGTCGGGATGGACAAACACATACAAAGATTGCTACGTAGTAGAGGGCTGAAACATTGGGGTTGGAAGACAAGGCTGCATCAGTAATCACGATGCATCTACTGAATGCCAGTTGCTATGTTAGTCTTCACTTATCAGACGCAAACCTAATGAGAAATGAAATGCTTTATGGTAGCAAGCTCCTAGTGGACCTTGTCATCCACAGAGATCAAGCCCTGCCAATTCTCCAAAAAACGGCTGAATTTGTCATTACCTTACCGCGTTACTGTATTCGCGCCAATAGCTCACCGAATGGCGGCCGAGTCTGTGTCAAATGTTAGCTGCATGTGCAAAAATGCACAGAGTATAGGCGTCATTGCACGGCTACTTTGAAATAGCTATGTTTTTCATGTCTCCCAGAATAATAATCCGGTGTCGTAATAGCCACGGTGTTCCCATGACGCAGAAAGATTTTGTTTGCAAGTATGGATGTCCCTCGGCTGATAACTTCGGTAGGGATCAATAGAAAGTTTGTGAAAATATAGTGAATACTTTTATGGTATAAACTAGATACAGTGCACCTTGCAACATAATGGGACTCACATTTGTAAAGGGGTGTATTTTTGCGTGATCATTGACGTTAGAATTAGAGTGCAGTGGGCGTGCTTAATATCACCTTTTCTTGAGTAAGCAAGAAGAGGGGTTCCTGAGTAGGGGGTTTTGATATAACTAATTGTTCTTCGCTGCAAGTTTCCAAACCAGAGAGTCGTCCACATGCCAGGAAAATCACTAGACTACAGTTTCAGCCTGTTGGGCATCGTCAGTAGTGCGCATCCATCGGATCCATCAGGCTTGGAACCCATGACCACCATCGGCTTTAACCGCGTCAGCAGCTTATGCCACTGTGCCTCGGGAGACAGCTTCGGACTGTCATGATTTGCAAGCTAAGTGCCATATATAGCGCGTCTTATCCTCCACTGCCATGAAAGTTCCGAACGTTGCAGAGGACAGGGTTGTCCCCGAAAGACACGACGTCCACTAACAGTAACCATGTACGACATGGCATTTAGAAACTGTCAGGGCGAATATATTTTGATGTAATCATAAGTAGGGGATTTTGATGTATTTAAATGAGGTTCTTCGCAGCCAGTTTCCAAATCAGATAGTCGTCCACATGCCCAGAAAAGCACTAGACTGAAGTTTCAGCCTGTTGGGCATCGTCAGTAGTGCGCGTCCATCAGGATTCTAACCCATGACTACCAGCGGATTGAACCGCCAGTCAGCAGCATATGCCACTGGGCCACGGGGGACGACATCGGACCGTCATGTTTTACAGGCTAACTGCGATATAGCGCGTCTTATCCTCCACTGCCATGAAAGTTCCGAACGTTGCAGAGGACAGGGTTGTCCCCGAAAGACAAGACGTCCACAGTAGCTCACTACTGACGATGCCCAACAGGCTGAACCTGCAGTCTAGTGCTTTGCCGGGCATGTGGACAACTATCTGATTTGGAAACTGCTGCGAAGAACCTCACTTAGTAACTGAAAGTGTTCAGCGGACGCTACCGGCAGCTACGCATAGATGATGTATTAGTGTAACAAATATTGTGTGACCCCAAACACGTATACCGCTATTTGTTGAAGTCAGAGTTAACTGCCTGAAACTAAGCGAACAACGTGCTCGTCTAGGATATCGACGGAAGTACTATTCGCTTTGGGTCTACCAAACTTGGAACTCACTCCCCAACTCGGTTGTCTCTATTCTTACTTAGGATTTTTGCAAAAAGCAATTAGATGTTGCTCTTAGGTCCCAGCAATTCGGTACCCAAGATGTACTACTTACTGCGGATTACATTAATTATGCCTATGATGGGAATGTCATACCAGAATGAACGCGTAGGCCAACCGAGCGAGCCAGCTAGCTACTGGTCGACAGGTGTAACTGATTTGATTGCTAGACATGCAGTGGCCGATGTTCATGTGAGGTACTCATCGTTTGTTTAACTGAGTCAAAAAAGTACCTTATTGCCTCAGAAGGGTCGTTAGTTATGGGCGTGAACACGTAACTTATATCGAGGAG
>OX104068.1:43010107-43130040 GCA_944474145.2 Dicrocoelium dendriticum
CACACAGACTGTGAGTCAGTAACTGAGGAGCTCATGTGGTTCACAGTAAACGCAAGGTTCCTGAGTGGAGCCCGGTTGGTTCACTGTGGCTTGTCATCAATATGCACGGGAAGGCTGGGTTGTTACTAGCGCAGTCTTAGTCGCTGCATGGCTTTTGTATGTGTTAGGTGAGTCCATGGAAATTCGCGCAATTTTCACGGAGCTATGCGAAGTACGCATCACAATCCGTTCATGGACCACCAAGAATGTCATAGAAGCATGACGCTGGACAATACCGCTTCTTGCAACATCGTCTAATTCATTGTCTTCGAACACAAGTATCAGTGAAGCATCCTCCGCGTCCCAACTAGTAGAGACAGAGAAAGAGCACTGGAATCAGCAAAATAGTAAACACTTAGTGGTAATTCCTGGTATGAGGAAATGAATGTCCCAATCATAGGGGGTAATGTAGAGCACAAAGATCGTCGGCCTCATACAGAATAATCATGTTAAAATAATTGCGGCGTTGACAAATTGATGTGAGCTGAGTTTGGATATACGAAGCCAACGCCCATGGAATGCAAAATATCTCAAAACGTATATGTTTGCATCTTAAAGTGATCCCCTTGCAACGCACTATGTGTGAAGCGGCTGAAGGGAAATTCCAAAATCGTGTGTTTGAGCTCTCAGACACAGGTGAGTTACCTACCTTATTTAGATCCATGCAAATGAAAACGGAAGGAATAAAATGACGGGTTCCTGTTCAGGATGGAAATTGTCGTCAACATATGACAGACCATAGGCCGTAACGGCAGTGCGAGATGACGTCAAATTCTGACGTGGCACAACCTAAGAAGTGAACACACCGTGTCAACAGTCAACAACAGATGCACGCGCATTTCTCCGCACAGTCGTCTGGTTGAGTATGCACTGATTACTTGGACCGCAGTAAGCTCAGATAAAAAGATTTTTTGGGCAGAACCAAGCGATTCTCCGTAATATGCGGTCATTCGGAAAGGCAAAAGCTACAAATATGCCCTAATTTAAATTATCTCTGTGACTATAATGTACCACCCGAAATGTTTCGTTTTTGTATTCCGAATCCCTCACATGAACACACCCACTAGTTTGGATATCGGGAAGCCTTCAGGTGCTCAGAAGCGTTGCTTTTGACCTCGGAAAAACCAGACGGGCTGCGAAGATTCACTTTAAACTTCCTCCGTTTCACTCGAGTATAGTAGTGCGACGCCCCGCGAATGATGCCTGTGGCACACACCATGACACAGGAATCTGTGGAACTGTTTTAGTGAACCTTCTTATTAATTACACTCAGAGGGGTAGCAAGGAGGCTGCATGTGACAGGAGACGGCATTTTTATCATCACTGATTGCTGGATGTCAAATATAAAGCCGAAAATTGTCAGAAGTTAGGAGAGAATATTTTGATCTTACTACATATGACCAACAAAACTTTTATGCCATGGTTCACACCTGTACAAGCGTTCTTCCTAGCGCTCCCATCACTTGTCCCATTGTGGTCACTTTCAACACCTTTAATTCAGTGTCCCAAACGATCGTCCATTTCGTCGAAAACTAATGTGCATTTTACCCTAAGCCAATTGTGTAGCCTTCACGTGCCTATTGTGCAATCAGTCTGGGCGAAAATTTTACAACCGCCCGGTAATTGTTATGCCACTGCTTACACTTCAAGTCCACTGTTCAGAATTAGTTCAGATTCCCACCTTGAAAGCAGCGAAGCATTATTCGTATCTTCAATCAGTCCTACATCCTGTATGTTATGAGCATTTAAACCGAAAACACGGGAGATCCAGTGTTGTCCAGATAATTCACAGTGCATCCGTATGCCTATGACATCAATGGTCCGCACAATGAATGCAATATTCAATCATAAATAAACATCGCCTTTCGTTCTTTTCCGCTTTTGCCCGCTACTTGATCTGCATTAGCTTTGATCTTACTTCGCATAAAATGACAGGCTCAACGGAAGCGAAAATGCCCCCATGAGGAACGAGAGATGATGTGTCAATCATCCTTTCCTATTAGACCGTATTTACGCTGATGATTGTGACGACGAAACCGATGATTCGACTATAACAGTGAATGCCTCACACTTCATTAATAAAACATAATTCAATCAACGTGGGCAAATTTCTTTCAAACTGTTCATAGGATCACAATACATTTCACTGGTACTGACCATCACAACAGATTCAGGTTGTTTGTTGTTCAAGGCCCATGTTAGCATATCTAACACATTCCGGACCTATCCCGAAATCAACCAGTGTTCACACTTTTTTCGGCTTATTCGTTCATAGGTTCCCCACACGAAGTCATTGGACTCCTTTGCAGCCCACGGGACACAAAGTAATACTAATGTTGACTAAATACCCCCATGCACACTAAACTTTTACAGTACCAATGTTGGTCTTGTGATCAGTTAGACATGTTGACTACAGGCACGACAGACTCGCACATCCACTACTGCGACGGAATCCTGTGTGATTGTGCCCCAACCGATTATATACTGCATACGCTTCGTCCCGTTGTCCAATAACATCCCTTCATGCGATGGCATGCGAAATCGGACAGATGTGGTGGCATGGGTTTGCTCAATTAGACCTCCTTTGAAGAACACTGACAAACATGAGCGGTCGAGTCGAGCAACCTAATCTCTCTCACAACCCTGTTAACCCATCAGTTTTCAGGATTTCCTCATCTCTCCCATAATCGCCGCACATACACGCTCAGGGGAAAGTCAGAGGTAAAATTTCACTGAGACATATCATTTGCATTTTGTGGGTGCAAATTAATTTTGGCCTAATTTGCAGGGCCAAAATAACAACCCGCAGAGCGGAATCACCGGATAATAATAATAATAACAATCATAAGAATAAAAATAATATACATTTCTCATGCTCACGAGAAACCGTGCCCACAAAGGGACGGATCGAATTTACATACGCAACATGCTCACACCTGCGGGGTTGCCAATGGTTGAGGCTATGCAGGGATGCAATAGTACGTTTGCGAAACATTCGTGGTTTCACTTACTTTTCCTGTCAGAACACGAGCATTCCCAGTTTTCTCCGGTGCACCCCGGGGGATACCATAAAGGCGGCGGTTTCATGGAATGGGAAATAACATGAAATGGGATGGAGCAATTGGAGCCATAAACCAATATCAGACGAATAGCACACAATCGTGCAAAATAGTCCAAAGTTGTATAGATCAAGTTGTCTGTGCTTGGTGAAGTTTCAGTCATATGAGAAAGAAAATAGAAAACTAGGATTAATAGATCGCTATAGCTTCATATGTATCTTCACAGCTCATACTGGCGTATCAGATACCGAGTCGTCTCAACCACGTATGTCGCCATTTGTTGAAACTTAGCCACAACACGCAGTTAAGCGGTAACTGCTTAAAATTGAAGGAACCATATAGCCGTCTAGAATGTCGACAGAATTACTTTTACCTTCGGGTTTGCCAACCCTGGAACGCACTCCCAGACTCAGTTGTATCCTCTCCTACCTTGGACGTTTTCAAACAAACGATTAGATGTTGTTCTTAGCTCCCAGCATTTTGTTACCTAAACTCCTGTATTGTGGATTATGCCAAGCATGCTTTTCTACAGGATTTATGTATCAAATGGAACCAAGTGAGCGACCATATTTTCCTTTTCTCACGCCTTATACCAAAGACCACTGCACCCCTGTGTATTTCTGAACGTTTACGCTCGATGATTTTAATTTTACCCCGATGTAATTTATCGAAGTTTTCATCTCGGCAGACGTTCGGTAGACGAACCAGATATATTTTGATTTCATCATATTCACCCCAACCATCCTAAGGGCGATGTCAAGCACTTGCTTTTATCCCGTAATAAATCATTGTTCATTGTTAATTGTCCATTGTTCAAGTGCTTTAGCCGAGTAACATAAGGTAGCAAACACATAGGGGCGAATTCAGACTGAGTGAAGAGCCTAGGCACTCCTAGAACTAGCTGTCCTAGTTACATGACCAAACAAGATGTATTGTGTGTTATGAATTTGTTGTGAAGCCAAATGGGCCCCGTTGCTTTCCTTTCACATATTCGAAAACTTGCATTTCCTACGACCACCTGTGGGCTGCATGCCTTAGCATGGTCCCGGCCGGAATGCAAAGGCAAGCCACAACATATCTCGAGTTATTTCGAAAAACTCCATTGCTCCTCAAGTAAACTGTATTCCGTTCCTGACGAGAAGGCTTTCATAGGTTTCTTAAAGGAAGTCAAGTCATGTAATCGATTAAATTCTACACTAAAGGCTAATTTTAAACAAAATCACGTAAGACATATAGTGTTGATTTATTCGGGCACCACAGCCACTACAAATTGTATACGATCAAAAGTTCCCAGTTTCGTGAATTAAGAAGCACAACTTCCTGGCGTTGAGACAACGTATTTAGCCGATGCAGCGGTTTCAGGTTCGTGTGCTTTCAGCTAACTTTTACCAGCTTACGCGAGTGTTATTTTTCTGTCGTTGCGGTTTTATGGAGAAAATGGATTTGGAATTTGGATACTGGGGACAGAACTATCTCAATATGTGTTTTAATTCAAATGAGGACGAAATATTTTCCATGTCACAGATTTGTGAAAAGCCAACGGAACATGCAAGACTCGCCTTGTTTTGCAGCTGACGCCGAACATGCTCGCCTTTAATTTATCCTTACACACATAGTAATTGGACAAGGGACCAAAGTGAATGAGCTCCATTTAATACTTTCATTTTCTGTTTCACCATCCATACGTACCTTATATTTGCATAATCCACGATAATTTATTGGTCTTAGTTACAAATAATGTGCAAAATCAGTCAAACGAGTAAACCATTGTAACCTCGTACCAGCTGCCAGAGAGTTGGTGCAAATCAATTACCAAAGATAATGAACTAAGCCCTCGATATCATCAGTTAAAAACCGGAAGCAGAAAATAGATTGCGACGGTGAGCAATACTCCTGACAAGTCCCACTTGCAGGAAGGGAAGAAAGTGCATCAGTTGCTTGTTCGGTACTTCTCATATTTTCAATATTCTCCCGGGTTATGACATCCAGAAAATTCGCATCATTTAGTGCGTTTTGAAAGGAGAAACCAACTCATTAAGAAATCTACCTGTTATTCTATAATTCCGCAATTGTATCACGTCTAATCTTATGACATCCAACAATGTAGCCCGACATGCTATTTGGCTAATTATTTCGTTGATATTTCTACCCCTTAATTTAACTATATCAATTTATTCTCCTGTTATTCTGCTGATCACGAGTGGACCGATCTCCTGAGGCGATGGATTGAAGCTTCTAAGCAACATGTATGTCCCTGCCAACACTCACTGCTGAATATAAAAACTGCAGAAATTAAACACAGTACCATCTGAACTGCGGAACTCACACTTACTGGCAAATGACGCCAACCAGTGATCCCGGTCATCATGCACGCCAAAAAACATCTATGAACGATGAAAGGAGCGAACTGTCTTGAGGAACTAGCTCGCACACAAAAGCAATTGCCCAACTGATAAAAGAAATCGGTAGTGGCCAAGGTGCTTTTAAATCACACCGACACATGACCAGATGGGGCGTGGAGGTGCGGGTGCAACCTCTCAAGGGACTACCTCGCTTGGACGCAGGTCCTCAGGAGACGGTTCCACAGATGACCGTATTAGTTCACTTGTTCTTTCATACCTTACTTAGTTCTGCATTGAATCAGTTGTACTCCTGGTTCTTAGTTACTTCATCTCTACCTCCCTACTAGCTTATCGATATTTCCCATTAAATTATTCCTTAGACCATAGCCTCGCTCTTAGTTTTGGTGCATTTCCGCTCCATCCCTACACCAAAAATCGGATACCTATTGCACACTTTCCTAATCACACTGTCTTTGGCATCTTCAACAAGATTATGATACACTGAATAAGTCCTGACTTTGCAGGGAATAGGCGTTTATTTCTTTGTCTACTTATCTGTTTAATTCTCCCATTTCAACATTACCTTTTCCGTGCATGGTCATGCACGCCGTAAATGTCCACCTACAAATGAAGGCTGAAAGGAATACAACTGAGCTCACCCAGCATCTCAACCATCTGGCAGACTAAAGCACAACTTGATTAGTTCAATTACATAATTAGACCCAGAAAGGTCTAGTCACCACGCTATGCCTTAATTCCCTACGATGTGAATACTGTTTATATTATTCTGTTATAGAGAGTTTAATGATCCACTGCAGGTACCTAAATATAGGTTTTTTTTCTTTTTTTGATAACTCCTTAACTAGCTACTCACAAATAGCTCAAACTGTATTACTACAGTCTAGCAAGAAAGATTGTGTATTGCTCATTTGATTTTGTTTGGTGACTCTAACTGCTTCATCCTTATCGTACTCCTTCCCTCCCCATCAAACCGCCACCATCATGAAGCCACCAAGCTGCACTGAGAACAACCAAATGAGCATGTCCGCGAACTGGTAGCATACGGCGACAAAAGTCCCAAATGACAATATTCGCAAAAACATCTCCATCGTAACCCTGTAAAAACCCAACCAATTGACAGCCTCGCATGCCTGAGCATGTTGCACAGGGAAACATGATCCGTCCTTTGTGGACACGGTTTCTCGGTACCACTAGAAATATACCTTATTATTATTAACTACACAACGTTGGACCGAACGGGATCAACCCAGTCTTTTTTGGTAATACAGGAGGTGATACGCTGTCAAGTGCGCTGTTCGTAGGTGAAATCGTGGAACAGTTGAATTTTCAAGCCCTCCAAGCAACCTAGATCAGACAGGATAAATTAGCCGCAGACTGTCGAAACGGTTGTTGTCAAATCAAACGTTACTTTGAAATGTGCATAGCTGTCATCTTTGCGATAAAAGTGAACAGAATGTCCAGATGGACTTCGGCACATAAAGGAAAGTTTTAGTCTCATTATTGAATGGTCGCTAGTTAAACTGATCATACATACAGGTGCCACACGATTCTGATGATAGGTTTGTAGAACAGTGGCTAATGCGTCAGTCTCCTCATTATTCCATAACCGTGACAATTTCGCTGTTGAAATCTTGACTCATGGAAAATCAACTTACCTGAGCAATATCACCCAACAGTTCAAGAGTGAAGACGGAGATGCAATTGATTCCAAAACTTTCCATAAAATATCAATCGATTCAGATTTCGCTGCTTCTGTTATTTTGGAAACTGGGAACAGCCAGTCAACAGTTCTCTGAGTTCGCAGATTTAGAAAGACGAGACAGGGAAGTAATTACTTGATTGGTTTGATATTGCGACGACACGATTCATGGTAATCAGGCTAAAAATTGTGTTGAAATCGTGCTGACAGAAGAGCATATCAACTCACCACAGTAAGCTAGAAAGACCCCCGTTTAGTTGGGCAAGCATGGTGCAAGGATGTAACATACATTCATTCAGACGTGAGTAGATGATAGATGACGTCTATTCATCGAGATCATCCTCGATGTTTCACCAGTCGAATCCACATATTTCAGCGACCTGGGTAATATTCTCAACTGCAAAGCCATTGTGGTAAAGAGTATCATGGATTTTTAAAGGGTTCACTCTGTGCGTAAGACGAAACTAAGGGGATGAAAGTTGTATTTGAATCACTGCATTTAATCCAAAAGGTAGTCCACGGCATTTCGGCGTGCCACTGCTTTGCGAGCATCATTTATACTTACTGAGTACCTTTTCTCTTAACAAAACTGGCTCCGCGATAGGTCGATGATATCTGTCAGAGTATTTATTAGCGTCACCAGTAGGCAAATAATAATACTCAACAGCTGTTTCCCATAACTACATATAACCTTCATCAGTTCTTTGGCTTCTTGTCTGTAACTAACCGAACGAATAACACGAAAGATGGCGTACAGAAATGTGCACCATTCACTATAGTTAAGTGAGTAAGTTAAAATAGTGCACCACTCTTTGACCAGTCATTCGACTTTTGCTGATCCGTGGATAAGTCGAGAACTCCTTAGCCCCGGTTGTGTTACCGCTTACGTTTTGCAGTCAAGTGCACGAGGTTCACGACCGGTTGGCTCATTTAGAGAAGGATACACAAGATGGCTAGAAAGAAGTTAAGAGGATAGCAATGAATTTTACCGAATTACGTCCAGTCAAGCGCAGCGAATTTGGTTATAACCCCCAGTCATTCTGCATCATATTATGCGGTTGATTCCAAAGAAGCGTCCTGACAGTTCCACTTTCAATACTTAAAACCCCGTTAACTGCTGCCTACCTGTGTAAACACATCATAGCGTAGTATGAGCGTTTTGTGTTCGTGAGGTTTATTCGAAACCGGACTCAGACAATCATGAAGCATCCGGCAAAGCACGAAACGGTACGTTCGTCTTTCTGGGAACTGTAATCAACGCATACTCGCCAAATCCAGCCGGATCCAAACTCGTGGCTTTATTGTTACGAACCAGCGACTTACCTAACTTATCCATGGGTAATAGCAGCGGACCACGGTGACTGAGTACGGGCAAATATATCGTGCGGCACCTGCGTACCTACCATACCTGTTATGAACGTAAATACAGGTTCGCCCCTCCCCCCACCCGGGAGTTTTACTTTCCCTTGCAGTTCACCGCCAATTGAGTTGGCAAGTGAGTTGTTGCGAGGAGTGCCTGTTATTAGGGAGTAGTAGAGGATATTTGGAGTTTCACGAAGTTTCTTTGTGGCCGGACTCATTAAGAGAGATGTTGGCCATCCTGAAAAACGCTAGACGGTGTATCAAATTCAAGTCAAGCAGGTATAAGCCTTAGGTACCCGAGTGGATGCACTTTCAGCAAGTTACATTAGTTACTGCGGAAGTTCTAAAATAACACCCTTAAAAATGGAAGTGTTACAGCTGGAAAAGTGGCAATCGAGGCAAAAGTGGCACTCGTATTAACGGTCTAGAATCTGCATCCTGTTTTCGGTACAGTGTCTAAGCCCAGTTTATCGATCCGTATGAAGCCTCCTGCTAAATTCGTGTAGAATGCGCAGGGTCTCAAAGTCAACTTTCAAAAAATATGTCGGAGCACTGCCTAAACTTATAACCAATCGAAGCGAAGAAAAACCAAGAGCATGTAATGAAAACTGCTAAGAGCGGTGCCTCGTTGAACGTCAACGGCAGATCTAAAGGCCCCGCCACCACTGGCTCACGCTGAATCCGCATTCTGTCGATCTATAATTCACATGCGAGCAATTTCCAGTTCATTGTGCAGTCCGAATTGATTGGCTTACCAAAAAGTCCCTGGATTTCAGTACTGTGGCGTGATAGCCGTCAATCTCTTTATGAACGCAAACACTACCCACTGCGTCTTGAACGATGTAGACAAATCGACTTCATGCCTCCCGACATATTTAGAGCAGAGTGAGAGGGTTTCGTGATAGCGGCCCCGGAACATATACGCAACTTGTATGCACCTGTCTATGGAGGTGTGGACGGACGCTTCCAATGAACCAACCCAATAGTAGTCAGATGCGAACATGTGTACACCCGCGCGTCGCGTTACTGTGCTTGGTGACATGTTTGTTCTGGTTACACGGTTGGCATCGGTGAGTTGTTCTTCATTTGTTTAAGCAAAGGTTTGGCCTTGAGCTGACGGACAGTTGGATACTGCTGCCGCCAAACAAAGCAGGCTGAACAATGACTCAGGGCGCTCCTCTCCCTACTGGTGTGCCAGTGCAGGATGGACCTGTTTTGGGAACACATCCCCAGACAGAGCCAGCTGAAGTGAACAGCACGTCACTTGTTCTTTCTCCTTAAATGGCTATTTTCTATATCGCGAGTCACCAAACTATGTTCACAGCGTGCCGGATAACGAGAAACAACGACCGTCGCGGACCGGATAACGGACAGAATGCTTAGCGTGAGCCGCATAATCAGTAAACACAATACTTGCAAGCCAGAAGGAAAACGCGACGCTTGATGTCCGCTTTTCTGCCCCTAGTTTCCTTGGTGGAGGCTGAAATTATGAGTCCGAACAAAAGAAATTGAATCACAAACATAAAAATCCTACTAAAATAGCAGGAAAACAAGATTTCATTTTACTGGTGCAACTACGGGTCACCAGATATACACACAAAGTTCATCCGTACATTTGGTCATAGAATATATCATGTAAGAAGGTCTGCTGACACAAAGCGTTCCCACCAGAGTGAAGTCGCCAAACAATTTGGGACTGCATACCGGTGCCACTTACATGCATTTACGAACCTCAACAAATAGCGCAATAATAACTCGCGATTCGTTCCTGTTATTTAGCAAATATGACCACAAAAGGACACGTACACAAAGTATTAGCGCCTTAAGAAACTGCGTTTTTTTATCAAACAAGGGAGCTGACTAACGGAAAATTATAGCACAAAGCTGTGTTAAAAAGAATGAAGGTAGCGTGCTCGGATGAATGGATTGCATGCATGATTAAGGTGGCCAGAGTTTTCGCGGGCTCGCTTAACCTACGCCCCCACCGATTTTCAGCATATGCAGACGGTAAAAATACCTGCGAACTTAGAGATTTACACGTATTACTACCCTGCAGTACCAAAGAGTACGTACGTCATTAGTCCGTACAATGGCTGCGCTACTGAAATTGATGTGTTGCTTGACATTTTTTAATCTAAAACCTCAGTTGTAGAGTATTACTTTTCAGATGAATATATTCTCCGTAGTATATCTGGGAGCTAGATCAGCATGGCGTGAACTCGTTTGCAGGGATACCCGGTATGTTTCCTCAAAGTTGTACTGCATCACAAACAACACTTTCAGTGTTTGACTGATAAACTTCGCTTTGTGCTTCTCCATACCGTGTTCATGATTGGGAAGATTCTTTCGTTGGATACATTAGTACCAGGGAGATAGAGAATAAATTTAAACTGTTTTTGTTTTTGTCCGCAGAAGACCGATTTGGCCTGGAAATGAGAAAACACTTCTACCAACCGCATGTCAACAATTATTTGTTTACAGTTCCAATCGGAAATTTGTCGGCGGATGCAGATCTATATGCTTTCAAATGCGTCAGACAGCTCGTTGTCATTGATAGCTAGGTCTGGGAGTTTGGATCCAAAATGACTGACGCATGCTACAACCTTTGCCCAGGACGGTGGTTGTTTCAATACCACGCAAATGAAGCCACTTAGTTTGTGAAATTAGTCCATTCTTTCTTTTAGATAATAGACACAATCGTTGTAGAAGCTGGTGATAATATTCATCACATCTGTTTTTCCAATCAGACAACTTGTTCGCGTTGGCTAATTCGGATCTGTACTTCGTTTGGAACAAAGCTGTTTCTGCTCCTGTCCCTGCACTTCTACAGGAGTTCGTACATTGCAGAGGACACTTCCAGTACTGAAATATTTGGTTCCTCAGTTTTTAATACAATAGTATGAACAATGGCAGATATGTTGTGTATAAAGTAGAGCCATAGCTTACCGTAAGAATTTTCAAAAACCATTGTAATACTGCAAGAAACTTTAGTCGAGACGAAAAATAGGATTTCAACGCCGGAAAGAGCTTCCGAATTCCCTCCCCTGCTGACATGAGGGAAACCATCTGGTTTTCCTGTATCCTAGGATGCGTTGTTACTCTAACATTGTAGACTCACGGAATTCCTCCGGTTCTTCGACACAAACAGTGCAAATGTAAAAGTAAGAATATATTTACTAAAACTGTTTCACTATCAGTAGGAAGACAGTTAGCTGCCGTTTGCCATGTGTTGTGGACACTGTGGGCCGCGCAACTAATTCCCACAAATTTTTCTCCAATTGAAGATTTCAGTTTCGCAAATACATGGTTTTACCCTCTTTGCTGAAAGCCACCGAAATCTGTTTTGTCGTTGTTAGCATAAAATCCCACTGTGTTTCGGGACATAATATTTTGTTCCATCACATTATTTACAAATTCACAATTGGCTTCCGATGTGACATCACTAAGTGACTGCAGACCTAATAACTTCGATTCAATGCCCGATGACCGCACAAAGTATCTCACAAGGAGTGCGAACCCCTTTTACTTCCTTGTGGTTTGAGGCGTCCGTGAATATTGACAAGCATTTTGCTTTCCTCAATTTTTATTGAAGTTGATCTCAGGCAAATACGAACAGGGCATTAGTTCTTATCACCTCACATTTTGTGCGGGCAAAAGCAAGAATTGGCTCGAACAATTTCTCTACCAAATTGCTGGCGCAATTCATGGAGCGGAAACTGGTTATGAAATACAGCGTGATGAGCGAAGGTATCTTCTGTGGCTGCTAACTTGGGTTTTGTGTTTCCAAACGTTACTGATTGGAAATAATTTGTTACAACGGTAGTAGTTGCTGCTGCAGTCACTGCTACCTTATGACCACCCGATTTTAGGTGTTTTGTGACATCAACTGCCATCGTGAGCAATAGAAAATTCGGATTTGGACGTGTCACATCGAATAGGCGCTTCGTTGTCTCGTGTTGCCTTTTTACTGAATAAAAAATCGCTCTCTAAATTGTGTAGTCATTTTGCACGTCCGTTTAGACATGACTTTTTCACTAAACTTTAATTAATGCAGGCGTTCTCCACTAAAGACACAGAAATTTCATTATCACTTTTTCTCCTCTTTTTATTCTTTCGTAAGAAGTCTCATTGCCGCTCTGCCCACCCACGCAGTCGACTATCCTGCCCAAGTCCTGCCCACCCACATATTTGGGTATTATGGTGTACACGCACTGCCACTGATTGGTTTTGGCCTTTTTCGCCTACCTTTTACATGCTTAAAGCGGAACATGCGGCACTCCCTCACCTCCAAGCGGGACATTAGTGCGTCCCGCCTAAAGCGGGACTTATGGCCACCTTATGCATGATCAATGTTCTAACGTACGTCACCGTACGGTTTCACATGTGGCAACCGTGAACTGACTCACGCTAGTGTTCAACCGGTAGTAGATCACAGACAACACGACATGCAGTGTCTAATATAAATTACATTACAACCTCGCGTGTGCCATACGCTTTACAAGCAAATTCAGATGCGGCCTGCAGACGCTGGGTTGAAGATTCCTGGTCTACATCCATCAAAGTCTTTCCAATATTGACCCATCTTGAACTGGTTATAAGCCAACTGCTCCTTGCAGAAGGCCCTTAAATTTGGCTGTACTTGGAGCTTTGACATTTCATATGTTCGCTGTGTACTTAGCACCACATCAGTTTGCTCTCACACAATTTTAGTCCTTGTATTCACTTGCAAATGATAGGAACCTACAAGATAAGTGGCAAGTGCAAAAATTAGCAAATTTAGTGGATTGCTCATATGGGAGGAGTTGGAGACCTGCGTGTAGTTACTTTACTTAATTCCAAAGCAACGTTCTTCCAGGCAAAATGAATCCAGTTGAACCTTCGAGCGGACGTAATGAATACTCTGGCTGTGAGCCTGGCTCAGTGAAAACATTGAGGAGGATTTTGCATCAGTCGACGGCATCGTCTATCCTCCTTCCGGCTGCACACACGAGTAACGAAATTGTGTTTGTAGTGTACATATTTGTATAAATTCGCGATGGTGTAAGTCAACGAAAACATGCTTCGTTACTCCTCACAACCCACTGATTGTTTGCTCTTGAACTGTAGACCGAGATGCTCCAATGGATGTTGCTTTGTATTAGCTATCAACTTCTGTACCACCACGCCTCCCGTAGTTCTGAAGCAAATCACTTTGTGATTAAATCACCGCAACCGTCATTGGAACCTCAAATATCCCATATGTAATGAATGACATCGCGGACTCACTAGTCGCAAAATATATCAAAATATCCCGCCACGTTATTTGAACCCATATCAGTCGGTGAGTGAAGGCGATCTTTCCTCTGCACTCAAGCACCACTTGGCATCTCTGACCAACGGGCACCAAGAAAATACTCAACAGTTTTCAATTTCAAGAATTATAGATTCGGAAATAGGAAGCACTTTCCACAGGAGCCAGAGTATCTGCGGTACCTGACTGCCTCTACAGCCGTTAGCTCATTTGTTCATACAAAAATAGATATGTTTTGATGTACTAACGAAGCGTATGAATTCCAACTTAAATATCCCTCCGTTTCGGGCAGATTTTTTCATCGAGTTTTTCATAATGTGGAAGACTATCCTACTGAAGATTAAGAAATTTTACGCTGTTCTCGGTTATCGGCATCTAGAACAACGAATCTTGTTGCAGCTCCCTTGGTTCAGTGAATCTTAGAACCACCGGTTAATTTAGTTCCGTCGAAATTTATCATCTTGCCATTTTGAAAACACCGGTCTTCATTAAGAGGGTATTTTTACCATATTCATTAGAGTAAGTCGCAAACAGGTTTATCGGAGAAGTATTATTTCGGTCTTTAACTCTGCGCTGATCATCCTAGTAGCTACGAGCAGTTTGAAACGGTATTCGTCTCCTGGTGAGTTGACGGTTAGATTTTATTAAATACAGTGAACATTTAAGCTTTTCGAAACGGAGAAAAAGCTTCCTACTGCGAACCTTCATACTGATTACAACGGCACGTAAAAGCCAATCGACGTACACAGTGTACCCTTTTGGAAGGTGTGCATTTAAAAGGAAGTCACCTCCATCTTTAATTGTTCACATGGAATCTTCAACGTTGTCCATACTGCTCACACTCTCTGAAAAGCAGAAAAACTACCTGTCTCTGGTTAATCTCCAAAGCTGTTCACACGTAAACCTATTACTAATTCATTTGTTAAATTGCGCGGATGATAGCTCCAAGTGTTATAACTTTAGTCATCTCATTTTTCGCCGTTTCACTATTTCCGTTGGACTAAACTCTGCTCCTCTAGTTTGTTGGTTGAGGAAACAGAACGGCTGTAGGTGAGGTACATGACACCGTCAGACACTAGCAAGTTGTCGGTTTCCTCCTGTTTGTTGTGTCACAATTCCTCCCACCTTGGTAGCCTTAATTTTTACCATGTGTTTACTGCACTGACGAACAAGAAGGTATAATGAACAGCTCTGTTGTATACAATGGCTCCGTCGCTGATCTATGGAGAGATAAAATTTGATGTTTCACGTCTATGCGATAGCACCTTCTGGTTGCGTTTCATTTATTGCATAAAGAAAATGAATTTTTTCGGGTTTTTTGATACTTATGCAACGCTAAGTTAACCATTCTTCGGGTAAAACCAGTACAGAGCCCATAGCCACAACTCAGTCGCTGTCTGCCCACCTTGCTGGTAAGCACCACATAAGAGTACGTGATCACTGCCCATTTACTAGTCAACACACCTCATCTAATTCGGATACGAGTTTTGGTGTATTGCGAATGTATACTTCCTAAGAATATTTTACTGAATAAGCATATAAACATGCTTTCTCGGCTCTCATATTTAACCTACCATGGGCCAATGAAAGAGTAGATGGCCAAATGAAAGCATAGGCCCTTGTATGCATGCTCGCATACTCAGTTCGTTTCGTGTTTCTCCGCGTTCAACTGAGTATCTCAGAGTACTTACTAACTTCTAACTCATTCATCTCACATAAGTTAGCCCAGTGTTTATGAGTGTCGGAGTAGTAACGTAAAGAGCGACAAGGCATGTTTTGTTTCAGTAGAATGATTAGTCGTAAACAGGTATCTGTTCAGAGACCCGATGCGCTGTTCCTGCTAGCGTGTAATGTCAATTTACTGTTGTGGGTTATCTGCTTGGCTATACCAACCATTAAAACATAGTTGGGAGAGAAGAGCCTATTAATTTTCGCACATAAATGTCAAGACGCATTTGAGTACCATAACGTCAAACGCACTTGTTGGTCGAGTGCATGTTATGGTGCCGAAATGACTTTACAATGGCAAGCTTGACATCCACCCCATCTTTTCTTTGGCATTCATGGTGTCTGCTTTGATAGTAACGTGTGCAAACATAAACGATGCACGCAACTGCTAAGGGTGCAGGTAAAATGGGGGCCACAAGGGATCCATTTCACTAAAGGTGAACATGTGCAGCATACGGTACAGACTTGAGCAACCATGTTATAGTTCTTGACTTAAGAAGGCCTATGAGTTTCATTAAATTATGACTAAGAGCGCACTCATTATGCACCGTGTTGTAGGCAAATGGCGGATCTATCCACTTTGCACCCAGTGGCAGGTAAAATAGTAGTTGTACGACTCAGCATATTGGTCTGATATCGTAGATACAAGGTTCAAGTCTAGCTGTAAGACTCGGACGCGTACTACAAGTACGATACAGTTGTTTAGACCCAAGCGTCAATTTTGATCTACCTGTCACAATACTTATACTATCATTACTTGCGAGAAAACAATTAAGAAAGTATCTCTCGTCCCATCCTAAAAGATTAAACTGGTTGAAATTGGTGATAAAGCGCCTATAGCCCCAATGACCTTATACTCTGCAATTAGCTTATTTTTGCTGTTCCTTGTTCCTCATGAAACTCTGGTCGAATTGAAAATATTTCCCTCTCGAAATCCCTTTGTCGGCTCTATTATTCGCCAGTTCTCCATAGAATTGTGCTTGGCCTGTTTACAAATGTCTGTGATTGACCATGCTCTGTCAGGCATGTCTTATGAAAATCGACAGCATAATATTAATATTGTTTTTTATATACCTTGCTCAAAGCCACGGAGTTAATTCACTTCGTTCGATGTAACTTGGCATGCCCAGCTAAAGAAGCACCACCGCCAAATATCCGTTTAATAACTCATTTTACACGCTTTCCAATGTTCATCTGGGGATAGTGGGACGGGATCAACGGCGTCACTTTTGACCCATCCAAAGCGCTTGTCCTCCTGGATCACCGCATTCATAGACTACAAAGATACCGAATTGGGTACCCTCACTTCGGGTGAGTCGGTACATTGCATCTTCGGTAATAACTGCAGTGGACCTGTGGATCCCACTGTCCTGACCGACTGGGATAAAATGCAGTGTTCCGTAGGATTCAACACGGTGGACGCGTTCCATTTTGAGAATCATTGGCGATGCCACGCAAGTACCTGCATCCGGTTGCTCTCATATCGCCGATGGCAACAAGATTTGACGCGTGGTGTCTAGTCAGGAGGATCACGGCTTACTGCAACGAGAACAGTTCGGTTGTTCCGTAGGGACACTGACGAAGATAATCCATGTTAGACTGAATGAATCCAAGCGACGTATCCACATCATCAACCAACTAGTGTGTATACGTATGCCGAAAGACCACACACTGCAACCATTTTACATAACCTTGATCATAATGATTCAAAATGACCTGGAATGCTCGAAGTACTCCTTGAAACCATCGAACCAGGAATCAGTAAGCTGGTCTCTTGCAGGGAAAAATTCGTGCGGCCTGGTCACTCCATCTTCCCATAGGTGATCATCGCATGGAGAATGCCATTCAGCTATGGTAGCTCTGGCAATTATGCGATCTCTACACTCTAAACTCTACGGCGAACGGTGCCTAAGGAGGTTACCTGCTTGATTTATCCCATACCGACTTGGACTTAGAGCTCTTAAAGTGTATAAAGCAGAGTGAATCTATACATGGTAACTTCAAATTGAGGATGTAGCCACCTTTTCCACATCACAATATTTGGCCACCATGCCGAAATAAAAAGCCACCGGCTGAAGCTATTCGCGCAACATAGCCAGTTGAAAGGTTAACGGAAACTTTTCTTTTCTAATTTGTTGTGCGTGGAATCTTGATACCACTGACGTTGTTTCTGAACACACGTTATCCGCATGTAAATAACGATTCGAAGATACGTGAGCTTGAGTTATGTGATATGACCAGCCTTCATCAAATGTCGAATCTAACACTATGCTCCCCAGCAACTCCCATAGAATCGTGGTAGGCGTATTGTAAAATTAGGTTACTGCGTCAACGGTTGCATACTTTGTAATGTTGGAAACGTTTTCCTTTGAATCTAGTTTTTTGCTCAAATCATCCGAAGAGACTTAGTAAGCTTTGGCATCCTGCATCTACTGCATCTTCGTTCTATTGTTTCATCGGAATTTAATAATGATGCTCATACGAAAAGGATCCGTTCCCGGAGAGAAGCCTGACATGCTAATATGTTGGAAGTATTCACAAAAAAGATGAGGGATGAACGTGGAATCACGGATAACACAATGCCCAGAAGAATATAGGAATTCTAGCGCTAACATCTATATTTTCCAAGGCTGGAGGGTAGGGGAGAAAACGGACAAAAGTGATCGAAAAATCACTAGAAACGTAGGACAACTTATTGCTTGCACCTGTACCCTGATAAATAGACTCCAAAACAAAGATAGTTTGTAGATACTATCTCTGCGAGTGCAGATGCGACCTGTTAAAGCGAAGGTTTGTGGGAGGATAAATTAGGGATTAAAATGTCGCGCTTCTTTAAAAGTTAAACTGACTGAGAATTTGCAAAATTAAGCTGAAGATACTGCTCACTCCATGGTTGCATTTTCGTCAATACTGAAATCCGTAACTCTGATGAGGTATGTCACCTCACATATTCTTTTCCATAAGCTGCGTCATTTGTTATAAATGATGCCTTCAGACAGCTGGCCACTACAAACTTGAGATTGATGACCAATCAGCGATAAGTTGTTATAAATCGTATTTCTGGCTCGAATAGTTACAACACAGGTACAACTACAGGTGTGACCTTGGACGAACTTGCGTGCTAATCGCTCACTTATGCACTCGGGGTTTTTCCACTGTTGCTCAATGACTATTCGTCACACACCTTTGCATCTATACTTATTCCTCGTGCTTTTAAAAGCTCCACCTTGTATTAGCACTTTCTCGAGTACACTCTAGAGCATACTATATTTACCCTAATTCTATATGTCGGGCTGTGTTTCGCCGATATCCAAAAGTCAAAAGTTGCCTAACTCCAACCATCGGAGATATTGCTTGATCTCACTCGATAAACCATTTCAACGGCTTTCGAATTCAAACTGGTTAAAATCCAACATTGCTTGGTGCAGCTACGGGTCTCAAGGCGAATTCACTCGGCGCGATCCATAGGCGTAACCAAGAAAATTCCCAATCACACCCTCGTATAATCTGCCCCACGTTCAAGTTGACACATCCGACTGGCACGCCATAGAGGACAGACTGCAAGCACACAACTGCAAAGTGAACACTGTGACTTTGGCGTCGTCAGTGACAAAAAAACCTGTACCATCGAGTGGAGTCATTCTAATGGTTCGTAACGTTTGCTCAAGAAGCGCGATGCCGAATGTGCCACAGTCTATGTGGATCATGTTCCAAACTTGTTAAGCCGGCATGCCATGACTTATTCGTTGCAAGATTCTCCATGCGAGATACCTTCGAGTTAAATTCAGTCAGCACAAGTTTTTAAACCCACCAGATTCTCCATGTCATGGAATGCACATTTAGCCCATTGATAAAAAGCGTGCTCCTATTATCTCAAAAATACGATCAGCTACTAGCCAAGTTTAATGGTTAATAGTTAATGGTCAGTGGTATATTGCGGAGAAAAAATAGCCGAAGCTTGACTTGTTCCACTGGATGATCATTTAGGGGTGAGCGAAAGAAGAACAAATATAGCAAAAAGCAAGAGTGAATAATCGCAAATTTCGAACTTGCCGATTACAGCATTCCCGTCGGTTTTATGTAATATCCCAGGTTGTCGTCTGTGGGTTCCAGGCAAAAATGGAGGTGGGTTGGTTTGAATCTGCTTTTCTGCTGTTTGTATGGATCGTTTGGTTTAGTGACATGGTGTTGTATGGCCAGTGCACCATCGACAAGTGCTTGGAATATGCCTAACCTGGGGACTGAAATTACAGCTTCTCAGAGGGTATCCCACGTGTGGCAAACACGCAGCGAGGAGTAAGTTCGTAGACACTACACCCCCTGTATTTTTCTGCCAATTTGAGATGCTGACTTCACAGTTACTTGTTGGGACTCCACTTCAATAGGTGATGGCAGGGATGATTAGTGTTGTTTAATATTTGCTAAGTCATGATTAGGTCACAAAGAAACCGCCGATAACGTTGACTGAAAATTCCTAACACTCTGAGGCTCTGCGCGTAGACAAGTGGCGCAGCCCCTTGACATTGTTAGTCACTCTAGGTTTCAGAAGATCAAAGACCATGCGATCCCACTTTAGCCATTGCTGCCAGGTTTGAATTGCATATTCAAAATGAGCGCGTATCTAAGCGTGAAGTATTTGGCGGGAAACCGACGGTTCTAATTGCCCGAAAGCTCTCTGTAACATCCTTACGATTAGGATCCCCTTCGATGGCTTTCTGGACTGCTCTGAGCAGCCGAGTTCTTCCAGAACCAACACACCAAGATACTTTTAATGTAAGAAGTGTTGCAGATCTTGGTTCTTCAGCTTATATGTGTGAACCATTCCGTATCGTAAATGAAGCACTCGACATTTAGCCACATTGAATAAAAGGCGATTTTGAACCGACCAACCATAAATCTTGTCAAGGTCGTTTTGAAGCTATTTACGGTCTTCTGGAGCTCTGATCACTCGCCATAGTTTGATGTCATCGAAGTAGAGTAAACCGTTTGACTAGCTTTGAATTACTGGATCTCTTATGAAGACCACGAATAGACGGGGCTCCACAGTACCGAACCATGTGGCACACCGCATTCGACGTGAATTGGGTCTGACATGGATTCATGTACTTTCACCTCCAGACGGTTGTGCGAGAGAAAATTGCAGATCCACTCTAGTACAAGGCCCCCAATGCCACATCCTTGATGTTTGGCGAGAAGGATATGATAGTCCAACCGGTCTAATGCCTTAGAGAAATCAATGTAAGTCACGTCAACTCCTGCACCAGCATCCGTATTTTCCATTCAGCCGTCTCTTGCTAACAATAGGTTAGTTATGCGCGACCGATTCTGGCGGAAGCCGAGTAATGTAATTAAAACCGTGCAGATAAGACACGAATGCGCCGGCAGTGATAGCTTCCATAACTTTTGAATGAACTAGCAGTAGAGTCACTGGTAGATACTTAGCTGAATCAGAACGACTAACCCCTTTGTAAATGGGGGTTATTCTTCCGTATTTCCACATTGCAGGAACGTACTGCTCGTCAAGGCCGCGCCCAAGGTTCAGCCAAAATAGTAGTCGCCACAACAAGTGTATTTGGACGGATGTCCTCAACTCCTGGACAGACGTACAGGCGCTTGGATAGCAGCTTTCTCATCATCACGTCTGTCGTAGACTTTATTTGAGTGAGTCTAAAGATTCAGGGGACCATGGGAGGAATTGGTCACCACCAAAATCACCACGGTTGTAGTAAGCATAGCGGACTTTGCCACCCAAGCCTCCACCGTGAATGCTGCCCCTATCCTGAGGAGAACGGCTAGTAACACCGTAACAAAGCGATAAGAAGCGCCCAGAAAAGCAACTGCTGTTCCACTACCCCTCGTGGCTCAAATATGACTAATACGGTTTCCAGTCCCATCGGAATGACTACACTTTAGGCTACTTCCCGTCTCTCGACGGAGTGCATAGCAAAAGAGCAAGCAAATGTTGGTTACAGTTGCTACCAAGAAGAGCCGTCATTTAAAGTTAGTATCACACCTAACTGGATCGGAAACTGAGGAGCGTAGCGGAATTATTCTGGTGCACGTACTACCGGTTTCCTGCGGTACATGTCCGAGTATTTCAATCTTTAAACGCGACATGTTGAAAGGTGTAAAGAAACAACTAACTGTACTGAGCGTACCGTGATCCAATATCCCAGAGGCAAAATCGACATCAATAAGAGGCAGGCAATCGGATGACCTCAACCAGTGTGACATTATTAGTGATCTAATTTGAGTTGTTCTGGAACCTGTATACGTAGTACGTATTACGCGGCACCCAAACTCTAAGAATTGTGGACAGCCAAGATTTATGCGCTTTGTACTGAACACGGTCACTAAAGAAGAATCAGTTCTACTGTCGACAGGTAGACTCAGAAATGAACACTGCTCCATCAGTAGCTTTCCAGACATCCTATGATGCTAGTGTTATCGAGTTAACCGCACCTTAGAGGACTACCAGAAGAAAGATCGTATTCTCGACCATGCGAGGCATGCTTATGCACACCTAATCATGATAACAGGACAATAAGTGATGGGCAAATGTACAAAATTACATGTTAGCCATAGTAGTTAATGTATATTTGTGAGTGTATATATGTATGTAGGTGTGCATGTGTTTAGATACGTTGCTTGAGTTCGTATATGTGTCACTACATTTTTGACTAATCAGGTCACTAATGTGTGAACAGATGGACCTCCATGGATTGGATGTGCTTATCTGAATAAGCAAGGGGTAGTGACTTAACCAGAACCATTCTCTTTCACGGGGTTCCTGAAACTGAAGCATGTGAAGAGCACGAAGTAACAACCCATGCTAAAGAACAACGGCAGTATATTCGTGAAACAATCTGCTTGGATGATATGCTAACGAAATCGGTATCATGGCGGCGTACCTTACCGAACTACAAAGAATGAGGACTGAGAGTGTTGAAGGTGGTCCTATAGTGAAAACACATGGTAGCACGGCTGCTAATAAGCTGGTACATGTTTTGTTGCAGGCTACCATCTGAGCTTCGGCTGAAGACGGTCAGCGATATGCTGCTTAGGGATGATATGTCACAGAAGGAAGCAAACGCGGTAGGATACATAAAAGAAGAATGCACCAGAAGCGTGTTTAATAAACTCATACAACCTGTTGAAGTGATCTTGACCAGACAGCTTGCGCCGTACGTAGAAGAGTCGATACGGGACTAACTACGCAAACGATAATTAAAGCGTCGAACCCTTCGCCAAGCACACACCGAAAGAAACGATTAGTCGCCAGCCACTCACTGGTCGGCGAAACTTCAGATATGAGTTGCACAACCTCCGAAACACTGCTTAAATCTGAGAAACTTTCATGTATGTGCACTGAAGCCCAAGGACTTCTCGGTAAACTTACCGCACTTCGGCTACCTCAGGTTGCAAATGCTTGGGACCTAATTTCTATTACCGAAACGTGATTGCACCAAGAAGTGGCTGTTGTTGAGGTTAAGGTAGCAGGAATATCACTCATCCGTAATGACCGACCTCGAAGACGAGGTGGGGTCCTAAACTACTACCGCGGCCACCTGTAATGTGCAATAATTGATTATCTGGAAACTCATGTTATAGACTCACGCTGTTGCCGTCTCCGACTAAGAAACAACAACACATGTCTCGTAGTTGTCGTTTAACGCCCCCAACGTCCACTTTTGAAATAAATTCCCGCTTGATATGTGTCCTGAACACCGCAACACCCGCTAGGTACAGCCACATTCTCACCACCGGGGACTTCAATCCTCACGTTCTGGAGGTATCGGCATCACCCAGTGAGCAGTTCAAAGTAGACTTGCATAAACTTATCGCTACTTTTCCCTTGTACAAACATGTCACCACCCACACTAGATTTATGACAGCAAATAAACCGTCCATATTTGCCCTTATACTCACGAATGAAGTGCTGATTGTTGACAAGTTATTGATGGATAGTCCATTAGGTCTCAGTGACCATGTAGTAATAAAGTTCAATTATGCGTATTATGCAGAGTATCCATTTGAACACTCGAAACTAACCCATACAATCACAAGTTACCACGTATTGAAAGAAATCGTCGAAGCAGCTGCTTGGGATTTCTCAAACAACAGTCCACTTGACCTCGTTTGGACAGCGTTCGTTGATAGACACAGCGACATGGTCAACAGAACATCAGAGACAAAGCCCCTTCGTCCCGCAAAAATGCCTTCAATTCTAAGGAGCAGGACTCGAAAATGCTTGGGAATAAGGGATGCAGCATGGCACACCCACAAGGTTAACCCCGACTCAGAGACTTGGGACAATTTCCTGACCCATCGCAACCATTGCATTACACTCGTCCATAAGGACAAAGTAACTTATCAACAGTGCCTAGCCAAAAATTTCATGGCAAACAAAACTGCTGTATAGACATGTGAACAATCTTCGTAAAGTGAAGCATGGCATCCCTCCAATTTTCACGACAGGCGGTAGAGTACAAAGCGTCGTAGAAGCAGCTAATGATCTGCGGCTACAATACACCCCAATTTTAGAACTCGCAGCCTACACCTGTCCCATGACGTCATGCACATTACCGACTCCATGGTTTACACAAGTAATTTTCGACCCAGCAATTGTGCTAAGGAATTTACTCTCACTGCGCGATCATAACTCTCCGAGAACAGACAACAGCCGCCCGAAAGCTCTAAGGAATGCGGCCAGCAAACCAGCTGAACCACCGTCACAGTTCTTCCAAAGTTGCTTCGATGAACAGCAAGTCACCACTACGTGGAAGCGTGGCATTATAACACTAATTTTTAAAGGCGGTAGCCATTCAAATCCTGCAAAATATCACTCAGTAACTCTCTTCCCTGTGCTCGTGAAGGAGATGGAAGCGGTCATCGCCGAGTATCTAATGGACTACCTAGAAAATGCAACATCATGGCACCGGAACAGCATGGCTTCCGTCAACACCGGTCATGCACAACAAACCTGCTAATGGTACGAGGTAGTTGGACGGAAGTGGCTGATGATGGGGTTGGAATTGACGTCATGTATCTGGACTTTTCCAAATTTTTCGACCGCCTGGATCACCGCATCCTACTTCACAGGCTACAGAGCTACGGAATCGGAGATCCTGTTTTCAGTTGCATTGGCAACTTTCTTCACCAACGGAAGCTTCAACTGCGTGTTATGGGCTCATTCTAACCCGATTGAGGTGAAAGGTGGCGTTCTACAAGGCTCAGTGCTGGGACTGCGCTTATGCTTGGTGTTTATCCACGACCTCGCAACAGTCATCTTCTCAAATTTCCTGCTTTTCGCCAATGAGGTAAAGATATGGCTGGCAATTAGCAACAATGAAGATCATGAACTCCTCTAACATGACCTAGATTGCATTTATGAATGGTTAACGAGGAACATGCTTCAGCTGAACATAGCTAAGAGTAAGGTGATACATCTGCGTCATCAGCCGGTGAGCGCTTACAAGCTTGGAGACCACACCTTGAAGAAGACCTCTCAGGAGCGTGATCTGGGTGCACTGGGACAGGAAGATCTCGGATGCACAAAAGAAACAGGGAAAGCGTCGAGAACCGGCAATCAAAAATTTGGCCTTATTCGCAGAGCATTCGGTCGGTTTGAACTCTCAATCTTCCCCCAAAAGCTTAACACCTGCGTACGACCGCACGTGGAATATGCTATCCAGGCTTGGCAGCCGTGGCAGAAACCGGACCTAGTTGCTCTCGATACCCCTTAAAAAGCGCAACCGAAAAACTCAGGGCCTCTTTCTTCTGCCCTATCAGATTGAAATCACTAAGAATGTACGGCAGTCGATATCGGCATTTGCGGGGGAATCTCATAAGAGTTTACCAGATTCTGGAGAATCCAAACCACATTTGACGTTCGCTGCTGGAATTGAACTCAGACACTAAACTAAGAGGACATCCTCTGAAACTGACAATACAGTATCGTCGGCTTGGTTGTCGTAGAAAGTTCTGTTTCCTCCGAATCTGTCAGCCTTGGAACGCTCTCCCAAATTATGTCCTCTCTGCCCCTAATCTGGTGATAGTTAAAAAACGAGTTGACGATACGTTGTCTCAGTTGCATTTCATTTGTAACTTGTTAGTCAGGGGGTTATCGACACAGTCAAACGGTGTCTTTTCAAACTCTCAACTAGTAGATTTATTGATTTGTACTTTAATACGCGAACATCGCCGCTATTCTACATAAGTCTATGGCGAGTCCGCCAAAACGCTTTTCACTTTATAATGCAACTTTATGTTATGTGCAAGATTAGGGGTCAAATACCAGTTGCTTTCTGGGTTATAATCAAAAAGAACGAAAATATTTGGACAGCAGGCAAAGTGATTGAAATCTACCAGTTGAAAATAGCACTGGCCGAAATGTTTCACGTCTCGAAAACTCTGTGTTCCTGGTGAATGTGCCCAATCAAGGGCTCCGAATGCTGCCGTGTCCAGGGCGTACGAGGCTTGTAAGACATCGAGGTGGTTGCGAAGCAAAACAGGTACTTCGTAAGCAGTAGACAGTTTCATCACAACCACGCAGTAAATGTTGGAGCTGGATAGAAAGTGTGCCCGACTTACGCCACATGGCGAGCTAGATGACATTGTCACAGTTACGAATGATGTATCGAGCCTAAATTGGCTGTATGAATGGCGAAAACACGCAGAGGAGATGATTGCTTTAACGACACGTAATACGAAATGGAAAGGCAAATAGAAGAAGAAGTGACAATGGCATTCTAAGCAAAGCTGAACATCAACTTATCTGTTCGCTTGTTACAAAGGCATTTCCGAACTTGCTATGGCGAACAGTTTAATGATTCGTCTCGTTAATCCAAGCAGAATTTGAATGCATATGTGATGCAATTGATTCGTCCGTGAAGAATTTAGAATCATTGCAAGAAGAGGCTGCCACATGACCTGGGCTCATCGGATCCAGTCCGCTCCGCGGTGAATTCGATGGACCAGAAGCACGCACTCCATTTTAAGTCCCAATGATTTGGACAACTTAGGTGATTAGCTCACCACCCCGCTTAGATTTCATTGGAGCGAGACGAAATGCGATGAAAAGGGGAAGTGTAAAGCATTAGTCCTGATAGCTGGAAAAACCATTTCAACCATTAAAACTGTCCTGTTGTGGTGAACTCAATGCGTTACAACTTAAATGACCTGCTAAGAAAGTTTTTATGTCGGGGAGGCAGCAGACTCAGCAATTATATGCAATAAGCTGGGGCTTTATACCCTACATTGCATGCAGCTGGACTAATACAATGCCTACGAGTCAAAATATCACTGACCAAGCTAAATCCAAGATCTGAGTTGCATGGGGACGTTCGAATTGTTTTGTATTTATAGGTGCTGCTGGGCAAATCGTTCATTTTACAGAATCCCTAAGCAGTATTTCGATAAAAAGCATGCACGGCCGGTGCAGTGTAACGCAACTCATCTTGCATTGTGTTCAAGCGCCCATAGCAATACAGCCGCGCATTTGATCACCAAATGGTCGTCATCTACAGGAAAATACTATTTTTCTCAATTTTGTTATTTGATCTGCGTAGTATTCGCAAGTCAGCGAGTGGTTCGTACTGTAAGATTTCCCTTTCGTTAGTTCGGGATAAATCTGATTCAATCTTAAACAACGGTTCACAACTAAAATTTGGACCGTTATAAGTGGAAACTCAACTGACCACGCCCATTTATTTCTCAGTAACTTTGAATGCTACAAACAAACCCACTTTAGACCGCAAGTTAATTTAACCTGAACCATCGCGTTTCCACACACCTGTATCGCATCTGAAATGTGGGCACATGTGGGGTGTGTACGATCTTACTATGCGCCACGCAGGCTTTGCCTTTTCGTCTGGACTGGTGGTAAGAAGTTTTCCGGAGTCACACAAGTGTTTGTTGGTAACCACGACCTACTAGGTTCAGTGTCTAGAAGAGGTTACAATACCCAGTAGTTGGAAAAAACCGAAACCGGCTTCATTGGTGTTAACTAACAACAACTATTGCTTAACATCGTTTATCACTTTGACGTCAGCGACCTTCTTCGGATGGTCTCGAATTGACCATCACTTCACATGGAAACCTTGTGGCTAAAGATAGTAGGTTAACAGAAATGAATAAGTTGTTGGGTAGAAATAGGTAAATTTTCCTGTACTTCTATCATAGCTATGCATCAGTTGTCAAAATCCGGTTGAGTGAACTGTGTTGACAGATTAAGCACAGTAAGCTGGATCATGTTTGGAAAACTCAAACTCACACAGGAGACAAACTGCAACCTAGCACTCACATTGCAGACGCTGTCATCTGCCCGTTTGGAATCCTACAGTTAGAAACACATGACAAATAACGCCTGAAACCCTCATGCATGAGCATGATACCTCTGTACATTTTGATCTGGCCATCTCGGCTTCACTCTCGCAGACGAGAATATACAATTCTTCAATCTCACCCAGCGAATTTAAAATGTACCAATAAATCTTGGTGTGTCTGTCTTCACGTTAATATTAGAAACATCTCTCTCAGATCAACATGAAACAAGAATAAGGTGGGTGACAGCCAATTTAGCAGGTTTGTGTATATTGCTCAGTTTTATTCAGCAAGCGCTAGCCGGTGCGCTTGGAGCCAACGTGATGCAAATTGCTCGCTTCCACACATGGCAAAGTAAACTGTTGGATCCATGAACTTTGTTTTATGCTTTCGCCAGCATGTAGCCTTATTTATTCATGAACTGGGGATCGGAGACGGAGGAGATGTTGCGCTGAGCAGTATTTCTACTTCTGCTCAAATTGAACTCTGCTGGAAATGCTGACGTTATTAACTCAACCGGTTCTCCAATACTGCGCTGCAGCTATGCTACGAACCGAAGTCCGGTGGCGACCTTGTGATGATATGTCTGTTGGTAACTGATAGAACAGATAACAACTACTCCAGTCCTGATGCCTCCTACAGGTAAACAAAAACGCGGGAGGTGATGGGAACAAGATGAACCGGTTAGTTTAACTGAGTGATAGAAATGCTAGGATATAGCAAAATGTCTTGTTTATGCTTCATCGTTTATTCGACATTATTGATACCGGCAGTGGGTTCTAGACAAGTTTCGTGGACAGCAGTTATATTTCTGCCCTATGGTATCTCAAGAAATAAAAGGAGTTGATGGTTTACACGGGAATCTCCATGTTCCCTGGGGGCTTCGGGGGTTTTCAATATGTGCTTTATTAAAAGCACGTAAAGCAGCACGTACAGCACATTCATTTTAATCGCTTTATGTTTACGAATTCAGTGCTTGGATAGATTTAGGGCGGTTATTTACACCCAACCTACAGGCACAATCAATTAGGACATGAAATAAATCGAGGGCAAATCAAATTGTGTGCGGTGTCTGAACGCCATCTGTAACACAAGTAGAATAAACAAGCCACTCGTCTCCTTGTGCTCTAGGGCAGTACGTGATTTAGTTAAAGGTTCGTTGAGCTCAATGTAAACTACAAAGAAGGTTTGAACTCGGAGCAAGAATGAAGCAAGCATACACGGTTCACACTAGTTTACTGAGTTTTTAATAACATCAAATAGATGGAGGCTGTTGCTTTTACTGACTGAGTAAATGTAGCAAGTTCAAAACAAGAAGGAGCGCTAGCATCCGCCGGATTCAAAGGTGGAAAATCGGTGCAGTTTCTTGCAGGGACAGATTGATTTTCCAAATAGGTTTTGTCAGAGCCTCAGTGACTCAGATTGAAGGAACATTGATAACCACATTTTGGGGATCTGGAGGTTCGCTGTTAATAAGTAAGCATAGGTGTGTCGATCATTATCCTTGCAAATCCTTATTATTTGAATTCCTAGACATGGATGGCTGTATAGACCACCATAGTACATCCCTCAATTCAAGTGATGTAACCATAGCATACTTGTCCAATGGAAGGCAACCAATACATTTCTCACTATAGACTCTTCGAGTCGCCTTCAAGGTAAATATCCTTATTCTGGCTAATTTCCTCCAAATGTCGGCTGCAGAAATTTTACAGTCGATGCATTGCCGTCATTTGTGAAGTTCAAATTGTCTGCCAATTTACTCATTGGTGTGCTCTATAAGGGCATTGTTCTTCATCAACTCACGCTGTTTACAATGCTTAATAAGAGGGAATAGTTTCCAGTTTGAATGTGTGAGGCTTAGAAAAAATCTTTGGCTTTATCCTAGGCATCTATAGATGTTTGGGACCTACCTGGCTTTGTTGTATTATTCTAGTCCCTTTGAGCTGAAAACAAATTAGGCAGGTGTACTGCTGCGAAAGATATCGTCCCACCAGCGGACTCGGAGTGGTGTAGCAGCTCATCCTCCGCCTAATTTTCAGTCACATTTCTGTCATATCAGCAACGCGGCCCTGTTTCCGGTTACCTACATGATTATATTTTTCAGAAAGTTTTAAGCTTTTTATTTTGGTGATGGATAGTGACGATTATTTTAAGGTCCTGGTTTTGAATGTGGACGTAAAATAGAACATAAAATTAAATGTCTCTGCATACAATATCGTATCGTCAAATAATTCCTTAACTGATAGCATCGTCCAAACGATGAGATTATTCTATTCACTTAAACAACATCTTGCCATCCCAACGCCTCTCCTTTCAAACAGGTTGACGAATGTGAGTAATTTACGTACTGATTGACACTGCTGCTGTACTATGCGAAATTAGTAAAATTCAAAAAGCCTCAAGAAAGCGAGTTGAGCTACAAGTTCCCGCAAAAATAGTACACCTCCGAAAGTGTACCTCCCATCTCGGAGACCATGAACGAGGTTGAGCGTTAGGGAGTACCAATTTTACATATGCCATAATTCCTTGATGGACGAGCTTGATTTCGCAAATACATCGTACTACATGTACAGTTCAAAACGTCGAAGAGTTTTGTAAGCTGTCACAACTTCCATTTTTCATCATTATCTTTATGATTTGATCATCAGATTCTTCAAATGGTTTTGTCTTTTAGTGTTGCTGTGCTAATTCTGAACAGATCAATTTGATCATTGTAACTATATGTTTGTTTACTGTGACGAAAAGATAAAAATCTCTCCTTATATAAGAGACGTACTGTAACAACTTCGGGAAACAATCGGTTTCCGCGCCTATCATTGCAACTTTACTATGGCAACCAACATTGAAATATTCCCTAACTTTGCAATACGCATAGTGGAAACCGTCGATTTTGGATCATAAAACACTTATTTCATTCTGATCTTAGTATCACCAATCTTGTACATAAGACACTTTTTCACAGCTGAATTTAGGGAGCACACTGTTTAGTGGGGTTGGGACTTGTAACCTCTATTGAGACCTCGGTTCACTTTGAGGTTAACCTCGGTTATTCCGATCACGAGAACCGTATCCTGAATGGATATATTTGGGTGTTGCTCTTCCCAAAACTGGCACCCCACGACCGCGGTTTCGTCCTGGTTTGGACTCGTCAGGTGGCGATAGCATGAGCTGGGGTGGAACTCAGAACTTAGTAGTTCACGGCTGACATCCCGACCACTATGCTACTGAGATCCGCGAGCAACGCTTGACACAGCGGAAAGTAATTCAAAGCGGAATTTAGGGAGCACCCTGTGTAGTGTGTAAACACTTTTTATCATAATTCTTATACTTAACATATTTTCAACAAGGGAAGACGGCTAAACAAACCTTGTTTAATCATAACGTGCAGACGAAGTTCGAAGTGAACTTACAAGGGAGGTGCACAGGGCCGAACGTGATCACTTTTCCGTCGAATTTTCCACCTTTATTTTTGCTTCAGCAATAGCTTTGAAATAGATGACAGTTGGGAACCGTTCAGGTTTCCTGAGACGGATTTTGAAAGGAAGGAGAATAATAGCAGTGATTAGGAAGCTAAATAAGCAAATAAGGACATGGCACAGTTTGCTTAAAAACATTTCAAATCTTGGCATATGACAATAAATATAAACGTGGACAGAGTGTGTAAGATTTCAACGATAAACAGTTGAATTGCGAAAAGTAAACATTATGAACTATTTAAATCAACTAGAAATAACATGCCTCCCACAGTTCGCAAGCTATCATACCGGTGGGCAATTGAATGTACGTTCGGTTGTTTATTGAAGGGGCATCAAAAGTCCAACCTTTTAGTAGTTTCACGTGTTGCACACACTCATATCTTTCATTCAACTGGGTACGGGAGAAGAAGCACTACGGGAGGGCCAAACACAAGGCGAATTTATGTAATCCACCGTTGTCCGCACATATTTCATAGCTTATCCTTGCTTCCGCAGGCTAAATAGGAGCGGAATAAGTACTATAGGAGAAGCAAAGTCGAAGGTTAAGCTTACTTATCCAAAGTATTGGTGTCCGGACGCGTTTAAATTCCATCAGTTAGTCATGACTGTACTTATGAGCAAAGGATATGACAATTTGGGAGGAAGGGATTAAGGAGAGTGATCATTTACACCGTGAGTGTCTCAGCTACAATGGACTCCATGATCTTGGAGATCACCAGCAGTAGTGTCATCTGGAGATAACTTGCTGGTCAGCGTGGCTACCACTTTTGTAGTTTGGAGTAATAATCCCAGTGCTTCCACATAATGGGGGCGTACACATCGTTAAGATATCGCTGAGTATTGCTAACGGCCCAGCTAAACTCGTGGCAGCAACTTTCAACGCCTTCGGGCAAATACCACCTGCACACGGGTATCTCTACTCATGCAAGTATTTCAGTCGTTTCAGCACAGCTGTACCTGTGAATGACATGTGATTAAGGCTGGATGATGACATGATCTGCGTAAGGTACGATGTAAGATGATTGCACCCTTTGAAGGGTACGGCCTAATTGTTGTCCAAGAACGTTTGCCTCCTCTTGTGCCGTCTGTGCTAATCAGCATGCTATGTGCGGAGCCGGAATTCCGGGCTTAAATCTAGAAAGTTTGCTTAAGTGCCAGTAAGGCAGCTTGGGTATAGAGCAAAATCTTATCATCAGGTCGTGCTGGCACTTTAACCTAACCTGACACAATTGTTTCTTTGTGTCCACGATGGGAGAGGCTTTGTGGACGACCCATGCCAAGTCCCTCAACGCCATGCATCTCCTGGTCCTGCTCCTCTGTAAGGAGTTCAGCTTTTTGGGTTGGTGGATTTTAGTTTCAGATGTGCTTGCCACGAGCCTGTTGCATCTGCTACAGATTCCTCGTATGCCACTTCAGGGGACCATTTGGGTAGGAAAAACCAGCTTGTTGCACCAATGAGGTCGGACAGGCCATCGAAGTTGGTTACGACGTGAGATTCCTCGGATTGTGCTCTAAGATACTCTGTGTAGCACATGAACTGGAACACTAGTGTATCGTGAACACTGCGGCCCAAAGAGTGCACGTTGTTACCACGTCGATCATGAGTTTCTCGTTGGTGAAAACGCGATCGAACATTGCCGTATATTTTCCTGTTCTACAACGTGTTGGGAAGTGACATGGTTGTACGACGGTGAACCAGCCATTAGCTGTTGCAGTTCCGCCTTGAATTGCTCACCAAAAGTGGCTGGGGTTTCTAGGCCGTGTAGATGGAATTCCCCTACCAACAGACTTTGGCTCTAAGATTATGCCAGCACGTTCTTCACAGTGGAGGCTAGGGCCTAGTCCACATCTAACGTGGACATTCATGGGCGGTATGGTTGGTGGCATCTGGCTTCGGTGTTACCTGTCACGGTGACCTCCACGAGGACGTCTACAGGACGCCTGCGCCCACAAAGGGACCATAAGTGGTCTGCGTTGCACCACCCACACACTCCCGGTCACGAGGACCGTGTACCCCCGTCCTGTACTGCAACCACCAACTGTCTCCTGGAGCCAGTATAGACGAGGTAGGGGGTAATAGACAGTTAGGCACCTTGGCATCACGTAAAGTGCAACCCCATCGGGAATATCAAGCAACAGCCAATCACCTGAAATGAAGAGGGCAGAGTTTATAATGCAGTCGTCCGCTCAACCCTCTTGTACGGTTGTGAAACAGGAGCCATCAGGTCCACAGACATAAAGAGGCCAACTACCTTCGACCATCGCTGCGTTTGCAGCTTAACTCATGTCTGGTGGAAGCACCGCGTGAACACTGAGCTTGTTCGGCATCCCGTGTTTGATGCAGGAAGAGCTAGTGTACCGCTCAGCACCATTACATAACACACTAGGTTCCAATGGCTAGGCCACATGTTACGCATGCCAGTCCACCGACCCCCGCAACGTGCATTTCTTGAGTGCCGGGGGTATGGATAGAAGAGAATGAGGGAAGACCAAGCAATGACTTGGTCAGGAGGGATGAAGGCCCTCATTTCGAGGTTGGCATCGGTTGGTGTATTCCGACCGCCGGGCTGAGGTCCTAAGATGATGAACATGTTTGGATGGACACACTTGGTGATATGGCGAAGAGCCGGCGCCAACGGCGTTCGTGTGGTTACTTTCTTTTTCCTTTTCCCACTCCTTTAGAGTCCACCTCCAATCGCGATCTCATAGTTAATAGGCAAAACAATATGTAAAATTTTAATACTTATCCTTTGAATTTTTGTACTGTGTTCCTTTTATATTGCGGCACAGTAGCTGAGGCGTGTTTCTCACCCTCAACTAACGTGCGTTGATGATGATGATTGTATTGTTCGGCAATGTCAAGGGTGCTTGGTTAGTGTATGCACAGGTAACGGATAGTTGGCAGTGAACCAATAGTTTACCATCATTATTAAGCTAGCCTGATATGATGTCACGTCTGTAGGATACTACGCGGCATTTTTCAGCAGAGAATGCCATCAACCATTTGGAGCTCCATGAGTCGATCGTTCTTAAGCCACGCTGGATTTGGATTAGCATTACACTGAATTCATTTGGCTTAAAAGTGTAAACACTTTTTATGTCTCGGCAAAAACGAATGGTTTGACGCAGGAAAAGATGTTAAAAATATCGTTTACATATAGTAGGAATAAAAAGGGTCCCAGAACACTACATTGTATCCCGTCACTAATGACAGGTTTTGGTGTGCTTGTTTCGTGTTGAATTTGAACAACTTGTGTTCTATTTGTAAGAATCAAACCATTAAAGCAGAGGGTTGCCTATGCCATGTGCAGTTAGTTTGTATAAGAGATAGTTATGGGGGACAGGATCAAACGCCTTGTGCATATCGAGGTGGATGACCATTGCTGGTGAACAGCCATTCAGCGCACTAGTCAGGAGATTGAGAAAGTCGAGCTGACATGCGATGCAAGATCCCGCACTTAGGAAACCGTGTTGTGAGGTGTTGATAAGATTTCACGTCATCCTGAAGTCATCAGTTTTGGACTTTATGTGATGCTCTATCCTTTTAGAGAGTATAGAAGTATGGCTTATTGGGCGGTAGTTGTTCATTTCCTCCATAGAGCCAGAGTTGTAGCCAGGTATGAATACAGTCTCCTTCCACTGTGATGGAACAGTACCGGCTTTCACATATAGAGAAAAATAATTCAGAAGTAGTACAGGGATGTCGGATGTACCATTGTTTATAAGTGTTGGCGGTAAGTTGTCAGTTCCAGCATATCATGATAATTTAGCAGACGAAATAACTCTATTACTATCACGGAGTTCAAAGACAACTGTGCCTTGCTTGTCATCAGTAAGAAGAGGGAGGATTTGCCAGTGGCATTACATACAGAACAAAAGTAATTATTAAAACCGCTGCTTATAATAGTTGAATGGCTAATTTTTGGTTACCATGACTCAAGTTGGATGGGGTTTCCGTATTCTTGTTTTTACTTTTCATCAGCTTCGTGAGTTTACTGTTTTTATTATGGCTATTGAGCGCATGTCTTTCAACATTCATGCGTGTGATAATCCTAAATCTTACAAGTTCGGCGATGACTTTTTGCTATTGCACTGCTAGGGAAAACTCATTCGTTTTCAACTAGCAACGCAGTCTGTGAGTTTGTATGCAAAATTTTCGGGGATAAAGACTGATTTTATTTTATTGGAAAAACGCCGATAGTTCAGTGGTAGTAAAGCATCTAGACAAATCTCGATATTCTGGTAGAACTCACAGGCAGCCACTCGCAGATCATTCGTTAGGAAGAAAATTTCCCATTGCAAGGGCGGAAAATGATTCCAGGTGTAGTGAATGGTATGGTCTGTAGAGGACTGCAGGTTGATTGCGGGTGGAATCAAAAAATGGCTTTTCGAAGAGGAAAGTTGGACCATCTTGTGATCGCTGTCAGGGAATTTGTCTAGAACAACAGCAGAAACATTGGACTGGCCTAATGTAAGGAATAAATCGAGGGTATGGTTTCCCTTGGTGGCTGAATGGACATGTGCACATCCATCGATAAGTATAGAAGACAACCGTGTCGCATATTTAGTATGTGGGGCGTAGAATCTCCATTCGATATCAAGCATATTGAAAGCACCTCCTAATACTTTAAATGTAACGAGCAATTTCGCTAAGTAGCAAATAAGCGCTCTAGGATTTGTAAGCCATCTGTACTGGGACTCGGTGGAGAGTAAATGCAACCCAAACTCATTGAGCTTTCATCTAGAGCAACATGTACAATTATTCTGTCAATATTACTATCTTGAAGGGTAACGCATAACGGCGATGCTTGGAGGTTATCAGAAACGTATATAATGCAACCACCACCAGCTGCCGAGGTTCGACTAGCGAGAAGACCGTGATAATGATCAATATGTACGCAGGGCTGTGGAGTTGCGCTTGTAAACCAAGTCTCGGTCACTAAAGTCAGCTTTAAAGCATGAATTGCAAATGTAGGTCTAGCCGCTGGAGCTCATCTGGTAATGTGTTGCAACTCACTTCAATGTAAAGAAGCATGGGGCATACGGCAAATCAATAACTAAATTAGTATATTAATCGACAAGCGGTATACGACACCTAGTTATGAGCGATTATTCGCACGAAGAATTAGTGTTATGATTTATTCGCCTTAAACATGATAATAAAAAGTAACAAGACCATATGCTTTCTCACAGCTTAGCGACCAGGTTGTTTGTGTTGCTACATTCCCTACAAACCTTTTTAACATCGTTTTCCAGTTTGCTATGGAATGAAACTCAGGCGCAGTCAATGGTGGTGTAGGGTAAAGTAGGTGGCACAGGTCCACGTTTCATTGTATGGGTACGAGAAAAAGGGGATAAGTTGATTGTAGGCTTCTAGCTGTTTGCATGATATTAAGGACAGTTTCCGCTAATGCTTCTGTGGACTGTTGTGATCCAAGAGTCTTCAACTTATACAGTATAGTAAGAAAATACTAGAGAATTTTGGAATGTGGCATGTTTATTTATTTGTAGTGGTTTCACAAATTGGCACATCTTACTAAGCAGCATATCGGACAGATCTTGTGACTTGCAGGCTGTGAGGGCAATAGGTAGTCACCATTACGAGTGGGCTAGATAGTGGTATTCAACACTTCGATGGTGGTGCAGTCTGTGAATACACTATTATGTCGAAAAGAAGCAGGCGCATTTACTTCAATCGCATTCTGTTTTTCATGTATCTATTTCACGTTTTCATGTTTCATATATGTTTCCTGCTGTTAGAAGCGCACTTTTACCTTTGCGAATATTTGGCTTATCAACTACGTTCAAGCTAATGACATTCTGCGATCTACGAAGGAGCACTTGCTTGTCGGAAGTAACTGAGGATGATAAGGAGCGAACCGTGCATAGTCATTAAAGTGCCGCGCTAGATGAGCTTTAAGCATTTCACAGAATGTTAAAACGCGATCTTAACTTGTGCGAACTTCATGAGTTTTACCTTTCAACGTAGTAAATTCTTCTTCAGGAACGGTAATCCTACGGCTCATTTATGGCGGAAGTTGGTAGCAAAGTTAGGATAGTTTACAGTTATGCCCGAATTTCTCTGAGTTTAGTTGTTGAACGTTTCATTTTTATAGCAATAACGGATGGATACGTAGTAGTGACGTCATTGTGTTATAAATCCGTTTCTGAAAGCCAATATGGAGCAAAGGAAGAAGCCTTCTATAACCCTTACAGTCCAGAGAAAACCCATATTTCCTCAACTACCATACAAAGAAGAAATCGCTGCTGAAATCATAATTCGTTGCCTTTCTCATACCCTCAGACACACTTACCCAGCAAATAAAATGCAAATCCAGTCCACCGATAGCCCAGTGGTTAAAACTAGCCCCAAAGACAAGAGGCCAGTCCACGTCAAATTAATATGCCTTTATTCGTTCCCTTATTCCTCTGGGCGAGTTACGTTGGCCGAACGAGGATGCGCCTATCTGCTTGTCGAAAACCAATCAACTCATCCATAGCCACACATCTCACCGACGCTGGCCATGCCACCAAGTTGGCTGGTTCATTCAAAGTGATATATCAGGCACCGGTCAATCGATCAAAGTGCGTCCGCTGCGGACATCGGGATCCAACTGTACAAGCGGGAGTGGTGTGTTCAGAAACGGTTCCTTCAGACGTTAAAATTGCCTTAACCAGCCCGAAATGCGACATCCGGTTCATGGCATTGTGTGTACGGATAGCGATTGTGCTTGGTCAGTGATTGTGAACCGAACTTATCTTACCAAAGCTTATGTCAAAAATTTTGCTTTTTCCAACTATAATTGTACAAGCCTGAAGAGGAATTACTGAAAAGATATTCGTTTGCATTTTTACATTAACTTAATTGAGGGGCTTTTCGTTCTCTCAATGCTGACCAGCATTACTAGAGAATACTTGGTAGGATATTAAGACGTTGCAAACACAGCCGAGTTTGGATAGTAAAATAGTCGCCAAGGAACGAGTACCAATTAAGGCATACCGAATTAAATACAATAGGCCTTGACTACCGAGCGGTTTTAATACTCAACTTTGCGTTACTGAGATACTTGCTTGGGTCTCCAGGTCAGTACGGTAGTTCGGCTGCAGGTTTCGACCGAGAAGCGCGTTTATTAGGTTGGCTTGTTTGTTTCTGCGTCCGGGTCCCGGGCAAAGGTTGAGGCGTAGATAACGAATGATATTCGTGTCAAAGTTACGCAATGCGCACGCACGTTGAAAAACGTACTGCTGGTCGAATGGTATTCATAAAGACCGTGGTGACAACGACTGGCGCGCATCATTCGTTGTTGATTTGTTAAAATACCAATACGAATATGATCTGCAGGTTGGATCTCAGAATTACGATAGCATAATAATAATAATAATAGTAATAATAATAATAATAAAACTTGCATTTTCTCATCAAGTGAGAAGCCACGTCTATACTTGGCACATATCACATACAACAGGTGAAGTCCTGTTCTTGCATGGGTAATACCAAGCTATGTTCCCATATTTGTCTGTGTTTCTGGAAAGGTAGTGTCTCATATGTTTGTGCGTTATGCAAAGGTAGGAGGCACCTTTTAGTTTGAGTGCATTGCAAATACAGCGCGCTAACTGTATTGCGTAAAGTTGTGGTATTTCACTCATTAGACATTATCCGGGCGTTAAATACGCCGTAGTGCTATCAACCAGCATTGTCCAAGAAAGCTACATATTAGTAAAGTTCAAAGCAGAGAAATAGAACAATACGAAAAACTACCGAACTTAAGGTGATTCAGCTAAGAGTGAGGAGAATACAACCAAGCCGCCAGTAGTTTCCAAACCGCTTCGCTGAGTATTACCAATTATTGCTTATTCGATGCAGCGTCAAAGCTTCTACCAGTTGATGTTTACTTAGTTACGCTGACACTAACTTTTTGGACAAAAATTGAAAACGCACAAAAAATAGGAATAAAACTGTAGTAAGTTTTGTACCCCTAACCCGTACAACGAAGCCAACCATACCATTAGAAAGGGCTGACATCTCAACACAACTAGCCGGCAAGTAAAAGAAACACGGTCTAAGATCGACGGAAACGCCCACTATGTAAACCTACCGTCCATTGGTTAGTATTTATAAGAGTATTTCAATCCTCTTATTTACGCCGATATGAACCATCCCAAAATTCTTGCTGGAATCGATGCGGATCCCAAAGACAGCTATTTTAAAATAACCTAGTCTGAAGTGCGACGTATATACACAGACAAAATCCAATAATCGTAGAAGCGCACAAAAACGTGGCCGCTGTCCAGAGATTGCGCATCGCAATCCATTCGCACCCCGATTGTTTCAAATGATCCATACTTCATCCTGTGTTAAAATCGCTCACCAGATATGTGGGCTTCAGAGCCAGGATGCGAAGGCAGATATATGCCTCCAATTTCTCGCTAAGTGCAAAGAAAGCAACATTTATCCAACGAACTACTGGAAATCTCTTCGTCGCCCACGCATCAGACCGGATAGCAATTGTTTGAAATGCTTAGCATTAAACCAAATGGATGCCACTCGTATCAAGAGGGACGAGCTCAAACGTGTCCTGAGTCAGTCGTGTAGCGCACTGGACAGTCTCTCAACCAGAGACCGATCGGAGTTAGAGAAAACAATTAAGGAAATAATCACAAAACAAGGATCCAGACCGCGTCATCAGCTCACAAACGCGCTGAAAAAGGAGAGGTCCTCAACATCTTTTCCGGCCAAACCAGAAAAGTATGTTCAAAACTTGTCATGCCTGACGCTCGATCGTGTTACAAGGGAATTTTATCATTAGGCCCTAAATTATGTTTTCCTGCTAGGAAGGATAATAGACCAGCAATAGAGGCCCAGTTTGAAAATGTGGGTACACAGACCTCTCAGCTGATTCCTTGTTATGCAATGTATGTGGAAAAGTTTAAATCATTTCTAGTGCATGAGTGCTACCAGTACCGACGTGCGAGGATAGTACATAACACTCCGGTGAAACAAGAACAAGTTGAAGCTCTTAACCGTCTGGTTAGCAATAATGAGGTCTTACTCACTCGGCCAGATAAAGGCGTTGGCATTGTTATCATGAACAGAGTGGACTACTTGAGCAAAATGAAAGAAATACTGACAGATGAAACCAATTTTCTGAGGGCCGTAGGTGAAAAAGACAAAACAAAACAGATTAAAACGCAACTTTGCAACTGTCTTAAACGGCCTCGAAAGGATGGTTACATCAAGGAAGTCACTTGTGAAAACTTCGGCCGGTAGGAAGGGTTATCCCAAAGATCTACGGGCTATCAACAACACAATCCTAACGTCCCTTCTTCTCGTCTTGGATATGAATAATTCCCCATATCACTCGATTGCCCAGTGGCTGTTTTGATTCCTACGCTTATTCGAGAGCGCATTGCTGTGCATAGTGTGAAAGAAAGTTTAGAGTTTGTGGATCTCGTGCGTGATGTAAATGTTTCCAAACAAAGCATATGCCCCCTCGACGTTACTTCACTCTTCACCAACGTACCATTAGTTGAGACCATAAAATACATCCGTGAGTATGTTGGTGCAAACCATATTAATGTTGGCATACCCACGGTGATCCTAAAGAAAATATTGCTCAGATGCACGTTCAATGTTCATTTCCTATTCAACGGCGAAGTATACCGGCAGTGCGATGGGGTATCGACGGGTTCCCTACAGGTTCCGTTTCTCGCCGTCGTCTTCATGGGCATGATGGAACAGGAAAAGCTAAAGCCAACGATCTCAAGTCACGGTTTATATTAACGTTACGTGGACGACATTTTTGTCTAGTTTCAGTCGTCTCGAAGTATCGGGGAACTAACAAACATGTCCAACCAAGGCCATCCAGCAATAAAGTTCACCTGCAAATTTGGGGAAAACAGTCGTTTTCATTTCCCACATGCTCATTAAATGTGTTCACACAATTTGCACACCCATTGGCGGGACACGACGCCCCCAGTACGATCACCCGCGAATGCCTTTCGTGTCCGATAGTGCAACAGGGTTGGCGGCATCTGGTTTCGAATTTACATGTCACTGTTACCAGCCACAGTACGTCTGCGCTTACAGAGGGACCATGGGGGGCTTGGGTTGCACCACCCACAGCTCCATTCACCCATCCCATATCCAGTGTAACCCAGAAGCATGTGAATTTTATGAATCAATTCTGATCAGCATAATAAATGCGCTCTCTTGCCGCAATCGAGACTCCTGAGAGGGAGGTCACTAAGAATGTAAAAAGCTTATTTTTTATTCTGTGCAATTTTCCACTGAAATTTCCAGGAAATTAGAGTGGAAAATATCGTCATCAACCGGCGACATAAATTATTAAGCTAAAATATTTCAAAAAACCACCGGTAAGTTTTGGAGCTACCTTCTGAAGTTTAGCTATAATACCAGTCCAAATTGTCGCCAGCTGAATTTGGAAGCGCAGTACAGCCGATCGGATTGCTGGATGTTTTCCCATATGCTAATTCAGCCCGTACGTACCTATACTCAGAAATAGATCAGGCATAGATCAGACTTGTTTGCTTCAACCTACTAGTGACTTGGCCATAAGCTCAGTAAGAAAAATGCGAATAATGGAAAGTGCCGAGGACTAATTCTGCCGATAAACCGAAGCAAACTTTCCGTCGAGATAAACACATATAAGTTGTGAGTAAATAGAATTATCTGCAACTTAACTAACCATGACTTCGCTCAAAAGCTTTCACGAGCATATAAAACATACTCGGTTTCCTTCGCGGGTCAGCGGCGTTATGAATGAAGGAAGCGAAGTTGGTCTGATTCCATGTGGTTAGGCGACGGAAAGTGCTGGGGAGAATTTGTGTGCACAACAAAAGCATGTTTTTTCTAATGGTCTCTTGTCTGTGTTCGCTAAACACTACCAGACCTGAGCGCATGCAAGTAGACTCAGTTCTCTCATGATAACTGTACGTGGGTTACAAAGCTGCATAAATTAGTTGCCCTTAATGCACTATGTGGGCTTTTGGAAATTGCTTTGAACTGGTACAGCTTTTGATCGAAGACTACATCGACCTATAATGTATGGCACAGCAACTGATCTATCATTGATAGAAATTTAAACCACAAAATGGTTAATGGTGGTACTTAAGGCTGTGTTGTATAAATACAGAGCACTTGCTTAAAATCCTTGCACACTGCTAATCGGGAATAAAAAATTTTCAGATATCAAACACCCGGAGTCCTCTGATTTCCGAGTGATGCACGAAACATCAAATTCATGGTATAAAGACCAATGCTCTTCCTACTGCATATAGTAAGTATAATAATATGAAACATATAAAAATCACTCTACGTGATTTTACTTTTTGTTTATAACTTTCCATGTTAACTAGCAAGCCATGTATTGAGTGACTGTTAACGGCAATCAGAACCGAAGTGATGTCCTACGGAACCTAAGCCTATGACAAACCCCTACAAAAACTAATAGAAATGCAAAATAACTTCCGCATGCTATCTTGCATTTTCCACTAACCTTCAGATATTTAGCATACAGCAACCATTCTCAAGAATCAACTCGATCATAAATATCGGTAATTGTAAAATAACCCAGAAGAATGGAGAATGGGTTGTGAACGGTAAAAAAGTACAAGCTTAACATTTTCCGCAGGTTGAAATTAGAAGGAATTGTAAATTCGCTTACTACCCAAGTTGACCAAATAAAATGCACGTCAGTGAAGCTGTAGGAAAATGGTAGATAGCACTAGCGTTGTGGAAGGGTTGTTGCATCATGTAAAGTGGAAGAAAAACGGATGTGATTAGTGAAAATTGCAATTAAAACCCGTTGCTCACTCGTCTTCTCATATTGAAGTGCATCACTGTATTTTACAATTCCAAAGATGCCAGTTTGTCTGAATATACCGCAGAAAAATCCTTCATGTAACAAGGGATTGGGTGCTCATTGCGGTATCTCAGCGTTTTTGAAAATGGCTAAAGTGCCGGCACAGACAAATGAGACCGGTAAGTGTTTAATTTCGGTGTTGTTGCTCATAGCAAAAGAGACATTGCTTTCGACGCTGAGATACAGCATATCATAATACTGATAAAGCGAAATCCTTAACGTCAGAGTTTGTGCACGACTGTACGGCCAGGTCAGTCCTGGTTTCGTGGTTTTGTTCCTCGTCATCGCATTACTCATTTTGCTCGGATTCGCTAGATCTATTCAGCGAAGCTTTTAGAACATAGATTACTTCCGCGCTTCATTGAGCTTTTCTCATTGTCGATTTTTGCGTACAGCTATGTTTCCTATCTGAGGTATTCTCAACCACCTTCTCACATTCGAGCGGACACCGTCCCGGTCATCCGTTATTTTTCTTGTCATCGCTGTCTGCTATTCTGCACGCTAATTATAGCCATCTTTTTTAAGTGTGGATTTGATACCTCACAGATCACATACTACCGCTGCCTACAAAGATACTAGTGATAGACTCGTTTCCGCTGCTCCCACACATATCTACCGCGCCAACAATGTGGGGTTAGAACTACTCACGCAACGGTGACGCGGCGAACGCAGACCCAACCATTTATGATGTGATTTCCGTACTTTTGATCACTGCTAGATCCATTAACAACAAACTGTATTTCCCAACTATGGTTGCAATATTCAACCAGCTACAAGCAGTCCTCCTTACCGAAACGTGGAGCACCTCCGGTTAATTGGACTCTACTCTATTGATCCCATTATCATTCCTTTCATAAAGATCACTGTAAAAGAAAAGACAGAGGATACTTGATATACCTACATCACACAGGTACAGCTGAACTGCTTGAACATTCACAACTAGTAAATAGCCCCGAATCTCCATCTTTATCCGTCTCATGAGTATCAGTTTACAGTTGCTTTGTATGTATCTGCAACCCGCCGAATTCATCAACCACGGGTGTTGCCCATATCAGGTCGGCTCTCGAATTTGCATCTGGGAAGCCCCACAGACAAAACATAAGTGCGGGTGATTTCAACTTACCGAAGATACACTGGTATCCCTACCCATCATAATCGACACACACAACCATCCTTTCTTCCTCCAGAGTTGGTGGATGAACATTGCGTTACTATGCCAACTAGGTTGACCAACACATTAGACTTGATATATACATTCGGTATAGCCAACACACAGGATATCTAAGAGAACCTCCGCGGTAGTGGCCACAAAGTGATATGCTTCACCTTCACCGTTAAAATAGCCACTAAACAAAGCTATCTTTTCTACTACGCCATCCGCCGGAGTAACAGGGTACACTTTCGTCAAATAATCAAATCTTCTAACTGGGATGCTTTTTCCTTCTCCAACAATGCCTGCACAGCAGTAGAGCACTGCTATCAAAGGTTAAACACGTTATAACGCCAATTGTTGTACAAGAAAAGCGATCAGTCATGTGTAAAATGATGCAGCCGAACGTTCAATCAGTCAGAAAACTAGAAATCTGACCACACACTACAGAAGGACAGGAGATTTTCTAATGATCCTAAAGATGTGTCGATTTATCGCTGTGGTCATGCACATGTAGTTGGTTGGGAGAACAAATGAAGAACAAATGATGCACAAAGCAAGAGCGCTTATCAAAGCTCTCCGTCATAAAACCAACAACCGCTCCTAATTGATCGTTGAACACGTCGACAACAAAAGCCAATCATTCCAAGACCCAGTCGCCATTTGCAAAACATTTAGCTCGTTCTTTGTCACCTCTATGAAGCTGGAAACTGACCATTTAAATGCACACAATGGTGTAAGAACGACTAAGGCTCTAACTAGATTCGATTTCTCTCACCGTAATATCCACCAAGCAGCTGAATCTCCTGAAAAGTCCTTCATTCTGGATGCTGATGGCATCCCCCATCCGCCATAAAACTGCGAGAGCCTGACATGCAATTGCTCTTTTTGAATATGTCTACCATTTCTCTAGAATCGAGCTGGATTCCAGCTCCATGGAGAATTTTGCTTATCAGCCCTCCCTACAATGGCAGCGCAAAACGGAAGATTGACAATTACAGACCAATCCATCACTTTCCTATAATCTCCAGATAGTTTGAAAATTAGTTAAAATGTGCGTGATGAGTTTTCTAAACTCACTGGAGCTGATAGAAAGTCCCGACATGCGCTCGAGCACAAAATGCCAGCTGCATTATTTAAAGTACAGATCAGACTCAATTGGCTCCGGATATGTAATCTTAATGCTATTCTCAGACACGTAAATACATTTGATCGGGTGCCTCACTTCTTTGTTGGCTATTCTCTTACCTGAATGGTCGGTCTTAAACATGCTCCTTAGGTGAGTATTGCTCTTCCCCGACTCCAAATTTACGAAAGGGTATTTAAGAAAGTGTGCACTATACATTTCGTTTCTTGCTTTCTATCGATGCCATAATTTCGGTTATCAAACATGGCGTGTCAATCTTATTTTCCGTTGCTATAAAAATTGTCTACGAGTTCCGGCTAGTTGACTCTCATAATATATCGTCACTCATTCAATAAGTCAATTATTTGCTTGAGAGGATGTATGAAAAGTGGATAATGAAGTTCTCAGCACAAAGGTCAAGTATCATGTGTCGCGGTTGTTTGATACCCAAAGGATCTATTACACTGAATAGCGAAGACATCTGTGTGCAAAGGTCTACGTGTGACCTCGGAATCAGATATTGTATACCTACGATTGTAATGTTAAGGTTAAATACTAGATAACACGACCTAGACAGTCGGTGGCTAATGTGATTGGCGGCATCCGGATTCGGATTTCGCTGTCACTGTTGCCAGCCACAGAATGCCTGCGCCTACAGAGGGACCATGGATGAATTGCGCTGCACCACCAACAGCTCCAACCATACACCCCATATCCAGTGTAAACCCGGAGGAATAAGACCGGGAGGTATGTGAATGGGAGCCACGTTTCATCAACGTAGTCGACCCCCACTCTTTCATAAGTACACACAAGCACACTGTATTTGGGAATCAAGCGCAACAAGGCGGTGACTGGACCCTAGTCCACTCCACACTGAGTGCATGGAACCACTCGTCGAGCCTTGCAATGCCACAACGACAGTGCACCCCGTCCTCTCCAGCGACGGCCAACCGTCTCCTGGAGCCAGCATGAAAGATACAGTGGGTAAAAGACAGGTAGGCACCTTGTCAACATGCATATTAAGCGCAACCACACCAGAGATATCAAGCAACAACCAATCACTTAAAACGACAATAGCAAATAAATTAAATCGAATAATGCATAAGAATATGTCGACATAGCTATTTAATAGATGAGCATTTGAAATTAATAGCTTGCTAAAATACCTGCTATTGTTGCAATACGTCATAAAATATATTTTAGAAGAATGCCACAAACGCGAAAATGCTATCAAAATTAACTGCACGTAGCTGAAGCGACGTATGCACTTGCATAGAAGATAGTTCAGGTAGATATTTCTATGCGATAAAAATGCATTAGAACAATATAGCATACCAACCATCTGAAATAAAGTGACCCAGCGTGCAAGCAAGCGGTTAGTGAATCGAATGTAACGTACCTACAATCGCTGCAACGATTCTGCCACGTTTTCAGCAGGACTCGTCGTCGCTTCTGTGTTGATCCGAGTGGCCTCGATCATGGCTCACTAGTCCTGCCTGACTCAGGCTCTCTCGAGCGCATGCGTTACAGCACCATGCACTCGATGCCCATGGAGTATACTCCCTAAGCGTCTGTCACTTCCGCACTTGTCGTCCTTCTCCGCATGTATGAGGTCCTTCTCCTGCACTTCGGCAACTGACTTCGTGAGTAGACCTTGCCATGCACGCCGATCAATCGCCTTCCATTCCCATGACCTGCAATCAAGATTAAAACGTGAGAGGCTCACTTTGTTCATGTCCTGGCAACGAAGCTTCGGTTTCCCCACATGCCGCTTCCCAGTACTCAGCTGATCATATAAGAGTTGTTTAGGTATCCGCGTCGCTTCCGCACGGCTCACATGACCCAGCCACCTAAGGTGTCTGAGCAAAAGTATGCAGTCCACTGCATACATTCCACTCCGACGCAAAACTTCCAGTTCCGCAAGTCTGTCGCACCAACCGATGCGCAGAATCCGTCGAAAAAACCGTTGAAGGGACCGCTCAAGAAATTGCACGTCCAGCCGGTACCTCGTCCACTTTTCACAGTCGCATAGAAAAACAGACAGCACCACGGATCTGCTCACCGTCAGCTTTATGCCAAGGATAAGCCGATGGTTGTTCCACACTCGGCACTCATGCTTCCCGAATGCCGCCGCTGCCTTCGAGGCGCGGAAACGAAGCTCACTGTGTATCTGCTGGTCAGTCGACATCACACTCCCAAGGTAGCAGAAGCGGGAGGTGATTTCTAATAATTCCGCACCAATGCCAACTTGCGGAAATATTGAAGATTGCACCTCCGGCAAAGACTGAAACAGACAGAGGCATCAAACGCACAAGACATCATTGCATGAAGAGAAATAATAAAGAGCGCAGGAGCTAAGACGCAGCCTCGCTTCACACCAGTAACTGCTGCAACGTCACATGAGGTCTCTCCACTCAGCTGCACCCTCGCCCGCATACCACAGCACAGACATCCAATTAAATTTATCAAGTTACGCAGACAACCAAAGTTACCCAATACCAGCCACAATGCCTCGCGGTTCACCGTATCAAATGCCTTGGTGAAATCAACAGAAACGAGTACAACGGCTGGTGCCGTACTCTGCACTTCTCTTGCAACTGACGAGCCACAAGCACCATACTGATGGTACTGCGATCCGAACGGAATCCACATTGCTCTTCCGCCACGTTCGATTCCACCATTTGCGTGACGATGCGATTGAGCAGGATTCGGGCAATCACCTTGCCCACACAAATCAGCAACTTGATGCCACGATAATTCATGCAACATTGCTTGCTCCCGTTACCCTTGTCAGTGCTAGCACAAGCGCATCCTTCAGCTCAGGAGGAACCTTCTCAAACCACACGCGTTGTACCAAGTGGTGCATCGCAGGCACCAACATGCCTCTGCCGTGTTTCAATACTTCAGGCGGGATCCCATCGACACCAGTACACTTGCCGTTTCGCAGCTAAGCATGTGCTCTCTGCGTCTCACCCATTGTCGGCGTTTCCGCCAAACTCGCTTTCACTTCGTGCTGCTGAGGCCGTTCAATATAGGTCAGTCGATCTCTGAATGGTTGTTAAAGAGACAGTCAGTGTTTTCGCCAGATCTGCATTATGTCTGCAGTCTGTGTGCAGGTAGCTCCTGAGGTACCATCGATCAACATTCTCGGCTGCTCCAATCTCTGTCCATACACCAACTTCAAGGGGTCAAAGAATTCCTTTTGTTGGCGGCGTTCGATGTTGCATTACATCTACCTCATCTCCTCCGTCCACCATGCTTTCTTGATGCAACGGAGCTCTCGGATCAGTCGCGGTCGAAGTTGACGAAACTGACTATTCTTCCATAAGTCAGTGGGGTCTGCCACATGTTCAGCAAATGCTACGTTATCTTCCGACACCAGTATGCTAATTGTCGTATTGTTCTCATCAAAGCAATCGGGCTGCTTACAGTTTGCTCGCCCGATGGTCTCCCCGGCAGCAGTTGTCACCTGGTAGCGAATGTGGTGCCACAGGTCGCCCACTGGGGCTATGCAGTCCACATCACGCAGGCGTGCAGCCATCGCCTTCTCCAACTCAATAAGTTTCGTCACAGTACCGAGGGTGAGAATGTTAAATTTATGTCTCCGATTATCGGAGGGAGTGCAATACGTAGATTTACGAAAGTATATCTACAGTTTGGTCAGCACCAATTTGTGCTCAGTGTCGCGTTCAGTTCCACACAGTACACTTGTCGTGCGCACTTCCCACATATCACCCTGACGTGCGATGATATAGTCGAGCAGGTGAGTTTGACCACTCCGTGGGTGCGTCCAAGTTTCTATATCACTCGCATTCAGTGCAAACCGAATGCTCGTGATCTTCAGGCTGTGAGTGTCACACAGTGAGAGCAGCATGTCACCGTTTGCATTCGTTGAACCAACGCCATGCGAACCGATAACATCTGTCCACACCGATGCATCACGCTCAAGGTGCTCGTTGAGATCACCTAGCTGAAATAGTCGGTCGCTCCCCGACACAGACCGTATCACGGAGGATAACTGAGTGTAGAATTGATCACGCGTGTAGGTGCTTATAAAAGTGACTGACTTGCCTCTTCCGAGTCGGAGGCGAACAGTCAACAGTCGCGCGCTGATGCCTGTTGGCTCACGCACAATTTGACCATTTAGGCGATCGCATATTGCAAATCCGACCCCATGTTCACGTGGTGCTGAAATGATGTTGCTCACCCAATAGAACGTATAGCCAACATCAGCATCATGCAACTTACTTTGCTCAGCGGGCTGAGCTTTACTGGGCCCCGCAATATGGATGTGGTAGCGCACCAGTTCCATCGCGACCAGTGCAATGAGTCGCTCTGGGTCCTGTAGTTCCGGTTCAGTAGTGTGCGCACGTTCTAGCGCCGGATGCTGAGTGCTTTGCTCGCGGGCGTACCATTGCATTGGTGGACAATCTCATGTGAGGTGGTGGTTGTGCTTCGGAGGTTTGCTTGATGGACCCTACCCGGAGCCTTTGGTTTAATAACTTGACCCACAAGACAGTGGGGAGCAGATCCAGCTCTGGAATGTGGTTGCACAGACAGATTGGGATCTGCTTGACGGCAGTCACACGCAGTCTTTCAGGTACTGGAACGATACATATATGTTTGCGACCGTAGTAGGATAGGCACCTGCGACCACGACCAGATGCGGGTGGGTTTTCGCGGGTTTGCAACAATTTAACCAGGGGCTGTAGCAAACCATTGAACACCCGGAGGCGCCCTCCCACCGTCAGAGACAGTGCGTGGCGTTCATTCTATACGCCAATCGAGATGTGAGCTTATAACCCGTGGACCTGTTGTCTCCCATGGCTAGTTTTACGGAAAGATGGCCAACGACCACTTCCTAAACTCCGAAGAGGATGGACTAAGATACTGGCAGGGCGCCCACACCTGAGAGGAGAATGACTCGGGTCCTCAGCCAAAGCCTTCGATTAAATGTACACCCGAAAGGCAGCGGGTCAAGCACATGTTCAGTTCATTGACTAATGCTGATTGGTGTCCTGGATCTTAGCAGGTGGAAAGGCGTAATTCAACTCCCACCCAGCGGTCGCCACGAGGAGGCGCCCAGGACATGAGTCACTGGCGCAACAGTAGCAGCAGTGGGTAGATCATCTGTCAGGATTTAGCCACCATCAGCCTCAGCGTACCATAGGCTTTCTCGATAAACACACACAACGTGTCTACTTATAGGCACTTCAAATCCCCCTCTGGAATACCGTGGTGATAAGGTGCGAAAGGTGCAGAGGTGTGCAGTGAATTCCTGGGTGGATTTTGCATATGATTTTTTCAAATTGTGGATGACTTTTTTCTAAGTTGACTCTGCCACTACGTAATTGGAACATTGTCCATAAATCCTCGGCTTATATTCGGTAATCTACGTTACTTCCTTTACAATGGAAAAACTGTAGAAACACCAAAACGCAAAGGCGAAGCACGAACCGGAATGTCAAACGGTCGCCCTAGTACTCACGATGCGGACACTTCCAAAAGATTGGAGCGAATAGTTAAACATAGAAAACGGACTTATTTAGAAGCGATCCAGCGCAACCCATTAAATACAATTCGTTGACCACTTCAGAATAACAATTATCATCATCCCGCTGGACAGGAAAACTGCCAACATGCAGGACACACAAACAACCGCATTTGTCGTCCACTGTTACGGAATCAACATCTCCTTGCCACGCTGGTTCAATTCTGTTGGGAAACCAAATACAGAGAAACTTAGGATGCAAAGAAATTACCCTCTTCTAACAAATTCAAAAGTGGAGCGCTCCAAATAACTATACTTGGACTTCTATTATGCCTAACCTGCACAACGTACGTGAACATATAAAGAACAGAAATGCAAAGCTATATATAGAAGATGTTAACATGGTATACCAATTCCTGCCTAATAATCTCGAAGTGAGCCTCAGGACCATGTTAGATCATTTCTTGTCACTGAATTTCTCGAGAGCACATTTGTCCGTGAACTTATCTGCTGAAAATCACAACTGCTTGTGTATGGATGCTGCAAAACCCTTGATTACTTCATCTTTCAAGGCACAAATATTCCAAGTCCATCTTCAGTAAAGAAACAGTATGATGTAATTTGCCTCCCACAAATTCTTCTGCCTTGTTTCATTTCAGATAGCCAAAGCCAGACGGATAAAAGCGCGCTTTATCCGAAACACGACTAGAATGTTTCAAGGGCATAGTGAGACCCACGCTGCAGCCCTGCATGATCACCCACAGTCAACCGTGTAGAACAGTTGGGATAGGTTTGAAAAATGTTCAGCGGTCATTCATGAAATTATCACTGGACGATGTACCACTATGAGCTGTGAAGGTCGCTGACGCCATCTGCGGTCAGACTTTCTCTTGCTGTGCCAACTGAGAAACAAGTTCCTTGTTACAATATAAAACTATGTTGGATATCCACGACTGGAACAGATTCCTATGTTATACGAAACAGAGGTTGAGTGGAAACACAAACCAAACACCGTGTACGTTTAACTAGACATTTAGACGGTATTTTGAGCGATATTGCTAACCTGATGATTCGCACATTGAAAGGCGTTCGGATATGAGAGGTTAATCGAACCGCTATTTCCCTCCGATTTTAGCACAATTTGTTTCTTTACTCATTCTTGCAGCCTTTCAATTGGAAACTTAAACGAAGGCCACTGGATGAAACGAAAATTTCCCTCACCTTGCTCTTACTCCCCCTTTTCGCACATTGCCTCATGTTACTCGGCTGGCGCAGCTGTGCCCGTGAAGGCTCTTATTGATCTATATGGCTTTTTACTTCATCTTTCTACTCAATACGCACCAGATATTGTGTATTTACCACTCTCAAGTAGCTTGCCCACACTACCTTTTTCTAGTTGCTAGTCTTCAGCTGTGTTTGCTCAATACTTATCTGATTTAGACGGATGACCCCAACTGCTGCTTCCACTTTCGTGAACCTGTTGTCAGCTTGACTCACACGTTGTGTGCCGTAGGCAAACCACGGAGAAACCGTTGAACTGGTCGGGCACACCAGTGAATGCCCAAAAGTAGAAGGTATCAAAATATTCCCCTTGCCCTTGCTTAATCTCTTACCATCAACAGATCTGTTTGTGAGATCAGGTTATGCAGGTAATTGCAATGAGTCCGTTAGTAGACAAGATTTCTCAGTACCACGAGAAGCGTGCAATTTTATTTTCATTTTTAGATATAACTTTCTTAGGGAATCGGTACGAATGTGTTCCCACAGAAGAAAACAAAGGCTTGTTGCCATGAAACGGATCCATCTTTAGTGCTGTACACTTCTAAGACACAACTGTATTTTTAGCAAGTTTCGACTTAGAATAGTTGCAGCTGGCGCGTTGGAGAGCACTTAGTTTTAGTCCAAGCTGTGGTGCACATTATTAAGGACATTACCATAGCCTAATAAGTGTGCAGCTTTAGTCAGCACCAGCCACCAATAGTCGTTGTAGTAATGGCGTACTTGAATCAAATTTTCAGGATCATATCGCCGCCCAATCACCCTTGTGTGTTTTAAGTTAGAAACAAAACAATGCAATGGTTATTCAAACGATGGCATAATCATACAGGAAGCAAATCATACTCGCTCAAGCGAATGGATTTGCCTCCGAAAGCAGCCCTTAAAGAGTGGAAGAATGAATAATATGCAGTTTTCCTCAGTTGCACCCCGATGTTCCCATGTGTTCCGTTTCCGGTAGTTTGATGTCATTCTTAGTGTAGGTTTGTTACACAACCGTAGACACAAAAGTAGTGTGCCATCGGCGATTCTTCGTGGATCCGCAGCACGGACACCACACCAGTCGAGTAATCTATATCCCTGCATCCTTCACTTACATTACCCCAAATGCGCGAAAACTAGTTTCTGGCTGACGTTCGTAGTTCATAGAACCACGTGGATCCACCAGATTTAGTACGCAATCTCATTCATCTCAAGTAAAGATACTAAATTCCTAAGGTTAAGACAACTGATAACAATTCCAAACAGATTCTCCTCTACTTTTAATGTGGCTCATAACTCAACAGGTCGAAAGGGACCATAGGTCACTGAAGCCGGGTAACAAGATGAATGCCAAACTATTAAATACGGTACATGGATTGCACTGTTAAATTCCGAGATAATCCGTCTACCAACGTTCCATTCTACAAACGTCAGGTTAGAGTTTGCAACTCCGCACTCAAAAGAAAAATTAGCACTAGCCGTTCATGTTCATAGTGATTGCTTTCTGCACACGAAGTTTAGCATGCAGCGAAACCTGGACACTGCCTCATAAAGGTCAATACTGCAGGTACTCTGGTTAAATGTGAAAAAACGCGAAGTGGCTCATGCACCCCATGCCCCTAAGTGGCATATATATGTTCCGAGACCTCGTTTGACTGACCGCCTTACAGTAGTGTGAATTTTCGTTAGTAGTTCACAATGACGCATGTAGTTTAATACAATTTGTTAGAGAACTGGAAGTGGAGGGACCAAATTTTGGTCTCTAGTGTAGGCTTTCGTACGGTTTGATCATTCCAACTTCTTACAACTGCTCATTGCACACTTGAAGCCGAATGTGAAGTTTATGAATCAAGTCTGATCAGCATAATAAATGCACCCTCTTGCTGCAGTCGAGACTCATGAGAGTGAGGTAACTAAGAATGTAAAAAGCTTATTCTTCTTTCTATGCAATTTTTCACTGATATTTTCAGGAAACTAGAGTGGAAAATATCGTCATCAACCAGCGATATCATAATAACATAGAATACTTCAAAAAACCACCGGCAAGTTTTGCAGCTACGTTCTGCCGTTTAGCTATAATACCAGTCCAAAGTGTCGCCAGCTGATTTTGGTAGCGCAGTACAGCCGATCGGATTGTTGAATTTTTTCTCACATGCTTATTCAGTCCCTACGTACCTATACTTAGAAATAGATCAGGCATAGACCATAGTTGTTTGCTTCAACTTACTAGTGACTGTGTCATAAGCTCAGTAAGAAAAATGTGAATAATGGAACCCACCGAGCATTAATTCTGCCGGGAAACCGAAGCAGGATTTCCATCGAGATAAATACATAAATGTTGTGATTAAATAGAATTATCTGCAACTTAACTAATCATGACTTTGATCAAAAATTTTCAAGAGCATATAAAACATATGCGGGTTCCTTAGGGGGTTAACGGCGATGTGAATGAAGGAAGCGAAGTTGGTCTGATTCCATGTGGTTAGGCGACAGAACGTGCTGTCGCGAGTTTGTGTGCGCAACACAAACATGTTTTTCTAATGATCTCTTGTCTGTGTTCACTTAATGCTACCAGACCTGAGCGCAGGCCATTTGACTCAGCTCTCTCATGATAGTTGTACCCGCATTACAAGGCTGAATAAATTAGTTGTCTTTAATGCACTATGTGGGCTTTGGAAATCGGTTTGAACTGGTACAGTTTTTGGTCGAAGACTACATCAACCTATAATGTCTGGCACAGCAACTGATCCATCTGATAAAAATTTAGACCACAACATGGTTAATTGTGGTACCTAAGGCTGCGTTGTATAAATACAGAGTACCTGCTTGAAATCCTTACACAGTGATAAACTGAAATAAATTTTTTCAGATATCAGACATCCTAAGTCCTCTGCTGTCCCCGTGAACACGAAACATTAACTTCATGGTATAACGACCAATGCTCATCCTATTGCATATAGTAAGTATAATAATACAAATTATCTAGTAATCACCCTATGTTTATTTTTCATTTTGGGTATAAGTTTCCATGTTAACTAGGAAGCCGTGTATTATGTGGCTGTAAACAGCAACTAGAACCGAAGTCATGTCCTACATAATCTAGGTCCACGACAAACCCCGCAAAAACTAAGAAGAACGCAAAATAACTTCCGCATGCTATCTTGCATTTTCCAATAACCTTCAGGTATTTAGCATACAGCGATCATTCTCATGAATCAGCTCGATCAAAAATATCGGTAATTGCAAAAATAACCCAGAAGAACGGAGAATGGCTTATGACGGGTAATAATATACAAGCTTAACATTTCCCGCAGGTTGCTATTAGAAAGAAGTGTAAATTCGAATACTACTCAAGTGGACCAAAGAAAATGCAGGCCGATGAAGCAATAGAAAAATGGTATGTAGTAGTGTTGTTCGAGTGCTGTGACACCATACAGCGTGGAAGAATAGTTGATATGATTAGCAAAAATTGCCATTAAAACCCGTTGCTCATTCGTCTTCTCAGATTGAAGTGCGCCCCTGTATTTTATAATTATAAAGAGGCTAGTTTGTCCGAATATATCCCAGAATAAATCTTCATGCAACAAGAGGTTGTGAGCTGCTTGACGTATCTAAGCGTTTTTGAAAATGGCTAAAGTGCCGGCACAGACAACTGAGACCGGCAAGTGGTCAATTTCGGTGTTGTTGCTCATAAAGAAAGAGACATTGCTTTCGACGCTGAGATACATCATATCGTAATACTGGTAAAGCGAAATCCTTAACGTCATAGTTTGTGCACGACTGTACGGCCAGGTCGATCTTGCTTTTCGAGGTTTTGTTCCTCGTCATCACATCACTCATTTTACTCGGATTCGTTAGATCTATCCAGCCGAGCTACTGGAACATAAATTACGTCCGCGTTTCATAAAATCATTTCTCATTGCCCATTTTTGTGTACAGCTATATTTCCTTTCTGAGATATACTCAAGCATCTGCCCACAATCGAACGGACATCCTCACGGTCATCCGTTATGCTTCTTGTCATCACTGTTTGCTATTCTGCACGCTAGTTGTAGCCATCTTTGTTAAGTGTAGATTTGATACCTCAACCCCCTTTCCCTCCAAATAGAGCGGAGTTCACAGATCGCATACTATCCTTGCCTACAGGAGTACAATTGATAGACTCGTTTTCGCTGCTCCCACACATATCTACCTCGCCAACAATGCGTGATTAGAACTACTCACACAACAGTGACGCGGAGAACGCAGACCCAACCATTCATAATACGATTTCCTTACTTTTTCTCAATGCCAGATCCATTAACAACAAACTGTATTTCCCAAGGATGGTCGCACAATTCAACGCGCTTCCAGCAGTCCTCCTGTCTTAATGGATGGAAATTAGACAGCGACTCTGCGGTATACACTTTGGGAATTATGTTCTCTCTTGGTTGAACACGGAACCTGATGGAGCTGCTTGTTGCGTTGCGCGATATGATGCTTGGTTCACAAAGCGAGATGAGTGAAGACCAACTAAGCTGTGGTTAACCAATAGCGCGACCGCACACACAGTAGCCAGGGAATGCGAGGCATCCTGTGCCGTCGGTACCCACAGCACATCACTGGCAAATTTCGCATGTATAATACCGGATGAGAGCATCAGTTCCGTCTAACATCCACCCGCTATATCTCATCGAGAAAAGGCGCAGTTAGGCGCCGAAATGTGGTTTATGCCATGATTGTTTACAGTCCTACTCTGGAAATGAACGAGTGGTTCCATAGTTATTGACGGGATCTTAAAACATTTGCTATGCAGCTATACTCCACGAAATTTGTCCATCAGTCTTCCTTGTTTATGGACCTGTGTGGTCAAAGGTGTTTAGATGGACGCGGTCCTAACAACAGCTAACTCACCAAGCTGGCGTCGTGACTGTTGTATGATCTACTACAAAAAGTATGTCTAGACCGAAGCCGTGCATTTTCACTTGAAGAGCCCAACTTTAGGCGGATTTTGTAGGTGCACTAAAACCACAACCACGCTGTGGTTCGCAGGGTCGAACCGGTTTTGATGGTGTGCGTAGCATGAACATGTACGTCGTAATTCGCATCCGTAAATGCACGCGATTAATTGTGTCTCAATAATGTTTTACAAAATTTCCAGCACCGGGTAAAACACAGTGCATCACGGGTTCTTGGATATGGGAAGAAGCATCACAAATTAATTGTGGATTCATTACTTCGGAACTGAATTCCTGTCGCTTCAAACACTGGGGCCGTAGCTGGCAAAAATGCAAAGCCATTCGCCATCGTAACTTTTGTTGTTTGACGATTAGTAACGTGAGAGTATGAGCTCCACTCAGTGGCATCTAGGTTCCGGGTTCGAGTCACAATTCTGTTGCCGCTGTCTGACCAGCACAAGCAACAGCGAGTCCGGTGGTGGAGTGCGATATTACGAGTCCGTAACAAGCCAAAGTTAAGTTAAGCATTAGCCAAGCAATTAACCGCAATCAGGATGATGTGAAAATAGTTGGCATGAAAGCAAAACCTGTCGTGAATGGAACTACTTAGATGTCAACCGTACGCGTTGGACCTTATGCTTTTGACTGGGATAATACCAGCTACACGTCCGCTGCTGAAAAAATGCATGAATTTCCGCAATCATTTCAGTAATTTTATATCCCATTTACACCGGTCAGCTTGAGGTACAGCCTCATGCTCTGATGTTTAGAAGTCCAGCGAAAGTTGATCCATCTCAAAAGTTACTGTCGTGATGACTGCCCAAATGGTTCACGAGAAACCGTAAGTTCGTAATGAGTCCGTGTCATGCACTTGGACTACGTTTGCCCCGGAACGGCCAGAATGGCTGGCGGTAATGAAGATTGCTTACATAATCGTCATTTCAGCAGGCCGATCATTAAATCTGTAATCTGTAATCTGTAATCATTAAATCTGTAAACCAAGTTAAGCTTCTTCGAAGGACACCAAGCATCAAATTCAATGCACTTCACACCAACTTGAGAGAGTTCCGGCCGCTTTGTCTCCCGTGACTCGTTCACGCGATTGATGTCGGTTTGGATGCAGTAAAGAGTTAGCAACAAACTTGTCCCTGGACCCTGGTGGTCATTTAAGAATTTCTGTTGAATGTAACTTTTACATGACATACATATTTGGACAGCTAGAGACATTTAACTGGTCAGAAATTTAGAAATATAATCAGCTCATCAAATGTGGGGTTAAGGTGGGAAGCAACTTGCAGTCGGATTGTTCCTGCGACTGGTGAGTTTCAAACGCAATCTACACCAGCATAGCTGTTACCACTGAGTTTTCCTTGACTGCTAGACATTTCAGCGATATAAGGTGGACATCAACCACTATATCTAATGAAAAAGTAGTTTCTCTGCAGAACAAGCAAGGTGTTTTGTGAAAGCGTTACGGGACAACTGCACAACCAGTCAAAAATGCGTTGTTTTTGTTCCTTTCTAATGTGAATGCTCTTGAAATTCCACTGGCAGATATACTTACAATACATCTCATTTTGCACTGAGATGGGAAAGGAGGACGGTAGATAGATGACCTCGGTAAAACCACCGTATGCCCTCCGTGCACTCTACGAGCTATCTTTCCTGACACCAATTTTGTCTTTTATTGCACGATAACTAGTAAAAAGTGAACATGGCAAGTAGGTTAATACCGGAATATAAGTTCTTCATTATTATGCGTGGTTTATTTGTTAGCGTCTAACAACATCGTCTATTGTCAACCCGGAACTTTCATACCTCTGTCTTTCAGTGTGATCATGAGAACATTGAAGATATTTTGACTGCGGCCAGCCTGTCCCAATAGGGCACTTATTCCGAACTAACCGATAAGTTTCTTGTGAGGCGCTACTCAATTTTCCTTTCATCTAACTATTGTGCATCGACTACTGTGCTTTTACAACCTTGAGATTGTTGTTGCTTAGCGTTGAGTGCAACTGAGGTTGAAGAAGGATCCACCAACTACTGATTACTCACGGTTGTAAATATCGGCCTATTTCAGGAGAGACCCATTCATGATGGTTACACCCCCTGACTGGACGGAGACAGACTTGTGTGTATGCGATTGCCGTCGTCCATATAACGCGGGATATGTGTAACTGTTGCCGAATATTGTCTATGCAAGTTCTGGGACACGCCTCAGATGTGAAAGGGAAATTTTTGTCTGGTGTGGGGAATATATGAGTTAATAGCAGTAGAAATACAAAAGACATTGCGGTTTATTTGCTGAGGAGCTGGCAGTTGGTTAGAAAAATAGTTGCATGACACCTTAGTTGTTTTAGCAGCTTGTGAGTGTGAGCCCATTCCTGCCATCTAAACATGCTGTCTCATCCTGGGGAAGGACAAATGGTTTTATCTACCTTGCACTCAACGCAGCGGCTTGTTAAGGAAAATAAAATACCTAGGTCTTGTTTTGCACATTCCTTTTGGTAACAACTTGGATCTAATCTATGCAACGCTGGTAAAAACGTTTTTTTAAACATTACTAAATACAACTTGTAGTCCGCAACAGTAGTTCAACTTGTAAAGCATCGTACAGTCACTTGTTCGATGCATCCCGCGACACACATGTATGGGTTACAAACGCAGGTCCATCGATGTCCATTCCGTCCGGCAATTGACACGAATGCGTTTCCTCCAGGGTAAGAATAATCTCCAAGCCGTTGGATGTGTATGTTCGATGGAGCCATTGTAGTAGTGCACGTTGGTTCCTTCAACAAATCACAACGTCCACACTCAACTCGGTTGTCGGTGGTCAACTGACAGAACCCATAAAGCCAAGGAGCGCGAATTCCAGAGTGACAATCATTTATGTTGTTCAAGTTTCTTTTATCTGTTTGCGCATGAAAGCGAAGCCAATTGTGCTTAGCTGGAGCCTAGTTTGGATGTGGTTTTGGACAGACCATAATTAACATTATATTTATTGATCTTATTGCCTGATCAGATGTCGCTCATTTTGTCTTCCGCGTTCTGCTCCAAGTAAACAGACGCAACGAATAGAAAACCGTGGCCATACCCGTGCTCGAACATGTAAACTTTTGCTTACAGGTCTCCGGACCCTAGACAGCTTGCGTCGACAATGGAATAAACACATGTATCAAGTTTCAATCTCCACTTCGCATTTTGCGCAATATATTTTGTTCACTAGATAAAATATATGAAACTGACAAGCATCTTCGTTGCTAAGATACTGCGAGAATTTATTGCTTACGTGTTCGACAACCGGTCAGTTTGCGCTGTTTGTATTTGTAAGCCGGGTTTGGATAGTACAGTAGTGGAGCTTTGAATAGAATATCCGGTACGAGATGTGTAGGAACGTCAAATGTAAACTGCTTGGCTTGCATAACCCTCTCCATTTGACAGCAAGTAGAAATCTCAATTGCAATGAAGTTATGCAGTCTAACTATGACAGACTTACCAGGTGAAATGAACTATAATATATATATCATAATTAAAATGTACTAAATCCAGATGCAATTAAATTTATGAGATTAACGTAAATCCGAGTAACCATGAAGTGGATGCTTGAAAGAAATAGCTGAAAAATATGGTAGACGCAATACGTAGATTTCCCTGCCTCAATCAATGCGAGAAGCTGTAAGAATATGTCATACATTCGAATCAAAGGGACTAACATTCAGTTTTCCTATCATCGCACATACTTACTAACACAACTACTTGAAATTTTGGCGTAACTGCATTCGTTGTGCATAAAGCAGTCTAGTCGGGCTTCGATATTTGCCGGCTTAGTGCCTCTTCCATGATTCCAGTAGCTGTACCCACGGACGTCGCGGATTTTGGATCAGCTTGTGCAGGATACTACTTTTGCCTCAGATTACTGTGTTATCAGCGTTTCATCTGTGTGAACTGTGTACTAATATACTTCCATTGGCGTATTTTCAAGCGGTGCAAATTTGGCGACTATTCTTTGGCTACTTCCGGAGATCGCATTGATTTGCTCTACTGCCACCTCTGTCCGACATCTTGGATTTGCTCTACCTTGTGATGCCGTCTCAAGCTACTTGTGGTTCGTGTTCGAAAGTTGTGGGAAATAAGGCTCATGCACTTCGGTGCTTCGGCTGTGGTGTTTTGTTCCATATTTCGTGCACTGGCTTATCCGTTGACGTGTTTCGAAAATCGCTCTACATCCGACATCGTTGTGTTCAAGTTCTGTGTGATAAATGTCGCAGTGCAAGACATCAGAATAAGCAGAGACCACAAACAAATACGGGAAAATCTCTCTTTCAGATAGAAATGTGGGATCAAACGCCGTCGTGAAAGTACCTCTGTCACCTCGCATTCTCTTTTCACTCCGCGATCTTCACCACCACCACCACCGACTTCGACCCCGGCCGAGCCCCAGGTTCAATGTTCCCCACCGATGGAAGACTAAGAATCGGAAGCTACGAAATGCCGCTTCACTGGTCGGTCCGTGAATTTCTCAGAGCCTGTCTGTGAACTTCTGAACACAGAGGATCCATGGACCACTCAAAAGCGCAACGGCCCACGTAATCGAGTTCAGACGTCACCCGCTGATAAACAACAACCCAACTGTAGTTCTGCTCACACAGATTCATCACTAATTTCCTTGGTCTTCCACGTACCAGAGTCAAAAGATGAAAACCTGCAGATACGTTATGGTCATGATGTTGAGTTCCTCCAGGGGCTCATCGATAGACTCTTGGATGTGGGCAAAGACAATGTGACGATTAGACAAGTAATACGACTTGGCCAGAAAACCAACCAGTCATGTCGACCTCTGAGAATCATCTTTGCAATATCACATTATGTAACAGCTCATTCTGTCTCGTCTGTCAAGGCTGAAAGGCATAAAAGTTCACATCCGTCGATACTTGGAACCCGAAGACAGGGATGGTTTGAAGACTGCGGTCATTGAGTTCAAACGCCGTACAGAGGAAGGTGAGACTGACTCACAAATTTGAAATTTTCGGGCGATCAAGGAGGGTGTACGAACCCGTATCAACCGGTTGCTCAACTTCCAGGCACGTCCCGCAGTACCTCCCAGAACCTCCGTGTGGCCTTCGCCAACGTGTGCAGCCTAATGAACAAACATGACGAACTGTGCCGCTTGGTTGTCTCGGAGCGGCCGGACATTTTAGCACTTGCAGAGACTTGGTTGAACTCCGACTTCATACCCCAGGAAGTCGTGTTGTCAGGATACTCTTATTTCCGATGCGACCGAAAATCAAAGGCTCACGGTGGTGTTCTGTTGTACATAAAATCGTCACTAGCTGGAAAACTTACCAGCACCTATCGGAGCGAGGATAGTTTATGCGAGCAATTGTGGTGCACAATCCGCCTCAGACACGCAGAACTCATAGTGGGGGTTATCTACCGGAGCCCATTAAACCGTTGCTGCGATTGTCTACCACATGTACCGAAACACATGAGCCGCCCTCAGTTCTTACTGATGGGAGATCTAAATTTACCTAATATATTTTGGTCAGACGTTCGACTTCTTCCCAGTCATTGCAACGTTGAGGCATAATTCGCTAAAATGGCCATTGAAAGCGGGGCAACGCAACATATCATCCAACCGACGCGCGTAACTCCGCACTCGGCATCTTGTCTGGACCTAATGTTTACGAGCTGCGAGCAGAAGCTGAAAGAGATCAGAGTCATCGAACCTCTGGCGAACAGTGACCACTGCTCCATTGTAGTAATCTTAGAACAGTCGTTACCATATTGCAGTCAACGGAAGCCGACATTCAACTACTGGAAGACGGATTTCAACGGGCTCGTCTAAGCTGCAAGTCAGACTGATTGGACACTACCACAGGATGCGTCACTTGAGGCCCGTTGGTCATTAATGAAGGGGAAGCTTAACTCGCCCTGTACTCGGTTCCTTCCCCTTAAGTATTCAAAAATCGGATCTGTCAAATCGCGTTGGCTTGATACGGAATATAGACAGTTAGCGCGACGACGTCGCAAACGCTGGGATAGATAAATCAGCTCGGGTTGGGATGAAGATTACACGGTGTATAAGAAACAGCGTAGGTTATGTAACGCCACAAAGATCAAGAAACGCCGGCAGTTCGAAGAGGAGCTAGCATCCTCGGCCACAACTGCACACAAAAGAATATGTGCCTACTTGAAACGTCAACTGAAACTTGGGGGCGACCTACCGGTCTTAGAGAGCTTAGACGGAAAGACGCTCATTTCAAGCGCAGAGCGCGCGGACGCCCTGGCTACGCACTTCCTCACTGTATTTTTCAGTAAACCGGCGGCGTTTTCAGTACCGGCACAGGTTGCGCCAGTCTTGCTCAAAAGCCTACAATGGGATACAGTGAAGTGTACCAGATACTCGTCAACCTCGATGGTGCAAAGCCCCCCGGACCAGACGGACTTCACCCACTAATACTCAAGTCCCTATCGATTATCATCTCACCAGTCGTGACAAACGTTTTCAATAAATCGCTCTCTGAAGCATCTGTCCCTAACGACTGAAAATGCTCGATAGTGAGACCGCTTCCCAAGGGTGGTGATCTGAGGGAACTAGAGAACTATAGATTGATCTGTTTGACCTCGATATTATCCAAAGTGCTCGAGAAGGTTGTGAAAAAGTGTCTGCTATCGTTCTTCGAATCGATGGACGTACTGACGCCAGCGCAACACGGCTTTACGAAAGGGCGATCCTGCATCACTAACTTGATGTACGCAAACCACCAGTGGGTACGAGCTCTCAACAAACGGAAGGATGTTGACGGGGTGTACATCGACTTTAGTCATGCGTTCGACAGAGTGCACCACGAAGTATTCCTTCATAAATGGAGGACCTAAGGAATCGGTGACACGCTAGTTTAGTGGTTACACGAGTTTATTGTGGGACAAAGATCTAGAGTACAGACAGGTTCCCATCGACCAGTGGCGTGCCTCAAGGAACTATAATTGGGCCAGTATTATTTCTTATTCATATCGACGATCTCCCGCAGCAGCTCCAGTCACCATGTGCCCTGTTTGTAGATGATTTGAAAACCTGGAGGATCATTGAGAACCAGGACGACTGCGCTAGCCTCCAGCGTGACTTAGAGCGACTGGCAACGTGGCCCACTGAAATGCAGCTCCCTCTTAACGCGAGCAAGTCGGAGTTCATCAGTATCACCAGACGTCCAGCCACTCAATCATACACCTTGGACGGCCAGTTGCTCCACCCTAATACATGTGTCAGAGACTTAGGAGTGTTCTCTAGACATGATTTGAGATCATTAGCAAATACAGAGGAATTGTACGGTGCGGGACTTCGTATGCTCTGGGCATTAAGGCGCAGTTTCTCCGCATGGTCCGAAGAAACCGTCCCGCGTCTATTCACCTCGCTCACTAGACCAATCCTTTAATACGGTGCCCCAGCTTACGATCCGATAACCCAATGGGAAATTGAAAAGCTGGAGAAAATACAACATATCGCAATTAAAATGATACCGAGTCTACAAAACGCTCGGACTCTACACGCTATCTTATCGCCGAGTAAGAATTGACCTTATTATGACCCAACGAGTACTACACTCAAATCAGTTCCTCCTACTGCGACCAATATTTCACCTGCGGCAGCCCTGTAACACCCGAGGACACCGTTACAAACTCACGATCCCCAACAAAAACAAAGCATCCCATCAGCTTTGTATCGAACGAAGAATGGTAAACTTATGGAATACACTACCCGAAGGATTATTAGAGGCCGATTCTGTGAAGTCTTTTAAAACCCGTATCGACGATTATTTCGGAAAACTGTGCTTTTGTGAAACGATGCACATACAATGCCAAAGGAAGACATTGTAGGCCCGGGAAAATGAAACTAGTACAAAGTCCTAACCGAACAAGGATAAACGATTAACGGACCAGACACAACTGCTGATGATTCACAACTAAATGTTTTTGATTTTTCGCAGTTCGATAGAGTTGTACAGAAACCTTTCTACATGCTCTTAAATACAGTCTCAGTATGCGTATGCGACCAGCCAGATTAAACTCTTATCGCTCGTACTATTGTGTTCATAATCCTTAATCAGCTCACAGATATTCGCATCTTTGAGAGCATGTCCCTATTATCCTAGTTAAGTACGCGGATACAAAGTTATCAGTCCTCTATAGACCGCTTTTCGGCGACTTAACTCCTCCGCTTGCGCGCAAATGCATAACTCCTGCATGCGGTCGTATGTGAGATATACTACCTAGCCTGACAAACCTAAAAGCAGCAACATCTCGCCGCGCCGTATGCTTCGCAACGTAGCTCAATAAGGCACGTCAAGCGATTGTTCTACCTTCCATATCATGTTGGGCTGAGGATGCTCAGTTGTTACAGTGCTCAGTAGCAGGACTAAAGAGCGATCTTACAATGCTCTCCTAGGTCTTGCAAAACTCCAACCACGTCAGTCGCGACCCTCTACAATTCTGTCACAACATATGCCAGCGAGGTCAACAGCTTAACTTTGTTACACAACATGACCGGCTGGCAGGTCGCTGGAGATTTCTCTCACTTCATGTGGTCCAGCCATGGAACGCCGTCTTGGCGTAACCTTAATCCATCTACATTACAAAATATATTCGGTGTACATTGGGAGACGGCATAAACTGACAAACGGTGCTCCCGTCTACATCCCTCTAAACAATCGAGGTAGACTGTTTCAAACACATTGTCATTGGATTGTTATAGTGAGTCCACCAAAATGCCCCTCAATTGTCGCTTTTTTCATCTAATCATTTTATGGTTGACATCCTGGTCATCGTACGGAAATTGTTAAACATTGCTTTTCCGTCCACAGTAAACCACCATTCCATTGTTTCATTCAAACTTAATCTAGGTAACGGGGGTTAATCGAAGTGGGATTGAGACGGAATGACTTGCACGTATCGCATCCTCAGGGTGACAACTAACCTTAGTGATGGCTCAGTTGTGTGGTCACCTTGAATAAATAGTTTTTGTGTTGTGAGCCCTGACGATCGCAAAGGTCACCATTTCCCAGTGTGCGTGATTGCTCACGCACGTAGGTTTTAGTGCACATTACATTCACTAGTTCCTACGCCTACAATCATGACCATGTATTCTATCTGACTGATGAGCCATACTGTGGTGTGGTAGATGTTACAACCAGAACGTGACCGGTCACCCCATCCTGCTGATAACCTTTGTTCACACGTAATTCGCCTTCTCGATGGCGCGCATTGTTCAGCAACTGAAAAACGTTGCCTTGACAACTGGTCACTTTCACGATAGTTCATTCAGAATAGCTTGTCCGCAGAGTATTGTAATATAATGCAAGCGATTTGACTGGCAGCTTCCTAAGCTAATACTGCGCACTTAACTCATGAGTACGTAACAAAATTATCTTAATACATGCATACGCCAGCATACCAGGCCAGCAGACTGACAAATTGGAATGATGTGCTTTATCAGTTCACATAATGACGGGTGCACACTCGTGGAATTTCCGTTCTTGATGAGTGTCACGCCGAACCAAAGCTGTTCGGTGCTTTATTTAGGCTCACAGCTAACACAAAATTCGCTCCGAGAATCCTCACCGAGCATGCTGCTCCGTTCAATGGCCTACTTCGTGGTCTATATTTTGTCTAAAGTACAGTGAGACGCAACGTAATTCTGATGGACACTGTGAAACCTATAAGCCATACCTAGGCCAATTGGCAGCCCCTATCCCATTTCAACACCGACGGTTTGAGCAGTGTCCGAGTAGCAGCTCGTGATGACACTTTGATTTCAGCCTAGAGACTTACAGTATAACTTGCGCTGCACCTCATTCAAGAGTCACGGTTGACGGAAAAGGATGATATTTGTGTTAGCTGCACGCAATATGCGTAGTTCCCTTATCGATGAGAAAAAGTCAAAGGAATTCAACACGGAACCATCATAACTGGAAACTTACGAAAGTAGACATATGGAAGCCTTTAGATAAATTTAAGGAAAGCCTCCCTCGGCACTTCTCCCAAGCATACTTAACTGTTTCCATCTCACCAAACGATGAATGTGTGCTATTGAAATAAGCTTAACATACACTTCAAAAACGATGAGATGCGCACATAGGCTTAAGTACATTCCAACACCGTATGCTAACATTATGTCTCCTCCGCCCTATGTTGCATGAGGTTGTCTATGAAACACACATGAAGTGGCAATTGCCGAAGCGACAGGCTCCGATGCGTTCTACTCCATCGACATCGAGCGCATGGTGCTGTAGCTCCCGCGGTCGCTAGTACCTGAGTCAGGCAGGCCTAGTGAGTCACGAGTGAGGTCACTCGGGGCCACCACAGAACGGGCGATGAGCCCTGCGTAGAACGTGGACAGAAACGGCACAGCCTTAGTAGTTACGCTGTATTCGGTTTACTAACCGTTTGCTCGCATGCTGGGTCTCTTTATTTCAGGTAGTGGGTTTGCAATATTGTCCTAGCTCTATTTTATCTGAAGTAAGCAAATGCACGAAGAATATGCTTTGGATAGTTCTCATCGGGCGTGTGCAATTATGAAGCAGAATTTTTGGAGAGAATAAAGCCCGAAGAGGCTTGTACAGGGAGCAAGGAACTCAATAACTAAGCAGTATGAAAACCAAATCAATGGTTTGATCAATCAGACTATCGCATTAGGAAGCAGGTGATCAAGGCAGGTCATATGTCAAGTTCAAGGCCAAGGCAATTTCAGAGCCTGTAGCAGTGTGCGCTGTTTGCACAGCTCTGGTTTTAGAACGATTGCAGTGGCTTCAGAAATGCTCAGCAGATGTTTCTTAAGCTGTTTTGGGTAGCGTTTAGGGATAGTATAAACGACCTCAAACGACTGGTTCATCTGGACTTGATGTCCAGTGTCGACCAAGTGTTGTAAAACGGAACTGTTGATAGATTTTAACCTGCCTTTTCGTGGTGACGCAGGACAATGTTCAGCGATTCTTTTGGACAAACACTTGGTCGTCTAAACAAGATAACTAGCACCACAGGTACAGGTGAACTGGTATAAGACAAACGATTCGGACCGAACCGGGTGTTTATCCTTTAAGCCTTGGAGAATAAATGGACTTTTTCGGCATGTAGTTTAGATTGACGGCTGGAAATGTCTTGGCCACTGCGGTGGAGATTTTTCTATTCAACAGTTCGAACGCGACGTCACCTTTAAAGGGAACTGCAAGTAATACGCCTTTTCGGGCACTGTAGCGACACATTTGACAGCCTCAAGCTGTTTGGATTGCTTTCTGATGAAAAATACGAGGTATCCATTTTTTGCAGCGTGTTGAGGATGAGCTTGGTTTCGCTTTCCAGCGTCTTTGGACTGCGAATTGCTCTGGCATAGTGGTATAAGCAACGGACGGAACTCCGCTTGTATCTCAGAGGTACAAAACTAAGAAAGTGGGTGTATTGACCTACCATCGTCGCTTTGTGAAATGCGCTTCTTTTGCTCGTCCCGTTTTCACGTCGATGCAATAGAACGTCTAAGAACCTCAAGCAGCCATCTTGCTCAAATTCACTGCTGAATTTTAATGATGGATGCACTCCGTTAAACTGATCTAATAGGGTTAGATAATCGGTGGAAGAGTCGCAGACAATGAAAGGGTCGTCCATGTAACGGTAGTATAAATCAAGTGAAGATATAAGGGTGTTCTTATCTCCACTTTCAAGCTTTGAAAGGAAGATGTCGGATAAAAGGAGGCCTGGGGGAGAACCCATTGCGACTGCATCTATCTGTCTATAATAGATCCCACTAAACAGAAATTGTACGTTGAAGATGCAAGGCAGAATCAATTACTTTGATTTATTTACCAGAATTCCAACATCAATGTTTCTTTCAGCGATGAAATCACCAAGGAATGTCACGGTCTCTACCAACGGCACGTTAGTGAAAAATGATTTTGCGTCAAACGAAAGCATTAATTTATCCTTTACCATTAGGTTTTCTATTCGGTTGACAAAATCAAACGTGTCTTTGACCGTATGAATCGACAATGCCTTGCGAACCGGTTCCAGCAACTCCGTTATCCACTTTGCGACAGAGTGAAAAGTGGAGCTAGACATGTCCACCATTATCTCATATTAATGTCTACCTGAACTATCTTCTATAAACTTGCAGATGTCCCTTAAACCACTTAAGTTAACTTCACTAACATTATTGCGTTTATGGCATTTCTTAAGATGCATTTTTGTCTATACCTTATCGCGTATTTCTTCGTAACCGATATATTCCATATGCCCATTTATTGAAACATCCCATCACCGTATCTGTGTGCAGTATTCACTTTGTTTTATTTGATATCATCGTTTCAAGTGATTGACTGTTGCTTGATATGCCCACCACCTCGTCCATACTGGCTCCAGGAGACAGCTGGTCGTTGCTGGAGGGGACGGGGTGCACGGTCCTCATGGCCGTGATAGGATCAAAGAGTGGTTCCATGCACTCAGTTTGAAGCGGACTACGGTCCAGCCACCGCCTTGTGTGTCTTTGATTCCCCAAATACAGCTTGCTTATGTTTGCCTGTAAAGGAGTGTGGGTCGGCTCCGTTGATGAAACGTGGCTCTCATCCACATGCCTCCCGGTCTTATTCCTTCAGATTTGCACTGGATATGGGGTGTGTTTGAAGCTGTGGGTGGTACAATGCAAATCCCCATGGTCCCTCCGTAGGCGCAGGCTTCCTGTGGCTGGTCACAGTGGCAGGCAAATCCGAAACCCGATGTCGCCATCCAGACATATATATATATATGTGTATATATATATATATATATATATATATATATATATATATATATATAATCTGCCCACTGATTTCAGGGTTAGGTGGAATGATAACTTATGGAAGTTAATAGTGTTTCGCACTGTATGGTCGGTGTAGATATCACTGGGAAGGATGTTGTGTGCAAACATTTCACTGTACCTCACTGGTATTGCATTGTGTGCAGTTGTGCACACGTTACTTGCGCACGGTGCTTCCCGGATGCGATGTTTTATCTTAGTGTGAAACTATACTGACGACATTAATCAATTCTTTGTTTGCTTTCGTCATCCATCTGAGACCGCAAGCCAGATGTACCAGCAGATCACACCAACATCCTAATCGTCATTCGACAGCTGCATGGTCTAGTCGACGCGTCCCTCTTACGTGACAGTCGCTTAATTAATCTCCTCGCACACGCGCCGTATGATCCACCAGAACCTAATGCACACACGCTAGCAACCGATGTGCAACTTGGTTTCCTTGCAGGCTCATTGCCTAACCATACCGAGTGCGCTTTCATTTTGGCGCATAAACCCTCACTCTTCGACTGCGATATCACCGACCTCAGTATCCAAGCCATGTAGGTGTTGTCGCGTGATACATCTGGCGCTGACTTCTGCTCAGTGGGACTTTACTTGCATTTATCCAGGGCACCCACAGAAAACTCGAGGTCTATTCGATGGTGCTGGGATGAAAAAGTTTTTAAATGTTCGTTATTCTAGTAAAATTATCGATAATATGAAGAGGTCCCACTAGAGCACTTGGACCGCAGTTCAGTTTAAAGTTAAATCCTGTCATCTCGGTCAGTGAGACCGTATTTGAAGCAGACAACTAGTGGGTGTTACCTACTCGTGACAACTGCATTACATCATCGGCTTCCCAGTAGTTTCCAGATATCTGTCTGGTTCATATACGGTTCTACTCACCAAAGTGACGGAGATTCAATTCTCGGTGAATCGTTGTCCAGGCAGTGTTGGCGTTCGAATTCAGACACACAACAAGTACATCAAAATGATCCCTTCAATCAATCATTAGCTGTCCTGCTAAACGTTGCCTCGTCTCGGTATGCTTCAGGAGTAACGACTTCGCCTTGCATCCAAACATCCCCGCTTCGAGTGGCGATGCATGTATCGCTGCTCCACGGGTGCAACTACGTACCAAAGCGATCGTTGAGTGCAGTGTTTCGGGCGGAAGCATGCAATATTTACCTACCGACTTCGAGTCTTATTTATAGCGTTTGGTCATGACTTGCTGGTAATGCTTGTCGCGGCCTACAAGCCTCTTTCGTTCCTCCTGAACTAGACGGTAAATCTGAAGTAAGAGGGGAATCTGTTGTTTTTATTAGCACACTTCTAGTTATTGTATAGTTGATGAAAGTAACGGGCGCTTTGGCCGGTTCCTTGAAGTAGGGAAAATAGACCACAAATGAGAAATGTTTTGCAAACGATGGGAAGGAAATTGTTCGTGAAGGCCGATTCTCAGCTTCATTCATTAACTGGATTATTCCGTGTTGAGAGATAATGAGAAGCAGCCATCCTAACAAATAATGGGGAGGAAAATGTTTGTGAAGACCGGTTTTCTTGAAACTTTTGCTCCCATTCCATTCCGCTATTCCCATTTGTTAACCTACAACACTTGGCGGAACTCTAGTAGAAGTGCACCGTAAACTCTAGACAAGGCCATCTATTCTCTAGCTCCATTCATTAACTATTAAGTATTATGCTTTGAAAGAGCTAATGAGTAACAACCATGCACTCAAACCCCCATTCTTCAGACCTTTACGCCAACTAAACTCACTTTCATAAAAAAACGTTCATTCTTTAACACTTCTATGTATAGTATCCTAATTTTTTAACCATTAAACCGATTACAAAAGGATAAGGTCACGGGCGCATGTTCAAAAAGCCCGAATGATCTGTCCTCACCCATGTAAATGTATAACCTTTCTGCGTTAACCTTTATGTCGATGAATCCCTTCCATTTGGAGTGGCTGCACGTTGATGAGGCCTACATGGGAGAATGATCACTGATCATCTATCGGACAGTGTTGAAACCAACCGGCATAACGCTTACAAGTCGTGCGGGTGAGTCAGTGTGAAGCTGGCTGGACGGCACAACGGACCGACAGTCTCCATGCATCCATATACATTGGAAGTGGTCCACTGTCATCGCGCGCGCAAGTGCGCTGTGTCACTAAACATTCATCTTCAGCGAAATCCAATTAGCACAAGTTCGGATTACGTTGCTTTCGTTGTGAGCCGGCCATTAATCAGGAAGTGCATCTGTCGAGTCACGGAGACCCACAATCCCTTCCGGGCACCTGCTAACGCTGGCTGCTGTAAAATTTGAACATCTAACCTACGAATTGCTATTGCAAATTGGGGAGGAGGTGAAATCAGCCGTGATCGACTCCGCCAAACTCCCCATCAGAGCCGCCTGACCTCGAGTGAGTATTTGAAGGTGGTTCTTTAACCAAGCTGCCATCCAAAGAGCGTTACTCGTAATGCGATTCCCTTTACACCGAAATGATTTCTTACTTTTGGTGGCAGAGATAAAGTATTCGAGCTAGCTTTCATAATTGAGATGAGCTCAGTTTTTTCGGTTGAGGGTAAGCCTTATAACCCGAGTCAGGAGAACGAATGAGCGTGCTGAGTGTGTGTCAGGTGGAGAGGCCGCAATTGCAAGGTGGTTACGTTAGAAGCGGGTTGCCCATCTAAGTTCTTCAATGGGATGCGAGACAAACAAGCATAACTGGGCAAATTAGGTGGAGTCTTTTTTGGTAGAATACTATGTTGTGGAGACGCTCAGGCGGCAGTGCTGGATGAAGAGTTATACCTTAGTTGAAACATGTTACATCTGAATGAAATTCTCTTCGAAATTTATAAATACACCGACTGAAGTGCTGGGCGATATCTGTCGGTTTTGACCTGCCGGGAACTCGGGGACCTCAGTACCATAGCCTTTATCATAATTCATCTAATCCTGAGCATGTGTTCAAGTGAACTAGTTGCACAACCCGGATGAAGGAAGCATAGCTTGAACAATTGGGAACATACTGTAAGTTCAGGTACAGTGTAACACGTGGAAGCTGACGGGCTCAACAGATTTAAGCACGGACAAAGTGAGAAAACCTAAATGTTCCTGATTTCGACAAACACCTGACGATGATAAGGAACCACTTCATACTAATTTTAAAGGGAAACCCTGTGGGCTGTATAGTGGCCGTGTATCTCCATAATCCCAGCAAGCTTCCGGGGGTCCGTTTCAGTAAGCTTTGTTATGCACTGCTGTGAATGAATTATACACATAATTCAACTGCTGCGAAAACTGGTGTACATTATGCTCAGGCGACATTTTTATCCAGTGTATTCTACTTCCCTGGCCTCAGTCAATGTTGCACGAAGAGCGCAGTTTGCAGCATCGTGGCCCCCTAAATTCGCGATCGAATCGATTGATGGTTGTCAAACACACACACACAAGCGGGCAGTATTCTTGCTTAATTGTGGTGATGTTATGTTGAATGGAATTGCATCGACAAGGCCGGCTGTCGGTTTTTGAAACTGGTCTCAATTTTTTGCGATAGCAACGGTCAGACGTGGGACGGTGAACCAGGAGGCAATTGTTCCAACTGTCATAATTTACTCGCATGATCGTCAGTTTTGTTTCTGAGAAAAATCACAAGTCAACCAACTCAATGCACTGGGCTACCATTTCGTGGTGCAGGGCAGTAAAGTAGACAATGTGAGGCGAATTCATGCAACAAAGTTTCAGTAACGTCACACGACATGTTGTCGCAGTCTAAGCAAACGGCGCTGATTTGATAGTGATAAGCACAGTTCCACTCCAATGCATGCTTGGAACCTCAAACAACAAAAACGGAGGAAAGATGGGACAGCTGGTTTGCGTGGAACAGCACCAACTGGGTACTTTCCGCTCACAGCTTCCACGACACAGATCCACTCGGTCCGTGCACCACCGATGATGTATCTGGAGAAAGGAAGCACAGTTATGATCTCCATGTAGCACAAGTATGGTGACTCATTCTTACATCGTTGGGAAATAGATACACTCATGATACGACAGTCGAGAATTTTAACGCGTCGGTGAGCACCTCAGTATGCTACCTTTATTCACTTCATTTGTGTCATAGCATGTTTCGACTGGTGATGGATAGTTCCCAACGTGTGAACCACCATCCTCCCATCATTGACGTGCTCTTTGCACGTAGGCTTCAGTAATGATAACGGTGTGCGGTTACTTCATCTGTCTGAACATGCCCGCTTATTTGTTGCCTGCACAAACTTCTGACACAGCACCCATCGGAGAGTGACTTGGCACTCACCAGCCTCGAACCAGTCTTGGACGCAAATTGATCACATTGAAATCATTTACCGTTGAAGAGGCTGCATCCAGAGCTATCGCTCGATTCGGAGCACATGTGTGGACAGCGACCATGCACTTGTATGTGCTGACACACGGATGCGCTTTGGCCGACGCCCAAGACGACGTCGTGAGCGCACTGACAGCAGCCAACTGACGAAGCCAGCTGTTCTGAATGCGTATCGAAATAAGTTGACATGCGCGTTGAGTAAGCGTCCACTGGAGACAACTGAATGTCACTGGTTGCATGTTCACCAGCAGCAGGTAAATCCTCATGTGATAAGTCTAATCACCAACATCTACATTGGGTCTCTTAGCGGTCTCTGGAACTTATCGATGCTCATCGGCATATTTCGGCTGGAAGCGAACACAATGAAACTCGCAATGAGCTCCGGGCAAAACTTCGTGTTAGTCTGAAGAGAGACCGCGAATCCTCCCCTCACACACTAAACCTAAAGAGGGGTGCAATCTTAACGCAAAGTCGGTATCAAACTCAACTGGATTATTTTGATCCGAAGTTTACAGCTGCTGGCGAAATTGATTGTCAAGCACTGTTTTAGTGAATGGAAATGTCAAAAGATTTACAAGTTCCAACTCTTTTTACTGTGTTGTCCATCGATCCAGTACATCCCTCATTCAGTCAGTCGACCGAAGAATGGACAACTGAAGGCCAAGTGGATTGTCCGCATGCGTACTGAACTGAAACAGACAGCTTGGTTGGAACAAGATCAGAAGCAGCGGCCGTCATGTCATGAGGGTTTGTCCCGTGATCATCAACGTTCGGGTTACATTTTGGTGCCTTCAGTTAGGTTGGTGTAACTCGTCTGTGAAACAGACATAACTGATGATCTTACCTATGTAACTGGTCCAACAAATAGGTACATCAACTTTGGTTGATATAAAATTTGCACTTTTACTGCGGAATGAACTTTTCGGCTTGTTCTTACTTGTTTGCTGATGCGCAACTACCCGATAAACGAAGCGGCAGGTTGCTAAGCAGAAGGACTTATCACAGAACGTGAAGTAAGTAACAACAACGGGCTCCACTGAAAGCAACTCCATGGCATGTCTTGTGGTTAAGATTTCCTGTGCAAGTTTCTTCTAGAGAGATGCATCGCAATCCGTCACGCCTTCTTGTGTGTAGACTACGCGAGGCACGCCTGCACAGGCACCATCATGGTAAAGGGAAAAATGTGCTCATTTAATGTGCAATGGAACAATAGGGTTATCACTTATGTTGATATATGAATATATGTAGGTGGGCATGTTGGTGTGTGTATCCGTGTTTATGGAATTCGTATATGCTCCCTGCACTTTGATCGTGTCGCCAATGCTAAAGGGATGCTTGATATTTGTGGACTTGAAGCGGTTGTGCAGATAAGCAAGGTGACTTTAGTTGGAGGCGAGTCACAACCGCCAGGTCACAGTGTTGTTACGCAGTCATTTGGAGCTTTTTATAAGGAGAACACTCGACAGGCGAAAACCTACCACCTCCTGGAATACTGCCCTCGAACCATTTGCTGGAACGGGGTAAATTTGAATTACCTAATTGGCACCACGATGAGGTTGTTTAGCTAGCCAGCAGTGCCTTGACTTTTAGGTTATACTCGGCCACAAATATTGTGCGAAAGGAACAGGTTTAACCTTGACAGACCACATAAGTGCGAATTGATATGACACAATGAGGATCAGCATTTACTTCACTCTAAATGCTTGTGAAGTTCCAGATTTACTTTTCAGCAACCCCGAGTCATTAATTTGTATATAAAGTATAAATAGCAGAAAAACGCATGATATGAGAGAATGGTGTGGGGCTTCTCAGCCTAATATATTTAGCTATAAATACTCTTTTAAATAAATAGCAATCTTGGATTTCTTAGACTGAGTTGTGTCTGCAAATCCCATCAGGAAAATAGCTTAGGAGCGTACCGCTGAGTAGATCCATGGAGAGCTAAAGGCTGACGGCATATTTATCCTCTCGGCTGACAAGTTTGTCCTGGAATCGTTGTGATACGTAAATTGGAAAGTTGTTCAGATTAAAAAAACACAAATCTTTTAGATTCCAGGTTATCTGCGCCGTTCGCAACACGCTTAGAATTGCTGTATAACTGCGCTTATCGGGCCTGCTACATCGCACTGGTATATTTTTGAAATGAACAAAACTGGATCACTGGGCTATGTGACTTGAGCCTACGTTATAGTTGCAGTACAGCAAATGCAACAAATACTTCGAAAAAATCGGTTTGTGTTATAAACCTTCCGAAACCGTGAATTGCTAAGTATCCTCCAGTATTTCGGTGTGAATAGATGAGTCACTGCTCACAAATAGTAACGACGGATCAAAATGCAACATTGTTCAGTAGTAGGAATGTGCTAATGAATCTGATGTTTGGAAGTTGAGAGTAGAATGACACTGTAATATAGTTAGTAAATTGGATCGCGTCATAAGCCACTAAATAGACCTAATTTAACTATCTTGTGAAAGATTGTTCCAGAGGTACTTCGCCAACGTCACTGCAAATAGCAACTTTGATTTTCACGTCGTCTTTCACCATTCCATCTAAGCTACTGTATTTATTTCACGCCTGTCAAGAATTGCGTCGATGGGGTTGCATCGAAATGTATGGACAGGCAGGTATCTCTCAGAGTGCAGCAACAGCATTTCATTTTTGTTGGCTTCACTGACACCCCCGTGGGTGTGTGAATCTAATTCATTTGTTCGATAGATCTGTTGTCAAACGCAGACTGTTTAGAGCCACTATGGGCTCATCACGACTTCAAGGCTGAGCTAATCTCTTCCGTTGTTGGTCAGCCTTTTTCAAATAGGATACACTGTTTAGTTCCTTTCTAGTTACCTTTGGCCAAGTCGTTAGTATCCTATGTTGCCATTTTTAAGATGTGATTCACCCGGGATCGTACAAACAAAGGGGCTGATAACGCATGTTATTTTGTCACCACCGCGTCACGAGGCTGTCTTCCAGTGTAGTTAGATCCGATTAAGTGGATTGTACTAAATCGGCAGTTGACTGCCGACGTGGGTCTCATCTGTTCACAGTAAGTATAACTTTCACGATATCGCACAGATATACCCACAAAAATTCAAGCGGAAGCTATTCCACGGTGGAGTGCACACATGAGAATGAAACAAAATACACACCATACTGTGAATTCACTGATATTCCCCGTGCCTTGACGATGGACTGATGTCATCGATTAGAGACGCAGTCATGCTGCATTTATATGTTTATTCGTCAGGTAGGTTAAAGTAATAATATTATGTATACCCCTTGGGTGCGCGAGAGACTGTTACTGCAATCGGGTCATATCCTTATGCACTGCTGCAACCATGTTCTTGCATGAGTGAGCTAAAGATTTGGTAGTGTCTGGGTTGTTATACCTATCTTCGATACACGGACTATTCGTGCTGAATATTGTGTACCTGATTTTCCCGCTGACTGTAGGTTTTATTGTTCATTCGGGTCGGACGAGGTTACTAAGTAAAAGGTGACCATAACTGAGTTATGGCTGCGACACATCTCAGTTTCGATACAGAATAATTTTGCCGTCGCACAAGACCTAATAATGGCTGCTAGTCTGTTCCACAGGACAAGTAGAGCGAACAATTGTCTTGATACGCCGTATGATTGATGTACAACTAATTTTGCAAAGTCTCCGAGTGAAATCATGTTGCTGTGTTAATGTGCGCAGAACCCAGTGAGTTGCCTATTTTATTAACTTGTGAAAGGTCATCGAGTTGTGTTCCAGTCTTCCGAACCAAAAGAAGTTCGAGGTGAAGCTACTGGCAACGTTTCTGATGACTCCCGCTGAGTGACTCACCGAAGCGACGTTTGGTGAAGACCATTGCAGATTTTGCAGAGCTCTTCTATCGCTCATGCAAATGTTCCAATAACTGCTGCTGTATTATTCAAGGATAAAGAAAGCGAATCCTTTAAAAAGTTGGATATCAATTTAATAAATCAGGCCCATCATTGCTCGGTTTGGATGTGTAATCGGCCCAGCGACCCAGGAGCTAGCGAAGAATGTAGTCTCGTACTCTTGTATTACACAGTATTCACACCAATATTCTCGGCATGTACATTGGTGCAAGGGGATTCGCCAGGTATTTTGAAATTTGCTTCGCCAACTGCTAGACTTCCAGAGCATCGTCCGATCACCAGTGTATGGAAAAGACGCAAAGATCACTCAGACAGTGAGTGGTGTCAATAAGTTGCTGTAAATGCCTTTTCAGTTGGGCAGGAACGCAAGCTCGGTGAATAAGTTACAAATGTACGTGCGCATCCACCATAATAATCTAACAGTTGGAACGGCGTGCATAATACTGCATCTCAATGATTACCAGCCATAGATACTTCGTTGGACCATCGGTGAATATACCAAGAATTTTTTTTGGAAAATATCCCTAGTCTTATTAAGCCAGTAAATGCATATATATATATATATATATATATATATATATATATATATATATATATATCTTCATGCAACGATATCTTGTGCTTTTGATGCGGCTTGTGCTTACGGGGTTCGTGTGGAGCCCCGTATTGATGGTGGGTTGCTGAACATCCGTCGTTTCGGTGCGAGAATTCTAGTCTGTGAGACTACTATCCGTATGTTGCTGTTTGCTGACCACTGTGCGTTGTTTTCACACAGCGCGGATGAGTTGCAGCACATGACTAGTGCTCTGGCTTCGACAGCGGCCAAATTCGGGCTCACCATCAACACAAGCAAAACTGTCTCTTTCAGCCTTCACCGGAGATGCAATCTTCAATATTGCCGCGAATCAGCATTGGTGCTGAAGTATTGGAATCCACCTCCCGCTTCAGCTACCTTGAGAGTGTGATATCGACTGATCAACAGCTACACCTTGAGTTGCGTAATCGGGTGTCGAAGGCAGCAGCGGCATTCGGGAAGCTAGAGTACCGAGTGTGGAACAACCATCAGCTTAGCATTGGCACGAAGCTGATGGTGTACAAATCCATGGTGCTGTCTGTTCTTCTATACGGCAGTGAAACGTGGACGATGTACCGTCGGGATGTGCGATATCTCGAGCGGTTCTATCAGCAGTGTCTGCGACGAATTTTGCGGATCGGTTGGGGCGCCAGAGTTGCAGACACGGAAGTGTTGCGCCGAAGTGGGATGTATGCAGTGGACTGCATACTTTTACTGAGACACCTGAGGTGGCTCGGTCATGTGAGCCGTGTGGATTAGACGCGGATACCGAAACAAGTTTTATACGGTCAGCTGAGTATAGGGAAGTGACAAGTGGGGAAACCAAAGTTACGTTACCAGGACATGATTAAAGTGAGCCTCACACGTTCTAATCTTGATTGCAGATCATGGGAATCGAAGGCGGTTGATCGTGGTTCATGGCGCGATCTAATCACGAAGGCAGTTGCTGAAGTGCGGGAGAAAGCCCTCATGCATGCAGAGAAGAAGCGGCAGTTGCGGAAGCGGCAAGCACCAATGAATTGTACTCCATCGACATCGAGCGCATGGTGCTGTAGAACATGCGGTCGCGAGTGCCTTAGTCAGGCAGGCCTAGTGAGCCATGAGAGAGGTCACTCGGGACCACTGCCGAAGCGCCGACGGGTCCAGCAGTGAACGTAGGCAGCACCGGCGCAGCGTTTGTAGGCACGCTGAATTCGATTTACTAACCGCATGCTTGCATGCTAAGTCTCTTTATTTCTGGTGGTGGGTTTACGATTCTCTCCTAATGCCTTTCTTTCTCATATAAATGTCTAATGGGCCATGAGCTAGGTCCTTTGGGGCCACTACTGAAGCGACGACGGGTCCTGCAGAGAATTACGGCGAGCTGGCGCAGCGTTTGTAGGCACGCTGAATTCGATTTACTAACCGCGTGCTTGCATGCTAAGTCTCTTTATTTCTGGTGGTGGTTTTACAGTTTGTGCCTTAATGCTTTTCTTTCTCATGTAAATGTCTACCAGTACTCTATTCCATTAGGTTCCACACATCGCTTCAGGCAATTGTATTCGATTTCCGTAGCATATTTGTGTTCGTGGTATTCCGTGAACTATATTTCCTGACCTCATGCACTTAGCTAGGATTGGTTTGTAAACAACTTATTACATATGCTATTTACTTAAGGTTTATATCAACGTTTCCTTATGCATTAATCGAGTTTTTCTTTTTTTCTTTCTCTCTCAAGTGTTTGGCTGTTGTTTGATATCCCCGGTGTGGATGCGCTTGATGTGCATGTTGACAAGGTGCCTACCTGTCTATTACCCATTACCTCGTCCATACTGGCTCCAGGAGACAGTTGGTCGTTGCTGGAGGGGACGGGGTGCACGGTCCTTTTGGCCGTGTTAGGCTCGAAGAGTGGTTCCATGCACTCAGTGTGGAGCGGACTACGGTCCAGCCACCGCCTTGTGTGCGGTTGATTCCCCAAATACAGTGTGCTTGTGTTGGTTTGTGAAGGAGTGTGGGCCGGCTCCGTTGATGAAACGTGGTTCCCATCCGCATGCCTCCCGGTCTTATTCCTTCGGGTTTACACTGGATAGGGGGTATGTGATTGGAGCTGTGGGTGGTGCAGTGCAAGCCATCCATGGTCCCTCTGTAGGCGCAGGCGTCCTGTGGCTTGCCACAGAGACAGGCTAATCCGAAACCGGATGCCGCCAACCATATATATATATATATATATATATATATATATATATATGTATATATATATAAATTTACTGGCACCTATTTTGGCTCCCAAGGTGGTTAATTTGCGTTCGTCTATAAGGGGCGGTTTCTCATTACCTGACTATGTAGCACAGCGTATTGTGACAATCAAACTTAATATGCTGCTGCGTTTGATAACGTTGTGACTCCACTTGGATACGCTCAAATAGGTGTACTCTTGATCTTATTTATTTCGGTACGAGAGGATTTCTGGTTTGTTTGAAATCTGAATTTTCGCTGCCCCTAGTGGAACAGTCCACGTAAGAATTGCTGAATCAATTCTTGTTGCTAAATTTACCATAGAGTTCTGGTGAATGGCATAAACAGTAGTTAAACTCAAATTTTGTCACAAAGGCCTTCCATTAACATGTTAATTTTTCATTTCATTAAATGGTGACGGTAGGCAGGGCCTAAAATACCACAACCTAATTGTTATCATATACATGTAACCGCTTTGGTATTCTTGTTGATACATTCAGAGGTCTACTTTCTTTTCTTTGAAGAGAAACTGTTCTCGTTGCCAGGCCTAGCGGACAATTAGCTGTTTGACGCCATTAGTCAGCTGATACCAACTGGCCGGACATATTCTTGAACATACGGGCAGTTTGCACGTCCAGGAGATACTGTATGTACACTGGCGCACAAAACGCGTAGCCAACAAGGTCTATAACTTGGCACTTGCACAGCTAGCTTAATCTAACAAGTCTGTCTTGAATTATTGTTCCAAATGAGGCTGCAGCATTGTGTGGAAATAACTCCTTCTACTATGGAGAGTGATGCCTGTCATGCAAAATAGCAATTATTAGATGAAGTACTCCTGTGAAATCCTAGTTCTATCTTGGTCGTGCGATGGGAACATCTAGTAAGCATGCTTAAACGTTAGGAATCGAAGCTGAAGTCAAAACCCAGGCGACAGCAGGTTACCCACTCACGAATTGAATCATTACCTAAAAATCTATATATTGCTCTAGTCTTTGTATGCCGAAACCGTGGTACCCTACTGCTCTCTCCAATTGCTCCAGTCGGACTAATTTTGTGTTCACATCCTTGGTGAGTAAAATGTCATTTTAATGACTATGCAGCAGGATAAACACAGCTCCGAATTTTCTCTGTTGCGTGTTATTCAAAAGAAGCGCTTCCGTTGTTTTCCTTTCTGTGACATCCACACAGTTCGAGAGCGATTTTCCACAATCGGCCTGATATTCTCTTTTGAAAAGTGCCGACCCGCCACCGCAGTATGAAGTTATGTGTCCCAGTCCTAAAGTAGCTCGCATGAAAAAGCAGTTCACGTAAGAAATCAGTTGGTAGCCGTACCGTTATTAGTGATATCAAAAATATCTGCAATTCGGATAGAATCTATGAGTACAATGTCCGTGGTCTGTAATGGGACAGTTTGGTGCCATGTGTACACAGGATGGGTACCGCAATAGATAGACAATTATTATCTTCCATGTTTTAATGTTTATTATTGCAAGTACACTGATCGCTGTTCTCAACTGAATTGCCTAACTTGCAGGTGGCTTGTGGCAGCGTTCGCGTGTAAGTATGACACGACACTTGTTGTTTCAAGTAAAATTATCCACCGTTTGGCGTACAGTTTGTAAAAAGCCATCGCTAGGTTGATTGGTATTTATCACCGCGCTGGACTCACTTATCGTAACGAGCAAGCCTAACCTGTGGATCATGCTGTGTATATTCGGAGCACAGGCATACAATGATCTGCTCGCTGGAAGGTATTGATTTCGAGTGGATACGGCAGCTAATTGCTGCTTGATTTCGTGTCATGCATACAATTCTGGGTGATGTCTGCCTTTTATAAGCTATGGGAATGGCGTCCAAACACAGTTGGGAATCCTGATTGATTACTGCAGAGGAAACATTGCATAGTCCTAAAATTACACCACTTAGCGACACTATTATACATCTGAACAGTGCTTGTTGCCGGGCCGGCGCACCACATCAATGTGTCGAACCCAGGTATTCTGATATGTACAATGTGACACCAGCATACTAGTATCCTGTGTGTTGTTTTGAAAATATATCGATTATATTTCACTCCTCTAGAAGTGATGATGTAGCTACTTTCCTGCTGCAAATCTACCTACATGAACCATTCAGCGGTCGCAAACTTTCAGCGAAGAGTCGACAACCCATTCTGTTGATCCTCCAGTCTGTGTTCTCTCGCGTGGTGCTGTGATTGTGGGCACATCGAATGATGAGCCTACCGCTGTCAGCAAGGCTAATTACAGATTCATTTGAATATAATACTTAAGTAGGAAATTGCCGAAGTAAGCAACTCTCACACCAACCAATGGCAATTCCCATGCTGTGTTGCTGCACTTAGCGCTAAGTAACCAGGAGAACTACATTTGAAACGCCCAGATAACTTGTTAACTTTATGCGTTGGAAATGAATTTTAAGCGCCACGGGTGTCTACCTTTATGCAGTCTCCTCATTCCCCAGCGTTATCCGAAGCTGACATGTGCGAATCAACCAGTAACCCAATACTTTGCAAAGTATTCACATCAACAACAGGAGACAAAAATTAAGCCTTCTTCCAGTGTACCTCGAAACTTGTTAAGTTTATTGTCACCCACGTGTTTACTACCTGGTAATGAACCACCATTTTTCACCTCAAATATCACAGCAAACAGTTCTACAACACATATCACTTGTCCATAACGAAGCGATGGATTTAGAAGTGGCTGTTCTCTAACCTACATTACCAAATACTCCATGAATGGCTCGTCGAACTCCCACCTTGTGATGCCAACTCGGTGGGTCGGGCTTGTCCCGTCTAAGCAATCGGTTTGGCGGCAGTGCTGCAGGAGACGGCGGGTTTTCGCCTGGCGATTGTTCTCCCTATAAAGAGCCATAAATGGCCGTTTACTAACACGGTGACTTTGTGGTGTTGGTGACTGTCATTAAAAATAGTACTCTCTCTTACTTTACTCTGGTCGGGCATCGCATTCCATGAGCCTAAGGCTAAAGTTGCTGGGAGGATTAGGCCCCTTCTGGTTACCGATCAAACGAAAGCTGTTTGAACCAGGTAATCATTTATCAACCTCCAATGAATGTGATTTCGTGACCTTTCTGATACCTAGTAGGTAAGCTATTCAGTCAAAGGCTTGGAATAGTGCACCCTAAAACGATGTTGCTTCGGATTAGGCAACGGAGTATTATCACATCCTTCTACAAAAACATCCTCTGTGTTATACACAGTTTCTCTTTCACGATAGCCTTAACTTTCTTAGATTTCATAAGTTTTTGATGGCTCCTCGTCGATTCATGGATCGCCGTATATCAATGCGTATCTTGTCTTTTTACATAAATATATATATATATCTATGAATCTTTTTTCTGATGGGTGTGGTAAAATTTTCGCATAGGGATCGATCAACAAGTACATCTTTGTTTTGCATAGACAACCACATGCACCATAGGGCGGAGGAGATATCATGTTAGCATACGGTGTTGGAATGTACGTAAGCCTATGTGCGCATCTCATCGTTTTTGAATTGTGTGTTAAGCTTATTTCAATAGCACACATTCATCGTTTGGTGAGATGGAAACAGTTAAGTATACTTGGGAAAACTGCCGAGGGAGGGTTTCCTTAAATTTATCTGAAGGCTTCCATATGTCTACTTCCGCAAGTTTCCAGTTATGATGGTTCTGTGTTGAATTCCTTTGACTTTTCTCATCGATAATGGAACTACGTATATTGCGTGCAGCTAACACAAATATCATCCTTTTCCGTCAGCCGTGACTCCTGAATGAGGTGCCGCGAAAGTTATACTGTAAGTCTCTAGGCTGAAAGCAAAGTGTCATCACGAGCTGCTACTAGGACACTGCTCAAACCGTCGGTGTTGAAATGGGAATGGGGGCTGCCAATTGGCCTAGGTATGGCTTATAGGTTTCACAGTGTCCATCAGAATTAAGCTGCGTCTCACTGCACTTTAGACAAAATATAGACCACGAAGTAGGCTATAGAACGGAGCAGCGCGAATTTTGTGTTAGCTGTGAGCCTAAATAAAGCACCGAACAGCTTTGGTTCGGCGTGACACTCATCTAGAACGGAAATTCCACGAGTGTGCACCCGTCATTATGTGAACTGATAAAGCACATCATTCCAATTTGTCAGTCTGCTGGCCTGGTATGCTGGCCTATGCATCTATTAAGATAATTTTGTTACGTACTCATGGCTTAAATGCGCGGTGTTAGCTTAGGAGCCTGTCAGTCAAATCGCTTGCATTATATTGCAATACTCTGTGGACAAGCTATTCTGAATGAACTATCGTGAAAGTGACCAGTTGTCAAGGCAACGTTTTTCAGTTACTGAACAATGCGCGCCATCGAGAAGGCGAATTACGTGTGAACAAAGGTTATCAGCAGGATGGGGTGACCGGTCACGTTCTGGTTGTAACATCTACCACACCACAGTATGGCTCATCAGGCAGCTAGAATACATGGTCATGATTGTAGGCGTAGGAACTAATGAATGTGATGTGCACTAAAACATACGTGCGTGAGCAATCACGCATACTGGGAAATGGTGACCTTTGCGATCGTCAGGGCTCACCACACAAAAATTATTTATTCAAGGTGACCACACAACTGAGCCATCACTAAGGTTAGTTGTTACCCTGAGGATGCGAGACGTGCAAGTCATTCCGTCTCAATCCCACTTCGATTAACCCCAGTTACCTAGATTAAGTTTGAATGAAACAATGGAATGGTGGTTTACTGTGGACGGAAAAGCAATGTTTAACAATTCCCGTACGATGACCAGGATGTCAACCATAAAATGGTTAGATGAAAAAAGCGACAATTGAGGGGCATTTTGGTGGACTCACTATAACAATCCAATGACAATGTGTTTGAAACAGTCTACCTCGATTGTTTAGAGGGAAGTAGACGGAAGCACCGTTGGATCTTTTCCAGTTAAGCCCCGCCAAAAAGTTAAGCCCCGTCACCCAAAAAAGATTATGAAAAGGGAGGATATGGAACTTGAACTTTTACTCTCTATTGAAGAGGGTGAAATTGAAACAAGTCACTAATTATTTGCATGAAAAGGTCCATTTTTCGGTGTCTTTGCCTCCAAACGAACTCACACAGGTAGCTGTCCACTAAAGATCGGTGTGTGCCGCATTGGCGCTTATTCCCCATCTTGTAAATGTGCCAGAGAGACTCGATGTTTTGTGTGTGAGCTCCAGTCGTTGGATCCACAAAGTTTTCGGTATGATTAACCGTTTGATGAGTATAACTCATGCCAATCATCGATTCAATGCCTTGGTATGATGCCCACATATCAGAAATGATAATTGAGCCGAGAGAGATGCAGGCCTGGATTGTGTCCAGCAGAGTGGCCGCAGTTCGATCTGGCACTGTATACAAGAACACTTCTTTAGTCTCCCGGCAAATCCCTCCGAAAATCCACTGCTGGGGAAGGACTGGCCCTGCATGGTTTTCACGACGTGATATTAGGGTTTCATCGATCTCGACATGTAGACCTGGGCCGCCGACAATTGTTGGAGTCTGCAAAAGCTGCCAGGCGCCAATTTCACGCAGAAAGTTCTTCCAGTCGACAGCGGTCGCGTGGCCAATAGATAACTCCTCTGAGCAGAATTTGATAGTTGTCAGCTTTTTGGACCAGCAATAAATGAATAGGATTATTGTCCTGAAATCCATCCTAGACCGCTTCAGCCAAGTTCCCTTTCGAAGATCGATTTCTTGCCGACACTGTCGGGCATCACACCTCCACCTGTCAGAAACAGTTGAAAGTATCATTTGGTGTCCTCGCCTGCATAAACGTTGATGATGAATCACTCCATGGCTTTGCAAAAAACGTGTTGCTGTTTCCTTGTCATGAACGACCGCCGAAAGCGTCAGAAAGTTCATGTCAGCTTTTACGTGCGAACGTAGAAACTTTTTGGACAAAAATAACCTTAGAAGCGGAAAAGGAGTGTTTTTATGGGGCACGTTCGCATGCATTACGTACACTGGAGCTGGCAAACGGTGGCAGGGCTCAACTTTTCACACGTGCCCTTTTTGCACTATTGATGGGGCTTGAGTTTTCAGGTGTCCCTTTTTTGCCTTAGTGGCGGGACTTAACTTTTTGCGCGTGATCTTTTTGTACACCGACTATATTTCGTAATGTAGATGGATTAGGGTTGTGGCAAGACGGCGTTCCATGGCTGGACCACATGAAGTGAGAGAAATCTCCAGCGAATTGCCAGCCGGTTATGTTGTGTGACCAAGTTAAGCTGGTGATCTCGCTGGCATATGTTGTGGTAGAATTGTAGACGGTCGCAATTGACGTGGTTGGAGTTTTGCAAGACGTAGGAGAACATTATAAGATCGCTCTTTACTATGGCTACTGAGCATTGTAACAATTGAGCATCCTCAGCCCAAGTTGAGATGGAAGGTAGAACAATCACTTGACGTGCCTTATTGAGCTACGTTTCGAAATCTACGGCGCGGCGAGATGTTGCTGCTTTTAGGTTTGTCAGGCTAGGTAGTATATCTCACATACGACCGCATGCAGGAGTTATGCATTTGTGCACAAGCGGAGGAGCTAAATCGCCGAAAATTGGTCCACAAAAGACTGATAACTTGGTATCCGAGCATCTAACAAGGATAAAAGGGATATGCCATCAAAGATGCGAATATTTGTGAGCTGATTAAGGATTATGAACAACATAATATGATCGATAAGAGTTTAATCTGGCTGGTCACATACGCACACTGAGACCAAGACTGTACTTAAGAGCAAGTAGCAAGGTTTCTGTACAACTCTATCGAATTACGAAAAATCAAAAAGGTTTAGTTGTGCATTATCAGCAGTTGTGTCTGGGCTGTTAATCGTTTATCCTTGTTCGGTTAAGACTGTACTAGTTTCCTTTTCCTAGGCACACAATGTCTTCCTTTAGCATTGTTTGCGCATCGTTTCACCAAAGCACAGTTTTCCGAAATAATCGTTGATACGGATTTTAAAATATTTAACAGTATCGGCCTCTATATATCCTTCGGGTAGTGTATTCCATAAGTTTACTATTCTTCGTCCGATACAAAGCTGATCTGATACTTTGTTCATGTTGGTAACGGTGTCCTCGGGTGTTACAGGGTTCCCTCAGGTGAAATATTGTTCGCCATATGGGGAACTGATTTAAGTGTAGTACTCGATGGGTCATAATAAGGTCAATTCTTACTCGGCGATAGGATAGTGTATAGAGTCCGAGCTTTTCACAACGTTTTTCAGACAGAAGCTTTCGTAGACTGAGTATCATTATAGTTGCGATATGCTGTAGTTTCTTCAACTTTTCAGTTTCCCATTGGGTTATCGGATGGTAAGCTGGGGCACCGTATTCAAGGATTGGTCTAATGAGCGAGGTGAATAGACTAGGGACGGTTTATTCGGACCATGTGGAGAAACTGCGTCTTAATGCCCAGAGCATCCGAAGTCCCGCACGATACAATTTCTCTGTATTTGCTACTGATCTCATATCATGTCGTGAGAGAACTCCTAAGTCTCTGACAGATGTGTTGCGATGGAGCAACTGGCTGTCCAAGGTGTATGATCGAGTGGCTGAACTTCTGGTGATACTGATGAACTCCGAATTGCTTGCGTTAAGATGGAGTTGCATTTCAGTGGACCACGTCGACAGTCGCTCAAAGACATGCTGGATGCGAGCGCAGTCGTCCTGGTTCTCAATGATCCTCCAGACTTTCAAATAATCTGCAAACAGGGCACATGGTGACTGGAGCTGCTGCGGGAGATCGTTGATATGAATAAGAAATAATACTGGCCCAAGTACAGTTTTTTGAGGCACGCCACTAGTCGATGGGAACCAGACTGTCAGGTAGTCATTGACCTGTACTCTAAAATGCCGTCCCACATTAAACGCGTGTAACCACTGAAGTAACGTTCCACCGATTCCGGATGTCCTTAGTTTACCAAGGAGTACCTCGTGGTTCACTCTGTCAAACTCCTTACTAAAGTCGATGTAAACCACGTCAACATTCTTTCGCTCATTGAGAGCTCGTACCCACTGTTGGTTTGCGTACATTAAGTTGGTAATGCAGGATCGCCCTTTCGTAAGGCCGTGTTGCGCTGGCCTCAATATGTCCATCGATTCGAAGAAGGATAGCAGACGCTATTTCACAACCTTCTCGAGCACTTTGGATAATACCGAAGTCAAGCAGATCGGTCTATAGTTCTCTAGTTTACTCGGATCACCAGACTTGGGAAACGGTCTCACCATCGAGCATTTACAGTTGTTCGGGACAGATCTTTCAGAGAGCGATTTATTGTAAAGGTTTGTCACGGCAAGTGAGATGATAATCAATAGGGACTTGAGTATTAGTGGGTGAAGTCTGTCTGGTCCGGGGGCTTTGCACCATCGAGGTTGACGAGTAGCTGGTACACTTCGACTGCATCACATTGTAGACTGCTGAGCATGACTGGCGCAACCTGTGCCGGAAACCGCCGCCGGTTTACTGGAAAATACATTGAGTAAGTGCGTAGCCAAGGCGTCTGCGCGCTCCGCGCTTGACATGAGCGTCTGTAAGTTCAAACTCTTTAACACCCGTAGGTCGTCCCCAGTTTGCGTTTCAAATAGCCAGATATTCCTTTGGGTGCCGTTGTGGCCGGGGATGCTAGCTCCTCTTCGAACTACCGGCGTTTCTTGATCTTCGCGGCGTTATGCTGTTTCTTGTACACAGTGTGATCTCCATCACAACCAGAGCTTATGTATCTATCCCAAAGTTTGTGACGCCGTCGCGGTAACTGTCTATATTCCGTGTCAAACCAATGCGGTTAGACAGGTCCGATTTCTGAATACTTCTGGGGAACGAACCGAGTAAAGAGCGAGTTAAGCTTCTCCTTCATTAACGACCAACAGACCTCAAGTGACGCATCCTGTGGTAGTGTCCAATCAGTCTGATTTGCAGCTTGGACGAGCCAGTTGAAGTCCGTCTTCCAATAGTTGAATGTCAGCTTCCGTTGATTGTAATATAGTAACGACAGTTCTAAGCTTGCCACAATGGAGCAGTGGTCACTGATCGCCAGAGGTATGATGACTCTGATCTCGTTCAGCTTCTGCTCGCAGCTTGTAAATATTAGGTCCAGACAAGATGCCGAGTGCGGAGTTACGCGCATCGGTTGGATGAGATGTTTCGTGGCCCCGATTTCAATAGTCATTTTAGCGAATTGTGCCTCAAGGTTGCCATGACCGGGAAGAAGTCGAACGTCTGGCCAAAATATCTTAGGTAAATTTAGATCCCCATCAGTAAGAACTGAGGGCGGCTCGTGTGCTTCTGTACATGTGGTATCCAATCGCAACAACGGTTTAATGGGCTCCGGTAGATAAACCCCACTATTAGTTCTGCGTGTCTGAGGCGGCTTGTGCACCACAATTGCTCGCATAAATTGTCCTCGCTCCGATAGGTGCTGGCAAGTTTGCCGGATAGTGACGATTTTATGTACAACGGTACACCACTGTGAGCCTTTGATTTTCGGCCGCATCGGAAACAAGAGTATCCTGACAACAAGGCTTCTTGGGGTATGACGTCGGAGTTCAGCCAATTCTCTGCAAGTCCTAAAACGTCCTGCGGCTCCAAGACAACTAAGCGGCACAGTTCGTCACGTTTGTTCATTAAGCTGCACATGTTGGCGAATGCCACACGGAGGTTCTGGGAGGTACTGCGGGACGTGACAGGAGGTTGAGTAACCGGACGATACGGGTTCGTACACCCTTCTTGATCACCCGAAAATTTACAATTTGTAAGTCAGTCTCACCTTACTCTGCACGGCGTTTGAGCTCATTGACCGCAGTCTTCAAACGATCCCTGTCTTCGGGTTCCAAGTCTGGGCGGATGCGAACTTTGTGCCTTTCAGCCTTGACAGACGAGACAGTTTGAGCTGCGGCATATTGGAATTTACAAAGGCGATTCTCAGAGGTCGACATGACTGGTTAGTTTTCTGGCGAAGACGGATTACTTGTTTAATCGCCACCCTTTTGTCGCCCACATCCAAGAATCTATCGTTGAGCCCCTGGAGTAACTCAACATCGTGATCATAAGGTATCTGAGAGTTTTCATCTTTTGACGCTGGTACCTGGAAGACCATGAGATTATGACGCCTCAACGAAATCAGTGATGAACCTGTGGGAGCAGAACTAGAGGCGCTTAACTGATTGGGTTTTTGTTTATCAGCAGATGACGTCTGAAGTCGATTACGTGGGGCCTTGCGCTTTTGAGTGGTCCATGGATCCTCGGTGCTCAGATGTTCACAGACAGCCTCTGAGCCATTCACGGACCAATCAGTGATGCGGCATTTCGTTGCTTCCGAGTCTGAGTCTTCCATCGGTGGGGAACATTCAACCTGGGGCTCGGCCGGGGTCGAAGACACTGGTGGTGGTGAAGATCGCGGAATGACAATAGAAGGCGAGGTGACAGAGGTACTTTCACGAGGACGTTTGATCCCACGTGGTGCACGCTTTGTTTCTATCTGTAAGAGAGATTTTCCCGTAGTCGTTTGCGGTCTATGCGTATTCTGATGTCTTGTACCGCGACATTTATCACACAGAACTTGAAAAAACCGATGTCGGATGTCGAGCGATTTTCGAAACACGTCAACGGATAAGCCAGTGCACGAAATATGGAACAAAACATCATAGCCGAAGCATCGAAGTGCATGAGCCTTGTTTCCCACAAGTTTCGAACACGAACCACAAGTAGCTTGAGACGGCATCACAAGCTAGAGCAAATCCAATATATCGGACAGAGGTGGCAGTCGAGCGAATCAATGAGATCTCCGGAAGTAGCCAAAGGATAGTCTCCAAATTCGCACCGCTTGGAAAATACACCAAACGAAGTATATTGGTACACAATTCACATAGATGAAACATTGATAACACGGTAATCTGAGGCAAAAGTAGTAACCAGCACACGCTGATCCAAAAATCCGCGACGTCCGTGGGTACAGCTACTGGAATCATGGAAGATGCATTAAGCCGGCGAATTTCAAAGTCCGACTAGACTGCTTTATGTACAACGAATGTAGTTACGCCGAAATTCCAAGTAGTTGCGTTAGTACATATGTGTGATGATAGGAAAACTGAATGTTAGTCCATTTGAATCGAATGTATGACATATTCATACAGCCTCTCGAATTGAGTGAGGCAGGGAAATCTACGTATTGCGTCTACCATCGTTTTCAGCTATTTCTTTCAAGCATCCACTTCATGGTTACTCGGATTTACGTAACTACCTAAATTTAATTGCATCTGGATTTAGTACATTTTAATTATGATATAGTTCATTTCACCTGGTAAGTCCGTCACAGTTAGACTGCATAACTTCATTGAAATTGTGATTTCTACTTGCTGTCAAATGGAGAGGGTTATGCAAGCCAAGCAGTTTACATTTGACGTTCCTACACATCTCGTACCGGATATTCTACTCAAAGCTCCACTACTGTACTATCCAAACCCTGCTTACAAGTACAAACGGCGCAAACTGACCGCGTGTCGAGCACGCAAGCAATAAATCCTCGAAGGATCTTAGCACCGAAGATGCTTGTCAGTTTCATATATGTTATCTGGTAAACCATATAACTTGGGCATAATACCAATTGGAGTAAGTAACTTGATATATGTGTTTATACCATTGTCGCCGCAGGCTGTCTAGTGTCCGGAGACTTGTAGGCAAAGGTTTACGTGTTTGAGCACAGGTATGACCATGGTTTTCTATTCGTTACGTCTGTTTAATTGCATAGAAAAGCGGAAGACAAAATGAGCGACATTTGATCAGGCAATAAGATCAATAAATATAATGTTAATTATGGTCTGTCCAAAACCAGATCCAAACTAGGCTCCAGCTAAGCACCATTGGCTTTGCAGTCATACATAAACAGATAAGAGAAACTTGAATAACGTTGGTTTTATGGGTTCTGTCAGTTGACCACCGAAAACCGAGTTTAGTGTGAACGTTGTGATTTGTTGAAGGAACCAACGTACACTACTACAAAGGCTCCATCGAACATACACATCCAACTGTTTGGACATTATTTTCACCCTGGAGGAAACGCATTCGTCTCAATTGCCAGACGGAATGGACATCGATGGACCTGCTTTTGTAACCAATACATTTGGTTCACGGGATGCATCGAACAAGTGACTGTACAAACCTAACACGTTGCTTTGCAAGTTGAACTACTGTTGCGGACTACAAGATGTATTTTGTAATGGACACTTACCGGTCACATTTGTCTGTGTCGTCAATTTAGCCAGTCTCAAAAACGCTTAGATACCTCAATGAGCACCCAACTCCCTGTTACATGAAGGTTTATTCTGAGATATATGCAGACAAACTAGCCTCTTTGGAATTATAACATTCAGTGACACACTTCGATCAGAGAAGACGTGTGGGTAACCACTTTTAATAGTAGCAACTTACCTTCCACTTTTTATTGTGCCACAACCCTTCCACAACACTACTTCTATATACCATTTTCCTACTGCTTCACCGACGTGAATTTTATTTGGTCCACTTGGGTAGTATTCGAATTTACAATTCCTTCTAATCTCAACCTGCGGGAATTGCTAAACTTGTACTTTTTTACCCGTCACAAGCCATTCTCCATTCTTCTGAGTTATTTTTGCAATTACCGATATTTATGATGGAGTTGATTCATGGGAATGGTTACCTTGTGCTAAACACCTGAAGCTCATTGGAAAATGCAAGATAGCATACGGAAGTTATTTTGCGTTTTTATTAGTTTCTGTAGGGGTTTTTCGTAGGCTTAGATTATGTAGGACATGAATTCTGTTCTACTTGCTGTTTACAGTCACATAATACATGGCTTCCTAGTTAAAATGGAAAGTTATACTCAAAAAGAAAAAAAAACAGGTAGGGTGATTACTATATAATTTGTATTATTAAACTTACTACATGTAGTAGTATGAGCATTGGTCGTTATACCATGAAGTTAATGCTTCGTGTATCAGGGGGCAGCAGAGGACTCAGGATGTCTTATAACTGAAAAGTTTTATTCCCGATTAGCACTGTGCAAGGATTTCAAGCAAGTACACTGTACTTATACAACGCAGCCTTAAGTACCACCATTAGCCATTTGTGGTCTAAACTTCTAACAAATATACATCAGTTGCTGTGCCATACATCATAGGTCGATGTAAGTCTTCGATCAAAACTGCACCAGTTCAAACCGATTTCCAAAAGCGCACATAGTGCATTAAGGGCAACTAATTTATTCAGCCTTGTAATGCGCGTACAATTATCGTGAGAGAGCTGAGTCAAATGGCCTGCGCTCAGGTCTGGTAGTGGTAAGTGAACACAGACAAGAGATCATTAGAAAAAGACATGTTTGTGTTGCGCACACAGACTCGCGACAGCACGTTCTGTCGCCTAACCACATGGAACCAAGCTAACTTCGCTTCCTTCATTCATATCGTTGCTGACCCCCGAAGGAACCCGCATACGTTTTATATGCTCGTGAAAATTTCCAGCGAAGTCATGATTATTTAAGTTGCAGGTAATTCTATGTAATCAAAACATTTATGTATTTTTCTCGATGGAAAGCTTGCTTCGGTTTCTCGGCAGAATTAGTGCTCAGCATGTCTCATTATTTGCTTTTCTCTTACTGAGCTTATGCTCCAGTCACTCGTAAATTGAAGCAAACAAGTCTGATCTATGCCTAATCTATGTCTGAGTATAGGTATGTACGGTTTGAGTTAGCATGTGGGCAAACATCCAGCACTCCGGTCGGCTGTACTGCGCTTCCAAAGTCAGCCATCGACAATTTGGACTGGTATTAAGCTAAACTTCAGAAGCTAACTGGTGGTTTGTTGAAATATTTTAGGTTGTTATGATGTCGCCGATTGATGACGATGTTTTTTACTCTGATTTCCTGGAAATTGCAGTGGAAATTGCGCAGAATAAAGAATAAGCTTTGTACTTTCTTAGTTAGTTCACTCTCACGAGTCTCAATTACAGCAGGAGAGCGCATTTATTATATTGATCAGACTTGATTCCTAAACTTCGCATATGGCTTCAAGTGTGCAATGAGCAGTTTTAAGGAGTTGGAATGGTCAAACCGTAGGAAAACCTAAACTAAAGAACAAATTTTTGGACCCCCATTTCCAATTCTTTCACAAATTGTGTTAAACTACAGGCGTCATTGTGAACTGCTAACGAAAATTCACACTACTGTAAGATGGTCAGCCAAACGCGGTCTCGGAACATATATATGCTACTTAGCGGGCGGGGTGCATGAGCCATTTCGCGTTTTTCCACATTTAACCAGAGTACCTCCAGCATTGACCTTTAGGAGGCAGTGTCCAGGTTTCGCTGCACTTTAAAATTCGTGTGCAGAAAGCAATCACTATGGTAACATGAAGCCTGGTGTCAATTTTTCTTTTGAGTGAGAAGTTGCAAACTCTAACCTGAAGTTGGTAGAATGTAGATGGAATATCTCAATACTCAACAGCGCACTCCATATACCGTATTTAACAGTTTGGCACTCAGCTTGATACTCAGCTTCAATTACCTATGGTCCATTTCGACCTGTTGGGAATGAGACACCTTAAAAGCAGAGGAGAATCTGTTTGGAATTGTTAGCAGTTATCTTAATTTTAGCAATTTACTAGGATTAGTTGCGATGAATGTGGTTACATTCTATATCTGGTGCTGTCCGCGTGCTTCTATGAACTGCTTACGTCAGCCCGAAACTAGTGTTCGCACATTTGGGCTACTGTAAGTGAAGGATGCAAAAATATAGATTACTCGACTGGGTGTGGTGTCGGTGTAGCTGACTCACGAAGAATCGCCGACCGCATTCAAGGTCTAATGTTGTGTAACAAAGCTACACTAAGAAAGATTAAACTGACGGAACTGATTCACATAGGAACAAGGGAAAGCAAATACAGGTTGTCGTCGATAAATTGCGCATTTTGTGAGGGTGCCAGTTCGTACGGAATTTATGTTTGGCAACTATCCTTACTGAATCAGTTGTACGTCCTAGCTTCTCTTAAGGTTATCCTTAATTAGGTGTGATCGGTTAAGAAGGAACGGACTGGTGCCAATGAGATATTTGGGGAAAACTGCATATTATTCATTCTTCCACTCTCTACAAGCTGCTTTTCGGTGCCAAATCCATTCGTATGATCGAGCAGGACTTGCTTCCTAAATGTTTATGCCATCGTTCGAATGATCGTCACTTTATTTGCTTTCTAACTTAAAGCCCACAAAGGTGATTGGGCCGCGATGTGATCCTGAAAAATTAATTCAAGTACGCCATTACTACAACAACTATTGGTGGGTGATGCTGACTAAGCTGCACACTTTAGGCCATAGTGACGCCGTCGGTAATGTGTGCCAGGGCTTGGAGTAAAGCTAATTGCTCTCCAACGCGCCGGCGGCAACTATTCTAAATCAAAACGAGCTAAAAATAATACCGTTGTGTCTTAGAAGTGTGGATCCTTAATATGGATCCGTTTCATAGCAACAAACCCTTGTTTTCGTCTGTGGGAACTCATTCGCACCGATTCCTTCAGAAAGTTATATCTGAAAGTGAAAATAAAATTGCATGCTTCTCGTGGTACTGAGAAACCTTGTCTACAATGGGACGCATCACAATTACATGCATAACGTGTTCTCACAAACAGATTTGCCAATAGTAAGTTTAAGCAAGGGGCAGCGGGGATATTTTGGTAAATTTTCCTTTTGAGCATTCACTGGTGTGCCCAACCAGTTCAAGGGCATTCTCCGTTGTTTGTTTACGGCACATATCGTGTGGGTCAAGCTGAAAACGGGTTCACGAAAGTGGAAGAAACAATTGGAGTCATCGGTCGAAGTCACTATTACACAAACACAAATGAGGCTAGCAACGAGATTATGTAATAAGCGCAAGTCACTTGAGAGTAGCAAATACAAAATACCTGGTGCGTATAGAGTAGAAAGATGTAAAAGTTAAAAGCCATGTGGATCAATACGAGGCTTCAAAGTCACAGCTGTGTCTTTCGATTAACATGAGGCAATGTGCGCAGGGAGTAAAGCTGAGGAAAAATATGGGTTAATTCGGTGGCCTCCGTTTAAGTTTCCAATTGAAAGGCAGCAAGAATGAGTAAAAAAACAAAATCCGTTAAAATCGGAGAGAAATAGCGGTTCCATTATCCTCTCAAATGCGAACGCATTTCGTTGTGCAAACCGTCAGGTTAGCAATATCGCTGAAAATGCCTTCTACATGTCTAATTAAACCCACACGGGGTTTGCTTTGGGTTTCCTCTTAACCTCTGTTTCGTATAACATAGGAATCTGTTCCGGTCGTGTATATCCAACAACGTATTATATTGTAACAAGGAACTTGTTGGCACAGCAAGAGAGGGTCTGACCGCAGACGGCATCAGCGACCCTCAGAGCTCATAGTGGTACATCGTCCAATGATAATTTCATGCATGACCGCTGAATATTTTTCAGATCTATCCCATCTGTTCTACACGGATGACTGTGGGTGATCATGCAGGGCCGCAGCATGGGTCTCACTATGCGCTTGAAACATTCTAGTCGTGTTTCGGATAAAGCAAGTGCTTTTATCCGTCTGACCTTGGCTATCTGAAATGAAACAAGCCAGAAGAATTTGTGGGAGGCAAAGTATATAATACTGTTTCTTTACTGAAGATGGACTTGGAATATTTGTGCCTTGAAAGGTGAAGCAACCAACAGTTTTGCAGCATCCATACACAAGCAGTTGTGGTTTTCAGCAGATAAGTTCACTGACAAATGTGCGCTCGAGAAATTCAGTGACAAGAATTTATCTAACATGCTCCTGAGGCTCACTTCGAGATTATTAGTTAGAAATGGATTTATAATTTTAACATCTTCCATATATAGCTATGCTTTTCCGTTCTTTATGTCTGCATGTACGTTGCGCAGGTTATGAATAATAGAAGTCCAAGTATATTTATTTAGATCGCTCCACTTGTGACTTCGTTGGAAGAGGATAATTTCTTTGCATCCTAAGTTTCTCTGTATTTGGTATTCCAACTAAGAATTGAACCAGCGTGGCAAGGAGATGTTGATTCCGTAACCGTGGAGGACAAATGCGGTTGTTTGTGTGGCCTGCATTTTGGCAGTTTTCCTGTCCAGCGGGATGACGATAACTGTTATTCTAACGGGGTCAACGATGGATTAGTCTGGATCGCTTCGAAAGAAGTCCGTTTTCTGTGTTTAACTATTCGCTCCAATCTTTTGGAAGCGTCCGCAATGTGAGTACTAGGGCGACAGTTTGACATTCCGGTTCGTGCGCCGCCTTTGTGTTTTAGTGTTTCTATAAAGTTTTCCATTGTAAAGAAAGTAACACATATTACCGAATACAAGCCGATGATTTATGGACAATGTTCCGCTTATGTAGTGGGAGAGTCAACTTAGATAAAAGTCATACACAATTTGAAAAAATCACATGCAAAATCCACCCAGGAATTCACTGCACACCTCTGCACCTATCTCACATTAGCACCACTCGCTAGTAACTGACGGTATTCCAGAGGGGGGATTTGAATTGCCTATAAGTAGACACATTGTGTGTGTGTGTGTGGCGGGAGAACCTATGGTGCGTTGAGGCTAATGGTGGCTAGATCCTGACAGATGATCTACCCACTGCTGCTACTGTTGCACCATTGGCTCATGTCCTGGATGCCTTCTCCTGGCGACCGCTGGGTGGGAGTTGGGTTTCGCCCTTCTCCCTGCTAAGATCCAGGACACCAATCCGCATGAGTCAGTGAACTGACCATGGGCTAGACTCGCTGCATTTCGGGTGTACATTTAATCGAAGGCTTTGGCTGAGGACCCGAGTCGTTCTCCTGTCAGGTGTGGACGCCCTGACAAAATCCTAGTCCAAACTCCATCCTCTCCGGAGGCTTGGAAGTGGTCGATAGCCCAGTTCCCGTAAAAACTAGCCATGAGAGACAACAGGTTTAAGGGTTATAAGCTGACAGCTCAATTGACGTAGAGCACGAGCGCCAGATATTTTCTCTGACGGTGGAAGAGCACCTCCGGTTGCTTAATGGTTTGACACTACCTGCCTCAAGCCACGCAGCCCTTGGTCAATTTGGTGTAAACCAGCCAAAACCCACATGCGTCTGGCCATGGTCGCAGGCACGTATCATACTACGGTCGCAAAACATATATGAATGGTTCCAGTACCTCAAAGACTGCGGATTACGTACCTCAAGCAGATCCCAATCTGTCTCTACAAGCACACTCCCGAGTGGATATGCTACCCACTGCCTTGTGGGTCAGGCTATTGAGTTAAAGACTCCGACTGGAGTCCCTCAAGCAAAACCCCAAATCGCACACTGCCCTGGGGGTCAAGCTATTGAGCGAAAAGCTCCGGGCGGAGTACCTCAAGCAAGCCTCCAAACCACCCAGTGCCTTGTGGGTAAGGCAATCAAGCGAAAAGCTCCAGGCGGCGTCCCTCAAGCAAACCTCCAAAGAAAAAGTATCACCTCTCGTGCGATTGCCCACCAATGCAATCGTATGCCTGCGCGCAAAGCACTCAGCATCCGGTGTTTGAACGCACACAAACTACTGAACCGGAACTACAGTTCCCAAGTAACGCACTGCACCGGTCACGATGGAACTGGCGCACTACCAGAGCGATATTGCAGTGCCGTGTGGGATTCGACTGCCTGAGTAAGCAAAATTGCATGAGGCTGGTCTTGACTACACATTCTACGGAGTGGGAAACGTCGCGTCAGCACCACCTGAACATGGGTTCGGATTTGCAATATCCGATCGCCTCAATGATCAGCTGGTGGTTGAGCTGACTGGCATCAGCGCGCGACTGATGACTGTTCGCCTACGACTCGGAAGAGGTAAGTTTGCCAATTTTATCAGCACCAAGTGCTATCCCGATGATAACCGTGATCAAATCTACACTCAGATTTCCTGCATGATGCGGTCTATGCGGAGGGGCGACTAACTATTTCTTCTGGGTGATTTCAACGCGCGCGTTGGGCGTGATGCATCGGTGTGGACAGATGTCATCGGACCGCATGGCATTGGTCCAGAGAATACGAAGGGTGACAGGTTGTCCTCACCGTGTGCCACTCACGGCCTGACGATCACCAACTCTCGGTTTGCACTGAGTGCGAGTGATCAAGCTCACCTGCTTGACTATATCATCGTATGTCAGCGTGATATGCGTGAAGTGCGCATGTCAAGTGTAGTGCGTGCAGCTGAGTGTGAAACTGATCACAGATTGGTGCAAACCAAATTTTACTATATTTTCGTAACACTATGTATTAACTTCCCGCCGTGAATCGGTGTAAATTTAACATTCTCTCCCTCGGTAGCGTGGAGAAAATTATTGAGCTGGAGAAGGCGATGGCTGCAAGCCTGTGTGATTTGGAATGCATGACCATGGTGGGCGACCTGTGGCACCACATTCGCGACCAGGTGACAGCTGCTGCCGAGGAGACCATCGGGCACACAAACTGTAAGCGGCCCGATTGTTTTGATGAGAACAATGAGACGATTGGTGCATTGGAGTCAGAGAAGAATGCAGCATTTGCAGCACATGTGGCAGACCTCAGTGCGTTGGGGAAGAGGCGTAAGTTTCGCAAACTTCGACGTCGGCTGACGCGAGAGCTCCGTCGCTTACAAAATATATGGTGGACGGAGAAGCCGAAGTAAATTTGATGCTACGCCGAACGCCGTCAACAAAAGAAGTCTTTGGCTCCTTGAAGGTGGTGTATGAATCGAGGTTAGAGCCGCTGAGGACGCTGATTGCTGGCAGTTCAGGCACCACCTGCACACAGACTGCAGACATAATGCAGATCTGGCAAAAACACTTTGACGGACTCTTGAACAACCGTTCAGTGATTGGCTGGCCTACATCGAACGGCCTCAAGCAGCACGAGGTGAAGATGAGTCTGGCGGACACGCCGACACTGGATGAGACGCAGAGAGGACTTGCTCAACTGTACGACAGCAAAAGTGCTGGTGCGGGATCCCGCCTGAAGTATTGAAACACGGCGGACCCTCGTTGGTGACTGTGCTGCACCACAAGGTGCGACACGTGTGGTTTGTATTAGAGGTACCTCCTGAGCTCAAGGATGCCCTTACGCTACCACTGTATAAGGGCAATGGGAGAAAGCAATGTTGCACGAATTATCGTGGTATCAACTTGCTGAGTTGTGTGGGCAAGGTGATTGCCCGAATCCTGCTTATCCGCCTCGTCACGCAGGTTATGGAACCGGGCGTGGCGCATGAGCAATGTGGATTACGTTCGGGTCGCAGCACTATAGATATGGTGTTTGCTGCTCGTCAGTTGCAAAAGTGCAGGGAATGACACCAGCCGTTGTACTCGTTGTTTGTTGAGTTAATGCGGTGTACCGCGAGGCATTGTGGCTGGTGTTGGATAAGTTTGGTTTCTCGCGTAAGTTCGTAAGTTTAATCGAATGTCTGCACATCTGCATGTGAGCGATGGTACAACTGGGTGGAGAGACCTCGGATGACTTTGCAGTTGTCTCTGGTGTGAAGCAAGGCTGTGCCATAGCTCCTGCCCTGTTTAATACATATCTTCATGCAATGATATCTTGTGCTTTTGATGCTGCTTGTGCTTACGGGGTTCGTGTGGAGCACCGTATTGATGGTGGGTTGCTGAACATCCGTCGTTTCGGTGCGAGAATTCTAGTCTGTGAGACAACTATCCGTATGTTGCTGTTCGCTGACGACTGTGCGATGTTTGCGCCCAGCGCGGATGAGTTGCAGCACATGATTAGTGCTTTGGCTTCGACAGCGGCCAAAGTCGTGCTCACCATCAACACAAACAAAAGCGTCTGTTTCTTTCAGCCTTCACTGGATATGCAATCTTCAATATTGCCGCTAATCAGCATTGGTGCTGAAATATTGGAAACCACCTCCCGCTTCTGCTACCTTGGGAGTGTGATGTCGACTGATCAGCAGCTACACGTTGAGCTGCGTATCCGGGTGTCGAAGGCAGCGACGGCATTCAGGAAGCTAGAGCACCGAGTGTGGAACAACCATCAGCTTAGCATTGGCACGAAGCTGATGATCTACAAATGCATGGTGCTGTCTGTTCTTCTATACGGCAGTGAAACGTGGACGATGTACCGTCGGGATGTGCGATATCTCGAGCGGTTCTATCAGCAGTGTCTGCGACGAATTTTGCGGATCGGTTGGGGCGCCAGAGTTGCTGACACGGAAGTGTTGCGCCGAAGTGGGATGTATGCAGTGGACTGCATACTTTTACTGAGACACCTGAGGTTGGTCGGTCATGTGAGCCGTATGGATTCAGCGCGGTTACCGTAACAACGTTTATACGGTCAGCTGGGTTTTGGCAAGTGGCATGTGGGGAAACCAAAGTTACGTAGCCAGGAAAGGATCAAATGAGTCTCTCACGTTCTAATCTTGATTGCAGGTCATGGGAATCGAAGGCGGTTGATCGGCGTGCATGGTGCGCTCTGAAAACGAAGGCAGTTGCCGAAGTGCGGGAGAGAGACATACATACAGAGAAGAAGCGGCAAGTGCGGAAGCGGCAAGTGTGGTAGCGGCAATCACCGCTGGGTTGTGCTCCATCGATATCGAGCGCATGGCGCTGTAGCAAATGTGGTCGCGAGGGCCTGAGTTAGGCAGGCCTAGTTAGGCATGAGCAAGGCCACTCGGTACCACTAGCGAGGCGACGACGTGTCCTGCCGAGACCGTAGGCAGAACCGGTGCAGCGTTTGTAGGTACGCTGCATTCGATTGACTAACCGCGTGCTTGCATGCTAAGACTATTTATTTCAAGTGGTGGGTTTTCAATGTTGTCCTAATGCTTTCCTTTCTTATATAAATGCTTACCTGTACTCTCTTCTATAAACTTGCGCACGTCGCTTAAGCCAGTTGTAGTTAATTTCGATAACCTATGCGTGTTTGTGGCTTTTCCGTAAGATATACTTTTGACCTCGGATTCTTTTATAAACAACTTATTTCATATACTCATTAATTTAGGATTTATGCCACCGTTACCTTATGCAGTACTCGATTTGTTTTCTTTGTTAGCTTTCTCTCAAGTGATTGACTGTTTTATGATATTCGCGGTGTGGCTTCGCTTGATGTACATGTTGACAAGGTGGCTACCTGTCTATTACCCACTACCTCGTCCAACTGGCTCCAGGAGACAGTTGGTCGTTGAGCAATGAACAATGAACTATGCTTATTCACGGGATTAAAGCAAGTGCTTGACACGTCCCGTAGGATGGTTGGGGTGAATAGGATAAAAGGAATATATGTGAGTCATCTACCGAACGACTGCCTGGATGAATACTTCGATAAATCACATCAGTGTAACATCTAAAATCAAATCGAGCGTTAACGTTCAGAAGGACACTGGGGTGCAGTGATCGTTGATGTAAGGCGTGAGGAAACTAAAATATGGTCGCTCACTTGAGTCCATTTGATACGTAAATCTTGTTGAAAAGCATGCTTGCGTAATCCACAATAGAGAAGTTTGGATAAGGTCTTAGCAGCTAAGAGCAACATGTAATCGTTTTTTGAAAACGTCCAAGGTAGGGGAGGATACAACTGAGTCTGGGAGTGCGTTCCAGGGTTGGCGAACCCGAAGTGAAAAGTAATTCCGTCGACACTCTAGACGGCTATATTGTTCCTTCAATTTTAAGCAGTTACCCCTGAGCTGCGTGTTGTGGCTAAGTTTCAGCAAATGGCGGCATACGTGGTGGGGTCACTTCAGTAACTGATACGCTAATATGAGATCACCGCGCAGCCTTCGATAGCGTCCACTGAAAATTCCCAGCAACTTCAGCCTCCGGTGGAAAGAGTGATGGCGCAGGCCCTTTACATTCTTTGTTGCTCTTCCTTCTGGTGACTCTAACGCCTCTAGGTCGCGCTTCAACCAAGGTTGCCAAGCTTGGGTAGCGTATCCAACATCCGGGCGCACGTAGGAATTGTGCATCATTAATAGGAAGATTGATGAGTCGAATCTCCCGAATGCCCTTCGCAACGTGCCGACGTGCTGTTTGCCTCTGTTCCCAGCTAAGCCTGTTTTGAACAGTTGAGGTCGCTCTGTACGAGCACACCTAGGTCAGGTTCGTGGGAGGTGGTCTGCAATCTGTTTGCCTCAAGTAAATATGTGTAGTTACGTCTATGGAGTAATTATATAGCGCAACATTTGTCTGTGTTGAATGGTAGGGCGTTTTGAACTGACCAGTTCGACGCCGTGTTAACATCGCACTGGAGCCGTTTGTGGTCGTCCGGTCCTCTGATCCTTCGCCATGTCTTGATATCATCAGCGAAAATATGGGAAAACGGAAGCAATTGATCGCGCCGAATCGTTAATTAACTCCAAGAACCGAGCCTTGTGGTACTCCAAACGCCACAACATTTGCGTCAGACAACGATTCTCGGACTCTCACCACTAACCTTCGTTCTTGTAGAAAATTGTCAATCCAACTCAGGATTGGGTCGCCAATGCCGTAATTCCGAAGCCTCTGAAGGAGAATGCGATGGTATAAGCGATCAAATGCTTTTGAAAAGTCTAGGTAGATGACATCGACTCCTACTCCATCATCAACAGCTTCAGTCCAGCCATTACATGCAATTAATAGGTTAGTATTACACGAATGCGTTTGACGAAAGCCATGTTGCTCTGGAGCTATTAAGTTGTGGCTTTCCAGATACTGCATCAGCGCATCTGCGATGATTGATTTCATCACTTTGGATAATACAGTAAGTAGTGTTATTGGACGGTATTTGGTAGGGTTAGTGCGGCTACCTCCTTTATGGATGGGAGTGATGACCCCTCGCTTCCATACTGGTGGAATACGGTTCTCTATATACATCGCTGATAGAAAACAGCCAGTGATTCTGCTAGGTCACTAGCAACCGCCTGCAGAGCCTTTGGTCGAATGTTGTCGGCTCCGGGAGAACTGTGGGTACACATGGATAACAACTACTTCAACACAGCTTCCGCAGTGAAGGTGATGTTGTCTAAACCCGATGGTGTAGTATTAGAAACGAGGAGAACGTTTGGGCCCGTTATCTGCTGGAAAGTTTGGGAGTAATGAAGCCGTAGGAGGTCAGCTGCTTCCATTGCTTATCGGGTACACCCATCAGCCGTGACTAGTGCTGGAACCCCCAGCTTCACCTTTCGAAGACGGTTAACGTGCCTGTACAGGAGTTTGCGGCGCTTGCAGAATCGTTTCATTAGCTCCTGCTGATTAGTGACTTTGTCTTCGCGGATCAATTTCACACAGAAGTTACGATGTGTCAGGTATGCACTCCAGGTTTCGGCATTCAGGTAGTCCTGGTGATCTCGCCATGCCAAATCCCTCCGGGACATACATTTATGCGTTCAGCTCACCATAAATGCTTGTTTTTGGGTTAGAAGGACTTCTGTTCCGATGCGTGCGCCACCAGTGTGCTAAAAGTCCGTGTAAAGGTTTCGCAGGCAACATCAAAGGGACGTTCGGTTAAGGAAGTTCAAGATGTATTCTTAACAAGCTTAGACAGAACATTGTAGTGCGTGATGGTATTTACTTTATCATCCTCCTTTTCAGGGTACTCCGCATAGAATATACAGTTTAAGAGCAGAGTAATATGATCACTACGACCCAGTGGTGTGCTTGTAACTATCCCGTCAACCATGAGTTCTTCTTTAGTTGGCACAAGATCCAGTATTGACGGCTTGTTAGCAGTTCGAAATCTGGTGGGTGAGGTTAGGTGGTTGTACAGAGGGTGGCTAGGAATTAGCTCTTGCAAGCAGGCTTTAAAGCGCGTACCGTCGGTTGCCGGCGTTTCTATGTCGTGAACGTTAAAGTCTCCCGCGATAAGAATGTGGGTGTAGGACTCGTTCAAAGCTAAATGAAATGCGTAGTTCATTTTGAAGTCAATTTCCGAGGTTGCTTTTGGTGGGCGATAAATCACGGCTAGTAGACATGTGTCCTTGTTTCGCAATTATAGGCTGCACCAAAGCGAATCAAGCGCCCGGATTTCCGAGTGATCGATAACTTCACATCGGAGGTTTGTAGTGTAGTAAAGAATCACACCGCCACCCCTTCCGGTTCTATCGGTTCGAAACAATGACATACCGGGTAAATTGATCTCAGAATCGGTTATCTCAGGGTTTAACCATGTCTCTGTAATCATGACGGGGTCCCACGGTTGTGAGGCATGGAGTTCTCTAAGTTCGGCCAAATTGCTTAGAAGGCCTTGGTTGTTTGTGAACATGCAAGATAGGGCTTTTGTTGTTAGGAGTGCGTTGATGGATGTCAACTTTGTGTTAGTTGTTAAGCCGGCCGTTAGGTGACCGACCATTAATCGTTTTTTGGTTTGTGTATTTCAGTTATGTTGCATGGCGTTGTTGAGCATTCCTGAACAGACGTTTTACTCGTGCTGTGCTCTGTCCTGTTGTGTGCTGTGGGTGTTGTTGTGTCAGTCTCTCCGCAAATAAAGAATTTGTAGCGTTTGCAAGTTCCATCGAATTGCTTCGGACTTTTGGCCGCTCGCCTGCTGCATTTAGCCGGATCTCTGTTGGCAAACTAGATGGAAACTTTAATCAGCTATCCAACAGAATTTGCGTCATTCCCTCGGAGTGTAGTATTACTTTCATTAGCCTTGGACCGCAGCCCTTGTAGTTAGGTGATGACGGAACACTTGTCAGGGATTTGGCAATAAGATTGTCAACATAGAGTGCTTCGCGGATGTAGCACCACTGCTCTCGGCCATGTGTTTGCGCATCATGATCAGAAGAATGCAGGAGTTCGCGACCACCATGAACAACTATTGTTTTCTTGCTATCCCTATTAGCAATGCCGTGTTGGTCAACTGCTTCTTTTGGGCGATGTTTCCAAGTTAGATTAGGTAATATGCGCAATCCACTCGGTGTGTTGTGAAGACGAACTGCTGAGAGCAGGACAGCCTCTGTCTCATCTGCTGAGGGTAGTGTTACTCGAAGAATTCGAGGTTCACCAGAGTGCACTGAGGTCGGGTGAGGGGCTACGCGTTGCAGCATTGCAGCCTCAACCCGAATACCAATAGCAGCGCAGATGGAACTCCATTGGCTGCGATCGTCTTGCAACTTGCTTTTTATTGCGCCAGATTTGGATTCGGGAACAATGATGCCCACGAGAGTTAACGCAGCATGGTTTTGTCTAGCTAGTGTTGGCTTTATACTTTTTGATGGCAATTCTTGTTGTTTAGAAGGCACCACTGGAGTTGACGGCGAATGCTGCTTTGCGCCACGCGTGCTCCGTACTGAAGATGGACCTATATGTGTCGCTCTCGGAGGGGACGGGTTGCACGGTCCTTATGGCCGTGCTAGGCTCCAAGTGTGGTTCAGTGCACTCAGTGTGGAGTGGACAACGGTCCAACCACCGCATCGTGTACTACTGATTCCCAAAAACAGTGTGTTTGTGTTTGCCTGTGAAGGAGTGTGGGCCGGCTCCGTTGATGAAACGTCGCTCCCATCCGCATGCCTCCCGGTCTTATTCCTTCGGGTTTACACTGGACATGGGGTGTGTGGATGGAGGTGTGAGTGGTGCAGCGCACGACACCCATGGTCTCTCTGTATGCGCAGGCGTCCTGTGGCTGGTCACAGTGACAGACGTAGTCGAATCCGGATGCTGCTAACCATGTGGTTGTATCGAACATTCTCGGTATATTGCACATTTGACGTTCGCGATAGATGACAGTAACCGCAAGATACTGATTATAGCGTATGAAACAACATGTTTTCTTCGGGGGTATTTGCTTTTTGCGTTTTGAGTTCTAGCTTCAATTGATTCGCATATATTTGCAAAAACCTCGCAAATGTATTATTTTTCGTTGCAATGTAAGCTAATTTGCTTCAGTCTTGTGGCAACCACTCGTATGGGCGTTTATCGATAGCTTGTATGTGATTAGGTCGGTGCATGGGTCAGGTGTTAAGAAAACTGGCTCCATATTATACGTACTGATCAGGCTTGTCGAAAGTGACACGGTCAGTGAGATAGATGCGAAGGACAGGCTTGGTTCCATTCACTGTTTGACATTCATGCTGCGGAGCACAGCATTGTGATTGCAGCCAGTTAGTGGGCTGTCAATAGACACTGAAACTGTTGGAATACTCATGGGAAAAATCAGACTTAATTTGTTGGCTTTTCTTATGGGTTCTTTAATATGTCGAACCCAACCATTGATTTGAATGCAACGCATTGTTTCCAAGATGCTTCCGAGACATTGTTGAGATTGGCTTCCTGCAGTCAAGGTGGGGCAAATGGAACAATATATACATACAAGCTTATGCTTGTAGGATGTATTAGAAGTGCCATAAATAACCTCAGACAACTGTTCGGTTTTATGAATGGTGGGCGTAGGAGGTCTATAAAAACAACCCAGTAGATCACCGAAAGAGATTACCAACTATAGAAAATCTTCTGGGATGTTGAAAGTTACTCGATCAATGGAGATCACTGTGGCATAGTTCCGAAAGCATATGGCACATCCGCCACCGTGTTTACTCACATTTATTTCGAAACAAGTGCTAGTAAATAACATTAAACTAAGAATTACTTATATCGGAGTTGCACCATGAGATATTTTAGAAATACGAAGGTTGTAACAAATTGCAATTTGGGTAAGTGGGAGCGAATGTTTATAATAATTGGTCTGAGGGAAGATATCGAAATAGAAGTTACCGGAAAGGTTAAGTGAAGCTGTTTATCAACATTGTAACGGGTAACGAGCCGCAATGAGTTATCGCTGCTTTGGGAACTTACGTGTTTAATTCCTGATTCGGCAGTGCGATATTTAGATGAATATTAACAATCAGAACTGACCATGCATTAAGAGTTTGAGTTTTGTTGCCGCATAGCTCGTATATACCCATTTTGGTGTGTAGTCCTAGTTATTCATAAGTTCTGTCTATATAAAAGGTTGAAAAATTACCTGGTTATTCTAACAGAAAGCCCGTCAGTGGCCCGATTTTCTGATGAAATTAGAAGTATCAACTTCAAACATCATCTGTGGAGTGTATAATTTAGTCGGTGGATAACTCCCAATATCAGCAATTTTCTGCTCATATGAAGTGGATACTTTTGCAAAAGTTTTGATGCTCTGTCACTGTGGAGCGTCTAATTTTCATTAATAGGGAAAACGGCATTATTAGAAAATAACACAACTAATTGCCCTCCTTGCAGGTGGATAACAGCTGTGGCAGGTGACTTCAGTGAATCCCTACGTCAGCATACAAATCCAGATTAAATTACTTACTAGCTGAGGTATTTTACTGAGATCATTACGCTTTTAGAACAACAAATACTCGAGGGTCAGTAACTTATATAAAGGTTTGGATCCCTTATATACATTGGATCGGAAAATTCATGTATTCATTTAGTTATGCCAACTATAGACAAGTTATATGCCTAATTCTGAATATCAACAGCCAGAATTGGCGGTTGAAGACTTGATTGGTTCTCCACGGACGGATTTGCTCGAAACTCAGTACCCGCTAACAAACCACTTGCCATTATGCAATGAAAACCCCACCTCGATTGGTGGCGAGAAATATGCGATCAAACTGGTGGGCTCGGAGAAACAATCAAGATTGCAAGCTCTATATCGGGATCACGAAGTTGTCAGTGGATACTGATAGTGTGATAATCTGGACGTTAGCTAGCACGAGTTAAATGGAACAATGGTATAATACGGATAAAAACCCAAAATTTGACAAGTCCCTTGGGATGGTTTGTGGGAAAAACGTCAGTTCAATTAAGTGACACAAAGGTGAAAAACACATATCTGGACTCACCATATCATCCACGTTAACACATAGGTAAATCGGTCTAACCCGATTTCGTGCGGCTGGTGAGCACAATGTTTGTCTGCGTCTTGTCGTCAGTCATTGAACAGAAAGCAGATCAAGTAATGTAAATGGTCGAAAGCACCGTCGAGTCGTTTTTAAACGTGGGTAGCGTGGGCGCTGAAATGACAAAAGTCGAAAAGCATTCCACGTTTGACAAACTCGAAGGGAAAAGTAATTCCGGCGGCACTCCAGCCGACTGTATTGGGTGGAAAGTTTCAATTTATGACCCCTCAATTATGTGTTGAAGCTAAGCTTCAGGAAGTGGCAGCAAGTGTGATCGGGGTTTATCAAAATCTGGAATAGTCACCCTGTAGACAGCTATGTCTTCCGCTGTACACTCCAAGGGCTTTCAGTCGCCTATGGTATTGCAGATGGGACAAACCCTGCACATTTTTCGTTGACCGTTGCTGTGCAGTCTCCAGTGCAACCAGGTCTCATTTTAACCAGGGTTGCCAAGCCTGGATCGCGTGCTCTACATGGGGCCTCACATACGCATTGAGCATTTGGGGGAAGATGGAGGGATCGAACCTCCTGAACGCCCTCCGTAACAGACCAACATTTTGGTTCGCAGTTTTGGACGCCTTCAAGGACTGCGCCGAACAGCCGAGGTCGTCTTGGATTACCACCCCAAGGTCTCGCTCTTGTGATTCCGTGTTCAGCATATCGTCTCCAAGCTTATATGCGTACGTGGGCTTGTGGCGGACGTGCACGGTTTTGCACTTGTCCGTGTTAAACGGAAGTAGATTTAGCTTTGACCATTCAAAAGCACAGTCTGTCTCGTTGCAACATATCGTCATCTTCATGACAGTCGATTGCCCTCCATTTCTTCATGTCATCGGCAAAACAAGAAAGTTGACTTGATGACACTCGCAAGGTCGTTAATGAAGAACAAGAATAACCGCGGCCCCAACACCGACCCTTGTGGAACACCGCAGTCCACACCAATTATATCAGAAAATGAACCTGGAACTCGAACCTGAACGCGCTGCTGAAAGAGGAAGTTTCCGATCCATCAAAGGACAGGGTTTCCAACTCTATATGCTTGCAGATTTTGGAGAAGGATGCGGTGATCTATGTGGTCGAATGCTTTGGAAAACTGTAGGTAGATGACAACAATGCCTGTCCACCTGTTGGCTATCTCGGTCCAACTGCCACGGGAAAGCAGTAGGTTGGTAGTAGATGACCGATGTTGACGGAATCCGTGTTGCTCCGTTTCTATGATGTTAGACATTTCAAAGTAGCCCATTACAGTTTCAGCTATTATCAATTTCATCATCTTAGAGAGCACCGGGCGGAGAGTCACGGGCGATGTTTGGCTGGTTCTGAATGGCTACCACATTTTAAAAGCGGAGCAATGATGCCTTGCTTGCACATGCTAGGGACCTGCTGTTCGTCAAGGCATGTTTGCGAAAATCTCGTAGCTGCGATCTGCAGTGCTTTTGGGGGAATGTTGTCAACTCCGGGGAACTATGGGTGCGCAACCATAGCAGCTTCCTCAAAATGGTCGCTGAACTAAAGGTGACGTGTGTAAAGACTGGCATTTGGGAGAATAGGTCAGGTATCTTACAAATGCTTGGAACATATTAGAAAATTGGGGCCCATCGTAACCGTAGAATGTTGGCTGCATTCTCGGCGGTTTGAGTACACGCATGCACCGATATTAGTTACTGCCAGATGCAGTGCCGGGTTTACTGCCTCGAGCTCTTCCTATTGGTGTTCGACTATCGGATGATCTGCTCTCGACCGAACCTCCGCGATGAACAGTTGCGTCCCCGGAGTGTACACAAGATCCATATGGCATTTTTGGAACCGTCACTGTGTGACCGTTTATTAGCTATTGACGTAAGCGGTATATGGTCAGTACACACTGTAGCCTTCATTCCAAACGTTTAGTAGTTGAATCGCTCCATTGCGTAGACGACAGCGAGCATCTCTTTTTCGATCTGCGCATAGCGCTGTTCAGCCACTGTGAGCACCCGACTGCGGAAATTCGAGGGTTTACCATCCTGCAAGAGAACGGCATCTATTCCTCTTTGGCTGCCGTCACACTGCACTCTCAAAGGTAGATCTGGATCACAGTACCCCTGTACTGGTGCACAGTGTACAAGACGCTTGATGGTTGTAAAGACTGCCTCCTGCTCTCCTTCCCAACTCCACTTTACGTCTTTGTGAGTCAGTCACCGGATGGGCGTTATAAGCTCAGGAAGCCTTGGCAAGAAACGACACAAATAATGCACCATGCCATTTAAACGACTAACAGCCTTGATGTCTTTAAGTTGTGGCAATCGCTTGCTTTTTCTGGGATCGATCTTTATTCCCACGTACCTTAAAAGGTGTTCGTTAAAAATCCCTTCCGGTTTCCGGAACTCAACTTTCTCTCCTTTGAGCTTTATGTTCCTTTGCACGCATCGCTGCGTAAAGTGGTGTACACTAGCGTCATGTTCCCGTTTGGTTGATCCGTAAATCAGTACACCTTCTGCTGCACACTTTACACCGTCTAGGTCGTCAACAGCTTACAGTAACCGATTTTGAAAACTCACGCTAGATACCTTCAAACCAAACGGTAAAAGTATTCAGCGGAAACGCCCGAAGATTGTGGCAAACCTCGTTTGGAAACTGGATTCCTCCTCTAGAAGCAAGCGCCAGAAAGCCAATGAGAGATAAACCATGGTGAAGTAAATCGCATTGGCCAAATGCGACAGGACATCTTCTAACGTTAGCAGTGTATAGCGTTCTCTATGTAAAGGTTCATTCAACGGCTTAAGACCTATTCACAGAAGCAAATCACCGTTATTTTTGTAACAATCGCGATTTGTATAACCCAGTCTGTCGGCTAGTCGACCTTACGGCTTAGGCCCATTTGCGTCAAGTTAATCAATTCGGTGGCGAACTTATCATGCAATGCAAATGGAACGCTTTTAGCTATCAGCGCAACCGATCATATTGACGGATCTATTGACAAATGAACGGAAACTTCAAACCTAGGTTAAACACGGACGGATACTGTTCACTAACATATGTCTCAGCTGCACATAAACACAAAAACAGTGGTGGTTAAAATGAATAACACCAAGACATTGGATGGAATCAATGTCGAGAATCGGCATGTGCACTTCCTCCACGACCAAGAAATCCAACTGATGTGAAGAGCCGTCTTTGGGATTGATCACTTTGCTTAGAGCCAAACCGTTCGGCTGAAGTTTGCTACCGTTCCACATGCACAGGACACCTTGATCAGGTCGCACGCGAATTCCTGGGCAACGCTTTGCCGGAATTATCTTAATGGTGGCACCCGAGTCCAACTGGAAATGCATCAGCTCGTCACTAACCAATAAAATTGCATAGACGCACTTCTTTGATCCTGTCCGCGATACGTTGCTGATTGAATGTTCAGAGTCGGAGGACGTAGTCCCACGATCGAATGCATTCACCTGCGAAGACTGACAACATCGAGCGAAATGATTCCGTCTGCTGCAATGGGCACAAATTCGACCTCTCGCCGGACATTGATCGCGATTCTTCCGGTGTCTTGAGGTTCAGAATTTGCAGGTTGCGTGTGTCTTGATAACAGGCTTCGCAGATTTATAAGGTAAACGAGATATTGCACTTAGCTCGTCTTCAGTCGGCAATCGAATTTGCTGGATGTGATGTGCGGCTGATGAGTAACTGTAGCGTATTTCGACATTGTCTGAGCAATAACTGCCGTTGCGGCAACATCCGCTTGGTGCTGTTTACATCATTGATCCTCAGTACGATTCGATCTCGGATAAGAGTGTCAGACATACAATTGCAAAAATAACAGGAACAAGCCAGGATCTTCAGCTCCATAACATAGTTTTCGATAGTTTCGTTTGGGCGCCCGTTTCGGGTATAATGGAGGAACCGCTTATACGTTTTGTTAATCTGGCCTTCGCAAAATGACGGAATTTTCGTACGACTGTTTCCAGACCAGCTGGGTCCTCGTCCTTTTCGTACTGCATCATTTTCACGACGCGGCGTGCTTCATCTCCGATCGTATGTCTAAAGATCGCCAATCGATACTTCCTCGGTTGTTCATTCAGCCGCACCAGTGTACAGAAATCGACCCACTTGCTTTTCCGGATTCTCCAAGCATTGGCCAAATTCCGTTCTTCCGTGTTTAATGGGGCAGGTAATTTTATAGCTGGTTGCGCTCCAATCAGCAATTGAGCATCCTTGGGTGATCTTGGCTTGGTTTTCTCTGACACTATGTCGTAGCACTCGGTCCTTAAGGGGCAAACGGTTTATTCGACAAAGCAAGCTTAGCAAAAGTGACAGCCTGACAAGCATGTAGGAAGCTTGATAGAAACAACTAAGTCGTTTGCATAACTAACGACGCTGCTGCACTCATGAGATTCTTCGTTTGAAGCAGTTAAACAAACCCGCTCCGGCGAACCAGTCAGCGCGTAGACCAGATATGCGCAGGCGTCCATGCAACTGCTCTGTTCGGTTGCGGCAAGCTAGCAGCTTGCTTGCACAATCCTATCACAGTATATACGTTCCCAGATTGCTGAATACAGGGTTGATCTCTTGAGCCGCGAAGTTGATGAACCGCCATTGTCTGATAAGTGAGGAATGCGCTGATTTTTTGAAGGGGGACTTGGATTAGCTACACGTTTCATCTCTGCACTACGTCATGTGGAGCCCAACAGCATCCTTTAACTTGGTCTAGCCCTGGAAATGTCTATTCACAGACATGACTTCTGATGCTTAAGAGCATACTATGTGTAAAGGACGAATCACTTAGAAGCTTTAAGAAAAGCCGTTTCCACCGGGATAAACAATAAAGCCGGTATTAGGATACGGTACTACTTGCGAACAATCAAATATAGGAAATGTACGATACCTCAGAAAATCTGCACGTCCTGCGCAGGCGTGTTACCAACGGCAACGGTCAAAAATAGCCAACGAGTATGGCTTCAAAACACAACTGGGAATGAACTCGTCTCAGTGCATTGTGGCTTAAAATGGGCTTACACAGGACCAATCAGAAAATGGAGGCTACCACGTGCCGTGGGCTTGGAATCCGTGCATAGTGTTTCCTTTCTACCTAAGAGGGAACAACATGACAGGCCGTAAGAAACCAACTGGTTTCCATGTGTGTGACGTACACCCACATCAAAAGTTCAATATTAGCAGGTACTGTCACATAACGTGAGCACAAAGAATAGATACTGAAACATTCTATAGTGCACCGATAACACATCGGGTGTTACTAGGTGAACCGACAGTGGAGTTTGTTCTGGTTGGACAAGTAGGTCAAACGTGTGCGATGAAGGTAGTTCTTTCACATTTTCAAAGGGCAAAATAAACACGTAATTAATCTAATTTCAGAAACTTAATATGCATTGAGCCAGGGAAACAAAGGGGTATGGGGCAAGGGAAAGAGTTGAGAAGTGGTAGAGGGAATCATAGCCAAGGTATCATTGAGCATTCCGAAGTTATCATAGGATATGGCATTCGGGATTCTTCTGCACCATGTCTTGGAGATTTTCGGTCCACTGGTGTTCCGCCAACGTGTTTTGAATCGCCAGTCTAATTTGCTTGAGCTGGAAGTGCCCGAAGGGTACTCTGTAGTTTGGCAACTACGTGTGACGCGGATATCCGTTTATACCGAAAGCAACCGTGTTCCGAAAATCTGAATGTATTGTTCAAGTAGACATATGGCCTTATGGTATCCGCGGTCCGGCATCACCACGCGGTGCAGTCAAACTTGCCTACCTCTTAAGATCGAGTTCTTCCACCCGTCAGCTGTACACTTTTTATTAAGATTCATAAGCGAATGGTATTTACGCAACGCCGTCAATGATGAGTTGTACTTTAGGGACAGCTTCCTGGTTCAAACTTAGTTGCCCTTATTCCGGGTATGAATAGGCAATTTGATAGATATAATCTGTTCCGTCATCGGTGCAAATGCTTTTGGTTTCCTATTGAGTTTCAGTGCCCTTCTACTGGTTTTCCTCTTTAACATTCGGCTGCACAAATCGTGTGGAAGAAATTAATTATCTGTGAATCTGATTCACTTGATTCTACCCAAGATCCATTACACCCCTCACACAGTAAACCTAACGAGGGGTGAAATCTTAATGCAAAGTCGGTATCAAACTCAACTGGGTTATTTTGATCCAAAGTTTACAGCTGCTGGCGAAATTGATTGTCAAGCACTGTTTTAGTGGGTAGAAATGTCAAAAATTTACAAATTCCAACCCTTTTTACTGGCTTGTCTAGTACAATCACTCAACCGGTCAGTCGACCGAAGAATCGACAACTGAAGGTGAAGTGGATTGTCCGCATGCGTACTGAACTGAAACAGACAGCTTGGTTGGAACAAGGTCAGAAGCGGCTGCACTCATGTCATGAGGGTTTGTCGCGTGATTATCAGAGTTCGGGTTGCAGTTTGGTGGCTTCAGTTAGGTTGGTGTAACTCGTCTGCGAAACAGACATAACTGAGGATGCTATCTACCTAACTGGTCCAAAAAATAGGCACATCAATTTTTATTGATGTGAAATTTGCAATTTCTCTTCCCGTTGAACTGCTCTGCTTATTGTTCTTATTGGCTTGATGATGCGCAACGTTGAATGTTCAGTTCACCTTCAATGGTGAAATGTACCGTCAAATTGCCGGAGTGGCCATGGGATCTCCTTTGCGGCCGCTGCTGGCTGATATTTTCATTGCGAAATTGGAACATGGCTTACTTACAACGCACATCGGTGGAACCGAAATATATATGTGGTATGTTGACGACACCTTCGTACTTTGCAAATCCAAAAAGCATGTGGAACAGTTGCTGAACTTTTTCAGTGACACAGACGAGAATCTCCACTTCATCTGTGAACATGAATTCGGAAACCGGTTACATTTCCTGGATGTAGAAGTTATCCGTAACTAGGACGGATCATGCAGCAGAAAGGTACACAGAAAGCACACATGGACTGGGCAGTACACTAACTTCCACTGCGCAGTACCTCTAGAGCAGAAGAGAAGTTTAATCAGATCTCTCACCCCTATGGTACGCAGTATTTGTACACCAGATACCGACAAGGAAGAACCACAGAGTACGAGCAACGTTCACAGGGAAAATGCTTATCCTGATAAATTTATCATAAAGCATATGAAGGAACGCAATCGCAAGCCACCTATGAGCAATGCTCCTAAGAAAGAGCTTTTCATACAAATACCATTTAAGGGCGATTCGGCAGCTGATATGCTATCCCGGCCCTAAAAGATGCTGTTGAGAAAACTTATTTCGCGGCTCACCTGTGAATTGTTCATCACAACAAGCCGTTGTTTACAGCACCCTTTAAGGTAGATTGCCGTCGTTGCACAGCTCAATGATCGTCTAGCAGTACTCGTGCGCCTGTGGTGCACGATACTTGCGTCGCACTACGAGGCGCCTATCTCAGAGGATTCGTGAGCACATCCCGGCATCGTTTTACAAAGTCAAAATGAGGTCCTCAGACAACTCAATCATGTCGCACCTCCTTGAAAGTGGCCATAAAGCTTCCGAGAATGACTTCAATTCATCTACTCACTGCCTGAACACTTCTCTCAATGATTCCGCAAACAGCTCTTATCCATTACCGAGACTATCTACATCCACCATCTGAAGCCGGCATTATGTGTACAAAAAGGATTCATACGGCCCATACTACTACCTTGACCAACTGACACAGTTACTTAGTTATTTGGTTGTTATCTTACCTACTTAATTACTTCAGACTACTAAGCTTTGTGCATGCATGTTTATTTAGTTCACTTGGTTTCCCATCTGTATCCTTGTCTCAAGTTATCGAATTTGATCGTTTACACAGCCCAGAAATCAATCCCAGCCCGAGTCGACGCTTTCCACACAATCAGTGCTATGTAAACGTTTGGGCCTAATGAGAGTTTACCGAAAAGAATTCATTACCCTAAAGTGATTTCTGATATTGATTCATATTAATGAAAACCCATCACGACAACAGGTTCGGAGCGCACCGATCATTGGGCCCATAGAGAGCGGAATGTTGATGGTACATTTATCTGTACAGCTGACAAGGCTGTCTTGAATCTTTGTGATACGCACATAGGACACCTTTTGTATAAAACGCACAAAAATTGTGTAATGCCAAGTCATCAGTGCTTAGAGTGGATGTATGATTGTGCTTATGTGGCGTTCTACATCATGCAGGTACATTTCCGAAGAGAACAAAATTAGATCATTGGGTTGCGTGACTTGGATCTGCGTTATATTTGTAGTAAAATTTACAATGCATACATTTACAACTGCATACTTACAAATCATCTATTACTAAGACTAATTCCGTACTGACATGTGAATGAATGGGTCACTCAGCACACAACTGGTAACGACGGCTCAGGATGCAACCTAGTTCTCAGTAGTAGGAATGGTTTACGGGATTTATCGATTAGAAGTAGAGCGTAGCAGGACACTTGAAATTGGTCAGCCAATGATATTGCGTCAAAAGTCACTATAAAGACCTTAATTAACCATTTCGCTAAAGATTGCTCCAGGGATTCTCCGTCAACGTTACTGTAGCTAGCAACTTTGCTTTTCACGCCTTCCTTCATCCATCCTTCTAGGTCACTGCATCTAGTTCACGCCAATCGTGAATTGTGCCGATGGGGTCGCATCGAATTGTATGGACAGGCAGGTATCTCTCAGAGTGCAGCAACAACATTTTCCTTTTTGTTGGCTTCACTGACACCCCCGTGGGTGTGTGAATCTAATTCATTTGTTCGATGGGTCTGTTGTCAAACGTAGGCTGTTTAGAGCCACTATGAGTCCATTACGACTTCAATGCTGAGCCAGTCGCTTCGGTTGTTCCTCAGGCTTTTACAAATGGGATACACTGTTTAGGTCCTGTCCACTTGTCCTTGACCCAGTCGACTGTAGCCTAGGTTGCCATTTTTAGGTTGTGGTGCACCCGGGGTCGTACACACAAAGGGACTGACAACGTGTGTTATTTCGTCACCACGGCATCAAGAGGCTGTCTTCCAATGTAGTTAGATCTGACTAAGTGGATTGTACTAACATCGGCAGTTGACTGCCGACGTGGGTCTCATCTGTTCACAGTAAGTTTAACTTTCACGATCTCGTACAGATATACCCACAAAAATTCAAGCGGAAGCTATTCCACGGTGGAGTGCACACATGGGAATGAAACAAAATACACACCATACTGTGAATTCACTGATATTCCCCGTGCCTTGACGATAGACTGATGTCATCGATTAGAGACGCAGTCATGCTGCTATTTTATGTCTATTCGTCAGGTAATTTAAAATACTAAACTTATATATACTCCTAGAGTGAGAAAGGGACTGTTTCTGAAATTGGGACATATCACTATGCAGTTACAACAATGCTACTGTATGAGTGTGCTAAAAATTCGGTTGATAAACCTATCTTCGATACACGGACTGTTCATGCAGTGTATTGTGTGACTGTTTCTCCCGTCGACTGCAACTATTCATGTTTATCTGGGTGGAATGATTTAACTAAAGAACACGTGACCATAACAGAGTTAGTTATGGTTGCGGTACTTCTTAGTTGCGATACAGAATCATTTCTCCGTCTCATAAGACATACTAGTAGCTGTTCTGTTGTTTCGCAGGACAATTCGAGCGAACAATTGTGTTGATTCGTCGAATGATTGATGTACAACTAATTTAGAAAAATCTACTAGTGAAAAAATGTTATTGCCTTAATGTGCGCAGAACGAAGTAAGTTGTCTATGTTATCCAGTTGAGAAGGCGCATGGAGTTATGCTCTATAGTTGTCTAAATTAAAAGAAGTTCGAGGTGAGGCTGCTGGCAACGTTTCGGATGACTCACATCAGACGCCTCACCGAAGAGACGCTTGGTGAACGACCATAGTAGGTTTTCAGAGCTCTTCTATCGCTCATGCGCATGTTCCCAAAAATGATGCTGTAGTATTTGAGCATGAAGAAAGCGAGTCCGTTAAA
>OX104068.1:43130540-43228667 GCA_944474145.2 Dicrocoelium dendriticum
CCAACCAGAGCTTTCACCCAGCGCCTCATCATCTTCCTTACTCCAACTTCCGACAGAACTCACAAGGGATGCATTGTCCTTATCTCAGAACGTCATAGCAGTAGGCACGACTGCTTCATCCCTACACTCTCTTCCTCTGTCCACAGATCTCCATCCCAGCACTCTTGATACTTCCGAACCAAGCAGTGAACTCCTGTCCACTGACCCCGATAATACATCTATAACATTATTTAAGCAAGCACTAGAACTCGCTGATAAAACACATGCCATGCATGTCCTACTTATAAATGCACGTTCCCTCAGGAACAAAATAATTAGCTTAAGAACACTTGTCTCCCTCGCGAACCCACTAGCTATATTGGTCACTGAAACATGGCTAAAGGAGGATACCCCTGAGTCGGTTTACCATATCTCGGGTTACAAAGCTTTTATCGGTTGTCGTAAGTCTGGTCTAGGTGGTGGCTGCGCCATCTATGTTCGAAATGCTATTCACGCTTCGGTATCGCCTATCCAAACACAGGGACGATTCGAAGACTCCGTTTTTATAGACATTATAGTTGATAATCTTCTCATCATTATCGGATGCATCTACCTACCGCCCAATCCTAACCTCGTTGAGATAAGCGCGTTACAGAGCGTTTTATGCCATCTCGCGTGCCAGTCCGCGAATCGCAAGATAGTAGGCGGGGACTTCAACATGCCTGATCTGTCGTGGTCCTCTAACGACGTCCCCAATAAGTTTAAAAGCTTCATCGCCACTGTGCATGTATGTGGATGGACTCAGCATGTCTCATCTCCCACTAGAAAGAATAACATATTAGATTTGTTTTTTACTATCGGCTTCACTGCAGCTTCCACCGAGATACTGGGACATCTTCCCGGTAGTGATCACAAAGTGATCTCTTTCTCATTCAGTGTCAATGCTCAGTTGTCAAAAACACCCTCATCAAAAACACATATGACTATCAGCTCCTACAAAACCGCTGACTGGGGCCTTTTTGCAAGCTTGATAAGATCGGCGCAGTGGGACACATTCTTCCTCGCTAGCGACCCTCAGACTGCAGCAGATGAGTTATATAACATCATCCATCGGTCAGTAGATGTGTCGATTCCGCGAAAGCAAATAAAACTACCTACCTCTGGAGAAAGGCCTACACAACACAAATTAGCTGTAAAGCTCAAAAGTTGCTCAAGGCGTATCGTAAATCCAATGACTTCTGTTTCTTAATAAAGCACCAGCAATTGGTTACTATTAAGGAGAATGCCAATCAGGCCATGCTGATTGATAAAGAAAAACAAGCACTCGGTAGCCAAAATAGAAAACAGGAACTATTCAGATTGCTTAAGCGCAAGACCGCTAAACAGAACCTAGATGTTATCTCGCTTATGTCTGCAGATAAATGCTTAGTGAGTGACCCGACTTATACCAGCGAAATGTTCAACAACTACTTTGCTGCCTCGTTTAATGAATGTAGTGATCCTGCGACCCTGGATCTGCAACATCACACGAATGATCAACTCAGCAACATCACATTCAATCTGTGCGATATCCAAAAGCTCATAAAGTCCACTTAAAACCTCCTATTTCACTGGTCCGGACAATCTACCAACTGCTGTCATAAAATTCAGGGGAGATGACATCCCCTTGCTGCTACTGAATATGTTCACCTTATCTATGAATTCTGGTATCATACCTGCTCAGTGGAAAGAGGCCATAGTGATGACCCGTCATAAATCAGGTTCACTGTACGACGTAAAAAACTACCGAACGTTTAGTCACACATCAGTATTGTCAAAAATGATGGAGCGACATGTAAAGTCGAAAACGCTTGAATTCCTATTAACTCGAAACTTAGTAAACAATTCCAAGCATGGATTCCTGAACTCCAAGTCTGCCATCACTTGTCACATAGAAGTTTTAAATCACCCTGTCAGTTCACACGATCGTGGCTTATCGGCAATCGTCATCTATCTCGACATGCAAAAAGCCTTCGATCGCGTACCTCATAGTCGCCTACTAGCTAAGCTCCAAACCTACGGTATAAAGGACCCCTTCTGGCTTGGTTTAGCTCATATCTCTCGGATCGCTCCCAGATAGTACAAATCCAAAGCAGAGTTCTTGGTCCATTGCTATTTCTACTTTACGTTAACGACGTCTTCAGCGTAGTTAAATGCGGCACACCTTACCTTTTCGCCGATGACATAAAAATAGTGTACTCCTTCCAATCCTCTACCAACCTCAGAAATACTCTAATGGAAATCCAACTGGACCTCCTTGCGCTTGAGGCTTGGTGCAACACCTGGAAATTGTCTTTCAACAATGACAAAACTAGCGCGAGGTTATACTGGTGCAATGTTAAGCACAATGCTCTGACCCTAGATAGCAATCCACTTACTATCTGTCAGACCATCTGTGACCTAGGGCTTCGCTACTCATATTCCCTTAACTTCTCACAAACAAGCATTTTATGGAACAGGCAGGGCTAAACAACGCATTGCAATACTATACAAAAATCTTACGCTACGAGACTCAATTTGCTCAATGAATGAATCATTGGCCAGCCCTTTACTTGGAATATTGCTCAATGGTGTATAGCAATTCCAGGAAGCATGATCGTATCGCTATAGAAAAGGTACAAAGAGCGTTTACAAAGTGCCTTATTGGTACGAGCTTAGTGTTACCCTATTCTGAGCGATGCGACTTACTTAAGCATGACCCAATATGGCTTCGACGCCTAAACGTAAACTTAGCATTTTTTTTCAATATCCTGCACAAAATGTTCACACCCCTAGCATTGATCTATCACTCATGAAACCAAATAGATACAATACACGCAATAGTGAAAATTCTGTGATGGTAAGAAGGTCAAAGACAAACATATCAGCAAACTTTTTCCTTAATCGGTACTCACGTATTTGGAACAAATTGCCGACCGATATTCGTACTAGCACATCTGAGTATAACTTACGTAGAAAGCTTGACGAATATCTTACAGTCAGCAATGTGATTATGCTCCTGCGCTGCCCTACAACTATTCAACAAACGTATAGACAAGGTCCAGACAACATATAACTGCAAGTTGCAATGAACTGTATCATTCAGATCAACAAACACCCGTTGATTCCCTGCTTACCCTTCTCTTTTATTGCTCAATCCGGATCTGCCTGCCCGAAAGCTCACCGCTGATTAGTGGCTCCACTGATACATCGATGGGTTGGAGGTCCAGGCTTCTGTTATCCTCTTCATCCCATCTTGGCTCACTATACTTCCCCTTGATTTTACTTGGCTCCACTGCAACCATGTGTCAGCTGAATCACTGGCAACTTGGTTAGCTGGACTCCCAAGTCCGGATAACTATCTCTCCAATCGTACTTTCACTTCGTTTCACCCGCTGAAACACCTACCATTCGATTGTGAAAGCACTGACGCTTTGGTAGGTAAAGCACCCGGCTCCTTTCTTTACATCTTCAACCCACCTTGCTCCCCAACACTTAGCTTCGGTTTTCACTTGACCATATCTTGCTGGTGAATCAACCGAACACATTGTCAACAACAATATGTTTGCCACTCAGGACTACTGTAACCTCGTAAACATATCACTGGCGTTCTGTTGGACCAATTCCCTGCATAATCAAACTCCTAGCGCAGTTAGCCAAACTCGTTCTGTTGGACCAATTCCCTGCATAATCAAACTCCTAGCGCAGTTAGCCAAACTACTAAAGGTTCGGCATTCTTGTTCACAGCCCACAACCCACACATCTTAAGTAATCCGAAATCCGTATTGCGCCTCCTAATTGTAAACAACATCTACAATACAATAATAAGGTAGTTGCTTAAATATTTCCCTTTTATACTGTGCAGTAATGTGAACTTATTTTTCCCTGTTAGCCAGACCCATACTGCTGTTCCTTATGCTGTGTCCAGAAATTTGGTTGCGAGACCCTCCCCACACTATATTATTCTCGATTCCACACATGTACATAATTCCCTAGGAAGTTTTCAACCTCCATCGCACTAATACTTGCTGTTTCCCTTCTATTTACGTTGATCCGGACCACGACTCGTTCAACGGTACGATGAGATACTTGCTACCGAAGAAAGTTGGAGCTGCATAAGAATAAATTACAACTTGAATCCAATCCCACTCAATTCGAATCTCCTCGCATCCGATAAACAATTTCAGCTTCAGAGAAAACTTGTACATACTGATCGGTCCAGGGTCTCTGGAACGTGTCGCACCTTTCTGAGAAATATACCTATTATTATTATTAGATAACCCAACCGGCCCACCAGCACCGGTCATCACTCGCTGGAATCCCTGGTGGGAAGATGTCGCATATCACAGCAAATATTTGCATTATTATCCAGCCATGTTGCAAGCTGTACAATATGAGCTTGGAGACTCTGCTGATGTGTGTGAACTGGTGGATATTCTAACCGACGAATCGACAGGGGAAGCTTTGAAGTGACAACCGAGTTGCGTTGCTACTGTTGACAAGAACATCATCCGTCACTTGAAAATTGCTGAATCACAGTCTCCGGTAACCCATAAGATGTACAACGACCCCTCCGAATTGTCCATGTCGCCACAAGTTACCATTGGGGATATCGGGCTGCAACAAGTGCAGACAGGAGGGACTGACCTTGGTTACGTCTAGCAAAATCCAAGCTGACATGCAAGTCTGCTTCTCCCGAGCTGCCATAAAAGCCTAGAATTTGCTGACATCACAGGCTAGCTGGCTGTTTTTGAAAGTCATTGGTGTCCTCGACCCTAACCAGCCCATCATCTTGCGCAGTGATCCATGAAACTCTACCAACATTCCAGTCCTGGGTGGCCGCCAGCTCTGCCAGCCGAATGACTAATATATAGAAATATATATAGAAATGTAGAAATATATAGAAATATACAGAACCGCAGGGCGAAAAATGTGATGACACACTGAACTTCTAGTGTTGGGTGAAGGAAAGAACCTCACAACTGGCAGACATTGCCGGCCGTTATCGATGTATTCCTGTAAATTCGGTAGACTGCAAGAAGATTCAGGGCCGATGAAAATATTTTGTCTGACAAATGTCACAGTTTAAAGTGTAGCACAGATCATCTTGTTGGATTTTCGTTTAATTCCTCTGTTTTGGATAATAACTGACATGTATATAAGGGGTGATGGTGCTTATATTACGGCTCAGTTTAATCTTCGCGGTGAAATCTACCGGGAAAGTACGCTTTCTAGAGCGCGACTCAGCGGAGCATGCCCCAAAAACCAGAACGAGCTGAGCCCAAAGTCAATCTAGCTGATGACTAAAGCACCGAAAGAGATCGATCGATTCGAAATAAGCACCCATGGGCGAATGCGCTTTCGGCTAGTGCAGGCTGTGCAGTGTGAATTCTTCACCCGCATTTGGTTCACCTTCTGTTCTCAGAATTAATCGGTTTTTCGCGTACTCTCCCTGCTAGTCGTTTATTGCTAAGAACTGGCCTACTCGGCTGGCTTGCCGAACTACCTCCTCGTGGTGCCAACTGGGTGGTTCGGGTGTAACCCATTCCAGCAAAGTGTTCGGCGACAATGTTCCACATCGGTGGGACATTGTATTCCAGAAGGTGTGCTGACCTCATGGGGAGTATTGGGCCCCTGTTTGGTAATCTACCAAGCAAAGACGCATGAACTTAACATTTAGTCAACGCCTCCCAATGGGCGCGATTCCCTAAATTCGCCCCGCTGCCTTGCGGGTAGGTTATTTCGCCAAAGCCTCGGGGTGGAGTCCCCTAAGTCAACTCCCTACTTCGGCTTGGGCAACCGGGTAGTATCACGCCCTCTCGCAAAACCATGGACTGTATGTAGTACAGTCCATCAGCTACTGTTTCTGCTAGTCACTTTCAAGCTACTTCATCACACGCCAATTGTTTGTTGGTTAACAATCCTCACTTTCCGTTACCCGATTCATGTGTTCAACAATCTGGCTGCGATTCCGGTTGCGCCGCAGACCAAAGAGTTCAACCTATGGCTCTCCTTCGTCCCCGATCCTCGTTCCGTCTGGCGTGCTTCAACTTTCGGACACTCATGCAGATTGGACAGCAAGCCGGTCTAGAGCGCATCCTAGATTCCCTAGACATTGATGTCTGCTGCCTTTCAGAAACCCGATTGCAAGATCCCAGCACTGTGCTTACATTGACATCCCCCACTGTCCACGAAGCCAGATATCACCTGCGTCTTTCTGGAGATCCAGAAGCAGCCTCAGCAGGTTTGGCTGGCGTAGGTATAGCACTGAGTGGCAAGGCCGAGGCGGCACTACTGGACTGGTTCCCTAGTAACAGTCGACTATGTGCAGTTCGGCTTCGGGGTTCATGTAGAATCAACAGGCACCGCGAAGAGATACACTTGTTTGTGATCTCCGTGTACGCTCCAACTGACTGCAGTGGCGACTCGGTCAATCACGAATTCTACCGAGATGTACATCAGCTCTTGACTAATGCTAAAAGGTCGGATGTCGTTATCTTTGCTGCAGATTTTAATGCACGGGTTGACCGCCTGTTACCATACTAGCGCCATCTTGGTGGTCATCACGCGCTCGATGAGAACCGCTCTGATAACGGAGAGAGACTAAGACAACCGTCTGTTTCACTCGAGCACTAACTTCGGGTGTACGAAGAATCATTACGCATCGTGACGTCCCCCTTCTTCAACACCATCGTGGTCTCAAATTGATCACATTGCAATTAGTTTCAGATGGTGCGGCAGCGCACTGAACTGCAGGTCCTTTTGGTTCACCTTCGTTGACTCAGATCATGCTCTGGTCTGCGCGAAAATCTGTATGTATTTTGGAGGATCCCGAAACACGAAGCACAGCAAGATTGATGTAAACAGATTAACTGATTCCTCTGTCCAGGCGAGCTAGCAGTCTTCACTAGCATATGCACTCAGCTGCAATCCACCGCAAGAAGTGGAACAACACTGGACTTGTATACGGAAAGCGCTGACCATTTCCGGACAGTCATGCTGCGGTCTAACTCAACGCCCCTTGGAGGCTTGGATCTCTGCTCGTTCTCTGGAGCTATTCGAACGCCGCAAAGATATCCCGGCGGACTCAGATTACAACGAGCGGCGCCGTTCTGCCAACCAGCTGCTCAAGCAAAGCCTACGCAAGGATCGCGAGACATGGTGGTATGAGCGTGCATTAGAAATGGAGATCGCTGCCCTCTCTAGCAACACTCGCAGGCTTTTCTAACTCATTCGGTCTACTGGCCTCAGGAAGCCTGGTATCAGTGAGGTTATTTGTGAAGTGGATGAGTCTCCGATCACCAACCATCAGAGACGTATGGACCGCTGGGCCAAGCACTTTCACTCGCAGTTCAACTGGCCTCCACCATCCATCAGTACATGCAGTACACGTTGTTGTCCACCCTGGCTCGTCCCTCTGAATCCACCCAGCGAAGCGGAAGTCTGCCGCGAGATTCGACGCTTGAAGTACTTCAAGGCTGCCGGCTTAGACGGACTTCCTCCGGAACTATTAAAGTAAGGCGGTGTGGCGATCATTAACCAGCTGACCGCGCTGTTCACAAAAAGTTGGCATGAAGAGAAAGTACCTTCCTCTTGGAGCGAATTAGTTATTGTCCCAGTTTTCAAGAAAGGCGCTCGCACTTCATGTGCAAATCATCGCGGGATTAGTCTTACTTCGTTTGCCTCTAAGCTATTGGCATTCATTCTGCTTCGCAGACTATCCCCAGTACGTGAATCATACTACCGGGAAGAACAAGCTGGTTTCCGTCCTGGCCGCGGATGCGTGGATCAAATCTTCACGCTCCGCCAGCTCCTCGAACATCGCCACATCTATCACAGGCCCACTATTGTTGCATTCCTAGACATACGTCTCGCTTTTAACTCCGTTGATCGACCTGCTTTATGGCATTGCTTACTGAAGAACTGGGTGCCAGAGAAATATATCGCCATCTTACGAGCACTTTACCCTAATACATGCGGCAGAGGGAGGGTCTGTGGCAAGCTTTCCTCGCAATTCGCTGTCAATGGCGATGTGCAACAGGGCTGCCCTATGTCCCCATTCCTCTTAAAATTCCCAACCGAGGACGTTCTGTCGAATGCTGTAGAAGGTTTCCAAGCTTTTGGCTTAGAGCTTCTACCGGGTGAGCGCGCGACCGACTTAGATTATGCTGATGATATCGCCTTAATTGGTGAAGATCCTCAGAGTATGCAACTCCTTCTGGATCGTTTAGCGGTTGAAGTATCTAAGTATGGCTTGACCTTCTCCCCATCGAAGTGTAAAGTACTACTCAAGGATTGGCTTTCACCTACTCCCGTGCTCACACTAGTAGGTGCACAACTTGTACAGGCAGATAGTTTCGTCTACCTTGGGAGCTGTGTTTCTGCTGACGGCACTATCAACAAAGAAGTTTCTCTTCGTATCGCTAAAGCTCGATCAGCATTTGTCAATCTGAGGCACTTGTAGCGTCGTCGCGACGTCTCATTCACACTAAAGGGCCGCGTTTACAGCGCATCAGTGTACTCAGTATTGTTGCATGGGTGCGAGTCCTGGCCGATTCGCGTGGAAGACATGCGTCGTCTTGCTGCCTTCGAAAACGGTTGCTTAAGGAGGATCGCTCGTGTTTGATGGCAACATCGAGTTAATAGTAATGACGTTCGACGTCGCATCTTGGGGAATGCGAGTACTCCCTTCAACAAACTGGTTTTGTTGCGCCAGTTAAGATATCTCGGTCACATCCTACACATGGCACCTGAGCGTCTACCGCGTCGCGCTCTATTCGCTCGTCAAGGACCTGGCTGGAGTCGGCCGTGTGGTGAGCAGCCTTTCACTTGGCGGCAGCACATGAAATCGCTGACGTCGTGTCTAGCCGCTGTTGGATCCGTACGTCTTCCAGGAGGGAGACCCAAAAATGAGGAGTGCCAATGGATTAGCACTCTTGAAGACATGGCTCGCAACCGGAATCAGTGGAAGAAATGTGTACAGTATCGTATTGATTCACATGTTTAATACTACAAACATTAAATATGACAAAAAAGAGCAAAATCGGCGAGTGAAACACAAACTAAAAATGTGTTGTTCTACTTTTTGTCAAAATATTCCATTCTTCCAGCGGCATATTAGCTGAAGTGTGTTGCTCACCTTCAACTAGCATGCCAAGTTGATTATGACGCGATGACTCTTGCTTATCCGCTGCTCTACATGGTTTTAGGTTGACTCTGTGTCTACTTGATAGACTGTTGAGATTTCTAGTACTATTACTACTACTACTACTACTACCACTACTACTACTACCACTGCTACCATTTATAGGACTACTACTGCTACTACTACTACTACTACTGGCCTTCTCTACTCTCGCAGCGTTCTACACAACAACTTTGGCGACAGCAACTCACGCCACATGTCAATAATTGCAGAGGAATTAAAGTCAATCTTTCACCAACAGCAAACTCAGTCCGAGGCGTCCCAGATGCGAATAATGGAAAACTTGATGCATTAGTTCAGCATTAAATCAACTATTCCTGTCCTGGAAGAAAATGCTGCCAAAACAATTGCAAATAGCATCATGGAGTTCCATTACGAATCTACTGCTGGGCTGATTTTTTAAATCGTGGTTCAAATGAAATCGAGCTGTAGCACAAAAACGCTGCATGGCGACTCAGGCTGTTAATGAGGAAGCTTGGTACAACTGAGCACAAACGATACTCACATTTTATCCTGCCAAGGAACACCAGGGATCACACCCGTGATGAAACCATACGCCAACTATCGGAACTTTCGGTAAACGTTCTTCTTTGTTTAATACCAGACACCCATGCATGAATATTGCCAAACAGGAGGGCGAAAGTTTCATCACATAGGTTGGTAGAGTCAATTTCGAGTGCGAACAGTTTAACCTGTCTATTATGACAGAAGATCAGTTCAAGTGTTTGCTTTTCACTTGCGGTCTCCAGTCACACTCCGACCATGATATCAGGACCAGGCTATTGGACACTATTGAACTGTCCCCAGATATTACGCTACATCAGCCAACGCATGTCAGCGTTTGGTAGACCTCAAGCACGATACAGCCATGTTGGAGCCTTCATCATCCAACTCAACTTTCAATATCACAGACTTTCTTAATACAATCCTGCGGAACAGCAGCACATGCCGTATCGAAACCACCATCCGCTTGCTGGCAGTCTGGTGAATGGCATTGCGTAAACTTCTATTCCCATAGGAAGCACAGATGCTCAAAGTGCAACCAACGCGGCCACAAAGGAAATCAATGCCAAAAATAGAAACGTGTGCTGACACCTAGCCAAAGACGTCGATCGGTCAGTCACTCATATAGTTTAGTAGCACGAAAAGCAGCCATCACGCAGGAGACTGAAAAGCCACTAGAACGAGCGATGACCCAAAGGGGCGTAGACATCATGTAAGAGATACGACGGCGCGACGCCACCCCAACAATAGGAGAGGAGAGCGAAACGCGAGCAACGAACGGGAACGTAGCTGGGCCAATGGGTAAAGAAAAGGGGTGTGGAGACTGGCCAATAAATGAGACAGGAACACCTTTGTCGATACATCCAGGGTGACCTCAAGCCGAATAACGCAACCGAGATAATGCAAATCAAGAGCTGTAGAACAAATCCAGGCTGATCAGAATGCGAGCTACGGAAGTAAAGCTACGGGGTCAGACTAGCAGCCAGGGCCCCCAAAGATGCAGCCAGAGACACGAATGTGACATGTTGTGCCTCCCTATGTATGTTGCGTTGTGGGAAGGAAACATGGTTGATAAATGCACGCGGGCGCGCATTTTGTGGAAACCGTGGTCACGTGCAATAAAGATTGTGCTTTATTGCCGCCTCGTACTTCCTACTGTAGGACAGAACCCACATTCAACGCCGTGTTTGCAACAAATGTTCCTAATTTTAAACGCCACTACAACTACGTGACTGCGAGAATGAACGAAACAATGGTTTGTTTACTACCTGCTACGGCGTCCGATATAACGGGCGTGTCGAAAAGTGGCTGGATGAAAATGGGTTCGACAGGATAATGTCGGATTAATAATATGGCCAGAAATGCATCCGGCGATAAAATCAAATTGCTTAGTGAATTTGATTGTGAGCTGGGAAGTTCAGGCAAGCGCGATCATGGTACCATTTGCATAGTTGGCTGTGAACTCAAACTTCTTGACTGAATTGATCGTTTGGAACACTTAGGCGCCCATCAACCAGTCATCATCATCATCATTATACACGTTAGCTAGAGGTGGGAAACACCGCAGCTATTGTGCCGCAATACATAGAAGAAAAAGGGAGAGAACAAATGCAAATGGTGCAAGCCGGCTGAGCTACCGGTAACGGATGGGCATCGTTCCCATAAGCTACCAGCTGGCTACTGTGCATCAGAAAACTAATGTGCATAATTATATAAGTCTAAATAATGAGATGGTGGTTGGAGGGGGAGGCTAAGAGGGATGGGGTGGGACAAAGAAACTTACAGCACGAACGCCACTGAGGTCGGCTCTTAGCCATATCAGCAAGTGTATCCAGCCAAACGTGTTAATCGTCTTTCGGACCCCAACCAGGGAGCCGAGACGCTCCAACCAAGGCCTGTTCCGAACTGAGCGCCTTCATTCCTGTCGACCAGGTCATCGCTTGACTACCCCTCCTCTTCTTCTATCCACACTCCTGGCGCGCAAACAACACACGTCGCGGAAGTCGGTGGGCTGGCATGCGTAACACGTGGCCGAGCCATCGGAGCCTGGTGTGTGAAGTAACGATGCTGAGCAGTTCATTTCCTTTTCCTGTGCCGTAAACAAGGCGTCGAACACGCTCGTTGCCAACTCGGTGTTCCCACCAGATGTGAGCTAAATTGCGAAGGCACCGCTGGTACACTTAACTAGCCACTTTATGTCGGCTGATCTAAGGGGCCAGGTTCCACAACCTACAGTAGTGTTGAAGGTACCCATCAACCAGTTGTGCTCATCAACAACTGCCAACCTCCTGAGAGGGTCGAATTTTCCTGATACAAATGGAGATATGTTGGCCCTCTTGTATAAATTCAGTCGAGATTTCACAGTTACCCTTGAATGCTGCTCGAGAGCAAGAGCAATGATTCTTTTGCACCCGGATACCAAACCAATCTTTTGGCTTAAAAGACCAGTCCACATGCAGATTTGCCGATGGTGGACGCTGAACTTAAACACATAGAAGAAATCGGAGTCCTAAAGCCGGTTAACTAATCTTTTTGGCGGCACCAATCGACGTTGTAAAAAAGCCAAATGGGCTTGTCCGAATTTGTGCCGACTATTATACAGGAGTGAATAATACCCTCGACAGCCATCATTCTCCTCTACTATTGCCGGAGGATATTTATGTAGAAATGAACGGCTGCACTTGCTTCCGTAAACTTGACATATTGGATACTTACCTACAGGTTGAGGTTTCAGAGGAGTCCATGATCTGCCCACTATCCCCACACATCGTGGTCTGTTTCAATACGCACGTTTATCCTTTGGCGTAAAGACCGCCCAGCCAATTTTAAACACAATATGGATACCATGCTTAGTGGATTGGAAGGAGTGACTGCCTACTTTGATGCTACCATAAGTATTGGACAGACAAGATTAGAACTGTTCATCCGTGTAGATGACACCTTGCAACGAATACTTGAATATGGATTTAGACAGTGAAAGATGTGAGTTCTTTTTAAATTGCATAAAGTACCTCGGGTTCATTATTGATAAAGATGCCGACAATCCGGTCCGGCAAACACTGAACCAATGATAAAAATGCCCCCACCTACAAATGTTGCGGAACTTAACTCATTCCTCGCGGCACATTCGTGCCAGAAATGCACGGACTAGGTTAACCATTGAATCAGCTGCTGACAAAAGGATGTAACTGGGTGTGGTCAAGCGAATGCCAAATTGCTTTTGATCAGGCGAAAAATACCTAAATCTGAACTTTTGCTGTCGCATTTTAATTCAAGGCTGCCAAGCACACTGACAACTGACTCGTCAAGTCGTAGAGTGGGAGCCGTCATAGCCCACGAATATCCTGATGGGACGAAAAAGGCAATAGCTCAAATTGTTCAACCTCTAACCCCAGAGGAGTGCAATTACAGACAAATTGAAACAGAACCTTTGGCTATCATCGTTGCTATAAAGAATGACCATAAAATGCTCCATAGGAGGCATTTCACTCTCGTCACCTACCAAAAGCGGTTGTTGCTCATTTGTGGCTCCAAGAAAGGCATATCAGTCTACACAGTAAACCAGTTACAAACCTGGGCCTCAGTATTGCTGAACTACAGCTTCACTATTAAGTACGCCTCCAGTAGTAACATAGGACAAGCAGATGCACTTTCAAGACTAATATGTGAACACAGCTCGGAAGCGGAGGAAATGCTTATCGCAAACGTTGCTATGGAACCCGAAGAGAGTCACGGAGGCGAAACAGCTGACTACGATGGTGCACACTAGCGGGGCGAGAATGGCCAGACCAAGTGAGCGGCTGACAGACTAGTTGTCATGGTCAAACAGGAAGTTGACGAAACCAGACCGTCATCGCCGCACGGGTTGCTATGTTATGGACGTGGTCCTACCTACAGTCAGAGAGTGATGGCAGCTACCAGAGTCGAATCTGTTCAGACAAGTGCTGCGACTCACCTCAGTGATAGTGGCGAGGTAATCGCATGTGACCTATAAAATTAGCCATGTTCTGTGCCTAATATTATTTGGTCTAGCAGGCTTGGGGTTTTGTTTTCTCCGGCTGGTTGGTATCGCAGAGGCAGAGGCAAGGGGCAGCGTTTAAGCAAAGCAGAGCCAGCATTTTGGAGACCATACACCAACTACCGTTGAGTTTGATAAATCCGCGTAGCGACTGAATCGGACAGCACGCTACAACAGGCGATAACCAATCATCGATCCTTCTAGATATCACATTGTCCAACTAGGGAACTCCGACTAGTTTAGCAGAGAAGTAACGCCTTATCTATTTTTCGATAGTTGCCTCCTTTTCGCAGACCGCATCGTAATTCCTTCAGAACTCCGCAACAGAGTCTTGACGCAGTTTCATTTGGGGCATTCGGGTACAAACCGAATGAAGGCTTTGGAAAGAAGTTGCGTTTATTGGCACGGTGTGGGCTAACTTTGTCCCAGGTAGACTGAGGTTGGCAGACACCACACATCCAGCTAAATCTCAAACGAGTCTTCTGTCCTACTAAAATTAGCTAGTATTTCCTTTAACGGATTCGAAAGGAAACAACTACAAATGCAACCAATGCATTTGTGAAGATAAGCGCTGCCTTAGGTTACCCCTAAACTCCCTGATTGTCTCATGCTTGTATTACCGTTCTCGTCGACCATGTATGTTACCCAGTTTTCTAAGTAAGCGCTTTATCCACCAAGCTGAGTTGTTTTATTTAGCGGAAGGACTCAACATATGATAATCCCTCGACGCTCGTGTCAACTAAGTTGCGAACATAGAGACGCTTACAATGTGGTTTATTGAGGTTGTTGGGTTTGTGAGGTTAGGGCTTGTTTCCATCATATCATTACCAAAGGGTCTTCAGGCCAAATGTTGGTTTGGCGTCTTCTTCATGAAAACGAAGTTATAAAACAAGTTCATCTGTAACTCATGAATAGCATAAATTCTATATATTACCATTTGACTTGGAGAAATGTAGGTGCAAGTTTAATATTATGAACAGAGCTTTTCCATATTGGTGGTGATATAATGGCAAACAATACTAGCAGTGGGACAACGAGAAATGCATAAAAGCCGCATTCAGAAGAGTAATGATTTATTGAAATCCCTATTTAATTCTGGTAAGCTAATTATAAACTTTGTCCACTAAAATGGGTAGTAGAAAGCTGACAACTACTTCGCGACTGACAGCGACTAAGCTCCGATTCAAGGTTGTGGGCGACCCATTTATACAGTGACAAGCGTTATCAAAGGAAGAAAACGAAATGAATCCCTTTTCGAACCTTGTGCTGGAATTGCGATTGAAAAAGCAAAGGGATTTCTACACAATCATATAGCCACACAATGCAATGCGCAAAATGGGTGTAGTGAGGGTTTACGTATGACAACGCCGATCACAGTCCCAAATAGTTTTTTAGCAGTGAATGCTGAATACATAATACTGAGAATAGGGAGCGAGAATCTAAAAACCTGTGTTGCTCCATCGTATGTAGATCGGGCACATACGCGGAATCACGTCACTGATTTCTGCGCAGTGGAAGCATATTGCATCTGCACCACATATTTTCCGGGAGCGATACGCTTCCTATTCCTGTAGTGCGCAAAGTGGACGTTAAGGAATCGTTTAAATTCCGACACTGATTTGGCCTCGACTAGCGTCTCCGGCAACTTGTTCTAATTTTCCACCACTCGACGTTTGAAGTTTAATGAATCAAAAAGGGTTAGGAGTCCACTGACTTAAGGTCGTCGCAGTCTCTTATCCTAACTACGTTACCTTTGCTTGAAGTACCCAAAGATGTTGTGCATCTAAAACAGCAGACAAGGCCTCCGTGTGGTTGTTGAACTTTGGTTTGGTCAGGTAGAAAATTTCTAGAACCTAATCACTTATACCCACTTTCGCTGAGATTACACATATCATGGTCTTGATTTAGTTCATGTCAATCTTCCGAATCGACCACTTTCACATGGAGGTGATAGAATTCTTCACTTTCACTACGAATTACAGTATGTGTTAGTTGATTATCCGAAGAAGCGGGTCATCGCAACTCATTTGTGCTACCAGGCTATGGCGACAGCTGCCTAATGGGTGTGGAATAGCACTCTGATTGCTTATTTTCAGAGACGGATTCCCGCCTGGCATCGACTTTCACAAGAATTTTACTCCGAAACTGCAGTCACCTTATCTCAAGTGAATACAAGTTACAAGCCCTGGAAGCTTCGACATCCCTCAGGGAAAAATTCAAGGCCTAACAGTAGGACCTTACCACGAGTACTCCACTGAACAATCCTTTACCCCACCCACCAGATACGCAGCTGAATAAACCGCCTCTGCCGAATCCTATACAGATGAAAAGCTCTTGTTGAACAAATCAACCACACAGGTCGCATTTGGGCTAGGTAATCATGTAAGCATACTTCATAACTATGTGGGCTACATTGAATACCCGGCGAAAAATACTTAAATGATGTACGCTCCTACGTTACATTATCCTGACAGAAGTTTTGTGACAAGTCCTTGAAAACTTTTTAACAAACATGTGCCCGTACAATGCCCAAATAAAATTCCTTAGAGGTATCGGCATATTGATCACAAGTGCTTCTGAAACCGAACCAGTTCGTTTCGCCGACACACCGTCGTTTTTGAGGAGCGTGGCGAGGAAACACAGAACATTGGTGGTAACAATGTTGATTGAGGTTTTATCGTCATCTACGGGATGATCACATAGTGACCTCTCAGATCTTGGATAAACCTAGGCAAGTTTGTCGCCGTCTTCTGAAACTTAGACCCAAAACCAGATAAAGGGGCCACCATGTGAATTTGGCTGCACACTATAGTCGTTGCGAACGCCGCCAAAATGTTTTCCCCATCAAATTGGTCTGCCATTGTATGCTCTTCTGTTATATCATTCATTTACTCATGTAATTCCTTTGTTTAGAAACAACTTGACAATGCTTTATACCAATTTCATTGCATGCTTTGACGATAACATGCAAACGGCGTACTTACCTATCTCCCAGGAAATCAAACTAGGCATATGTATAATGAACAATGATTTATCACGGGATAAAAACAAGCGCCTGACACGTCCCGTAGGATGGTTTCGGTGAATATGATGCAATTAAAATATGTCTGGGTCATCTATCGAATGTCTGCCGAGATGAATACTTTGATAATTAACATCAGTGTAAATGAAATAAATTAGCGCTCGTAAACGTTCAGAAAGACACTGGGGTGCAGTCGTTGCTGAGGTAAGGAGTGAGAAAAGTAAAATATGGTCGCTCACTTAGGTCCACTTGATGCATAAATCCTGTTGAAAACATGCTTGGCGTAATCCACAATAGAGCAGTTTAGGTAACAAAATGTTGGAGGTAAGAACAACATCTGGTCGTTTTTTGAAAACATCCAAGGTAGGATAGGATACAACTGAGTCTGGGAGTGCGTTCCAGGGTTGGCAAACCCGAAGGCAAAAGTAATTCCGTCGACACTCTAGATGGCTATATTGTTCCTTCAACTTTAAGCAGTTACCCCTGAGCTGCGTGTTGTGGCTAAGTTTCAGCAAATGGCGGCATACGTGGGTGGGGTCACTCAATATCTGATACGCTAATATGAGATCGCCGCGCAGCCTTTGATAGCGTCCGCTTAAAATTCCCAGCAACTTCAGCATTCGGTGGTAAGAATGATAGCGCAGTCCCTTTACATTCTTTGTTGCTCTTCGTTGTGGTGCCTCTATCGCTTCTAGGTCGCGCTTCAACCAAGGTTGCCAAGCTTGGATTGCGTATTCAACATGCAGGCACACGTAAGAATTGTGCATCATTGGGAAGATTGATGGGTCAAGTCTCCCGAATGCCCTTCGCAGCACGCCGAAGTGCTGGTTGTCTCTTTTCGCAGATACCTCAGCCTGTTTTGAACAGTTGTGGTCGCTCTGTACATCACACCAAGATCACGTTCCTGGGAGCTAGTCTGCAATCCCTTTGTCCCAAGTAAATAGGTGTAGTTATGTCTATGACGTAATTGTACAACGCGACATTTGTCTACGTTGAACGGTAGGGCTTTTTGAACTGACCTGTTCGACACTGTGTTAAGATCGTGCTAGGGCCGTTCATGGTCGTCCGGTCCTCTGATCCTTCGCCATGTCTTGATATCATCAGCAAAAAATAGGAACCCGGAAGTAATTGATCTCGCCAAATCGTTAATGAACACCCAGAATAGACAAGGTCAAAGAACCGAGCCTTGTGGTACTCCACACGTTACATCGATTGTATCGGACAATGATTCTCGGACTGTCACCACTAGCCGTCGTTCTTGTAGAAAATTGCTAATCCAACTCAGGATTGGATCGCCAATTGTGTTGATGTGATTGGCGCAAAGAGTACACAAATACGTGCTTCGCCTGGTTGCAAACCTGTCAAGCAATTGTTTTTCTGCTAGAAGCATTGTTATCGCGCTACTTCCAAAAGAGTCTGGATAAACATTTGGTGTAAACAATATTAAAACATGGTTTAATTGCCCCAGTTTTAAAAGCTACAGTTATTTAAAATGCTCAAACTATTACAGAGTGGTCCTTCTCCATGTGTAAATAAATGGATGAAATCTATCAATGCTGAAGTTTTCAGTCAACCAGGTATAAACCTGCAGCGTCATTGTGCAGCATGGAGGGAATGACACACGACAACGGATAACCATTCTCTTACTCACCCTCATATATACATGTCACGTTTCCTTCCCACAACTCACCACACACGGTAACTTATTGCTCATCGCATCCATGCATTGGTACAACCCAGCCACGCGGATTTTTCCTACTTGTTTGACCCCGTGGTTTCATTCCCGTATGTCGCATGCTGACCACCCTGGATTTACTATTGAGGTCTTGAGTTGTTTGATCGCGTATGCATTACGCCGCTTGAGATTACTCCTAGATGCCCCGACAAAGGCTATTTTGTCGTATCTACTGGCCTTTCGTTCATTACGTCCTCTGTTCTCCTCTGCTCAGGTCCCCTACAACTCCTCGCTCGCGACCCATTCTCAGCTTATTTTGTGGGGATTGCATTGCGCCGTCTGACTCATTCCTAGTGTCTATTCCCGTTTGTCTTCCGTTTTCGTGGCTATCTCATTTTCCTTGTACACATTACCTTCCGCGCCGCTACAATACTACCGAAACAGCACGGTTACTGTCCACGCTGATTACGTAATCCCAACCTAATGTTCTTCCCTTTAGTTGGACTGAAACAGTTGACGGAGACACGGGGATCGGTGTCATCTACATTGATGCTACACCCAAACATTTAGATTATGCTACAGAGTCTTTTATATCCGTTCGTCCACCCAATGCTACCAGTCATCGTGTTCATTTCCGCTTCCCGCACTTCATTGCTTAAGCGCCGCTACAGTGGAATATCTTTAGGTTCTACCCAAGGAAGCGACCTACGAGTGAATGTAGTTTTTTCCATTTTTAATTTTTCTCAAGGAGTACGTGCATTATAACTACGCCTCATATTAAGCTGTCTGCACACATTAAATTCACATTTCAATTTAGCGTTGTGTAACAGTGCAATTAAGTCATTGGACGCTTAAACTGACGATACACGTACCCTTCGCATTTTTGGTTTCCCTTCCAACCAATCCGCGGGATTTGTCAAGTACTTTCTTTTCTACCCATGATAACTTATTGTTCATTGCTTATACGTTGGCTTTTCCAAAGCCTTCGTCAGCCATGATAAGTGTATCTTTCCTCACAAACTAGATTTTCAGAGAACCGCAGATCTTGCCCTTGGGTGGATTTAAAATTTCATGCCGCGATTGCCACAACACCTGTCTAGGAGACGACCAGGTGATGGAAGCAGTCGTCGCTGAGGCTTTAATGGACTACCTGGAAAAATGCAACATCTTGGTACCGGAACAGCATGACTTCCGTCAACACCGGTCATGCACCACCAACCTACTGATTGCACGAGGTAGTTGGACGGAAGTGGCCGATGATGGGGTCGGATTTGACGTCATCTATCTGAACTTCTCCAAAGCCTTCGACCGCCTTGATCACCACATCCTACTTCAACGGCTACAGAGTTACGGAATCGGAGATCCTGTACTTGGTTGGATTGGCAGCTTCCTTCATTAACGGAAGCTTCAAGTACGTGTTAGGGGACCACTCTCTAACCCAATTGAGGTGGAATGTGGTGTTCCACAAGGCTCAGTGTTGGGACCGCGCTTATTCCTGGTGTTCATCAACGATCTGGCATCAGTTATCTCCTCAAATTTCCTGCTTTTCGCCGATGACGTCAAGATATGGCGGGCGATTAGTAACAAGCCAGATCACGATCTGCTCCAACATGACCTAGATTGCATTTACGAATGGTCAAAGAGGAACAAGCTTCAATTGAACATAGCTAAGTGCAAAGTGATGCATCTGCATCACCAGCCGGTGAGCGCTTACAAGATTAGAGACCACAACTTGGCGAAGGTTTCTCAGGAGCGTGACCTGGGTGTATTGGTACAGGAAGATCTTGGGTGTTCAAAACAAGCAGAGAAGGCGACGAGAACCGGAAATCAACACTTCGGCCTTCTTCGCAGAGCCTTCGGTCGGTTTGAACCATCAATATCTCCCCAGATGCTTAACGCCTACGTGCGACCTCACGTGGAATATGCTATTCAGGCGTGGCAGCCGTGGCAGAAACAGGATCTTGTTGCTCTCGAGAATCCTCAACGAAGGGCAACCAAGAACGTCAGGGGTCTCTTTCATCTGCCCTATCAGCTTAGACTGAATTCTCTAAGAATGTACAGCAGTCGATATCGGCTTTTGCGGGGGGATCTCATAATGGTTTACCAGATTCTGAAGAACCCAAACCACATTTGCCGTCCGCTGCTGGAATTGAATCACAACACTAAACTAAGAGGTCACCCTCTGAAACTGACAATTCAGTATAGCCGGCTTGAATGCTGTAGAAATTTCTTTTCTCTCTGCGTGTGCCAGCCTTGGAACGCCCTCCCTAATTATGTCGTCTCTGCTCCTAATCGGGCGATATTTAAAAAACGTGTTGACGATGCATTGTCTCACTTACATTTCATTTTATCACTTGTTAGCCAGGGGCTACAAAACGCAATCAAACGGTGTCTTGTCAAACTCCCAACCAATGGATTTATGGATTTATACGTTTAATACGCGAACATCTCCGCTATTCCACATAAGTCTATGGTGAGTCCACCACAACGCTTTTCACTTTATTATGCAAATGATTTTCGCAATAATTTCCATCCCACGGGACTTGTGAAGCGATGCTTTTTTACCCGTAATAAACCATTGTACCATTGTACCATTAATTTGGCCACGCAGCACAGCCAGCTAGAATGTCACAGGAACTATTCATTACTTCATGTGTGTCTTTCATGGAACGCCATCCTTCACATAACCTGTGTCTAAGAAACGTTTTGACGCTGTCCTAATTCACCTGCGCTATGGAATGTAGTCTGTGTAAATTGGAAGAACGATATAGGGTTACAAATGATATGCTCACCAGCATTACCGCACACAATCGAAGTAGTCTGTTTTATGTGTCTTGGCGCGAACGTTGCGGCTGGTACACCAGAAGGCTTCAGTTTGTCCCCACTTTCTATTGTTCGATTTATAGCTCTCCTCCCAGACATCCTGCGCAAATTGTTAAGCCTTAACTTTTTTGTCCAAACTGAGCCACCATTCCATTGAAGTCGACCCGAAGGTGTGATTGACTGGTGGAAGCAGAGCGATATGGTGACTTGTTGTATGTACAGTTGTTAATCAATTAGCCTGTGAACAATGGGGAATGTCCGAAGATCTACTGGGACAGAGGGATGATGACTACCCTGTCAAACACATTTGCATGCTCCTCGTCCTAGTTTTTCTGGTTACTAGGCTTTTCTCAAGTGTATACTTTGCTTTGAAAGAAATTAATACTTGTCCTCTTTTTACTCAACACGTGTCGCACTGCATGTCGTCAACCGCTATTTATGGCACTATGGTTTAAAAACAAACCACAGACCCCCATCACACTAGTTTATGTGCTAAACCTATTTGCGACACCTGGAATAGTTGCCATGGCTTCGTCCATCATGCCACACATGCGCATCCTTCATCATCGTGGCTAGCATGGGTAGGTAAGCAAACTATTCATCGGCAAAACGAGCAGACATCTCATTTACCACTGTTTGTGCAGGTGTGATTGATCAACAGAGCCCAAACTGTGCCTCTTTCATACCCAAGTAGGTGTGAACATGCGCGCGAACCCAAAATACTGGATCGTCGTGCTTGCGGTGTTTATCGTGAATGTGGCTTCAGTAAGACCTGTGCCAGATTTAGATGGTCCAAATAGTTGGTCATGTGGTGAACGAACAGTGCACACTGGATAGCGATTCACGCTGTGCATCTATCTAGCTGCTTGGTCTATAATGTTCCAGTGACCCAATCCCTTTCAAAGTACCTCGGATGAGCATCCTGACGTTGATTTGTAATCGTTGCAAATTATCCACTGCTGGTTTCATCCAACACTGAACTGAAAACATTAAGGGGACGTTAACACCCCGGTACTCGGTGTAGTTACAGTCTTTTGTCCTTGAAAGGTCGGGCTGTATCATATGGCTTACTGACAAAATGTGAAGCAAACGACCGTGTCATTGCCAAACCGGGCCCTTGGAATTTCAATCATATTAATCACCGTTGACCAACTATCAGAATGTGCATCATGCATTGCAGTATAACTTATAAATTCACAGAGTGAAATACCTATCTCTCCATTTGATAACCGGGGACTCATCAATCTATCTGTAGATGTGCTGTCATCGTCGAACTTTCCTTAACGACATGTTCTTATCCAAGCAGCTGAAAACATGCCACCGAACTCAGCCTCTCAACTCGCCCCCACACAGCGCAGTAAGTTCTCGTAATTGGCACTGTATGACTCAGGGAGATGAAAGTTAAAATCTGTCTCTTGTGCGAAATCACTCACAAACGCTTTCATGTCCTTAACCTGGATGTGAAATTCAAAGTTGAGCCAAGCTATAAAATAAGAAAAGGTCAAAGTTCCTAAAAGTAGTAAGAGCTAGGACTGAAGCATATAAAAGCTTTTATTCGGCGTTTATTCAAAGACTGCTGTCCAAGCTGCAAGAACGTAAATCACCCAAAAACTGCAAGGAGATTCGCCGCTTATCTACTGTTAAAAAGGCCAATGTGTAGCTGAGACAAAACGTCACCGAATAGTTGGCTTATGAAACGATCTAGAAAATATCGGAAATGAGACGTACTCAGCGTCCTTTTGTCTTACCTAACATCTTCAACCCAGCACTCCGAATTAAACGTTTTGATCCCTCTCCAACTTCTGGCTTTAAAAGGGTATTCTGGCATGGCGCGTGGCAATGCTGCAAGATGCACAGTGAACTTCTGCAGAACGTGATCTACAATTTTAGATTTAGATTGTAACTGACACACTTCCTCACTTAATATGAGCAAAAGTCCCTTGAAGTTGGAAACGCCAACAGATTTGTGTAGTTGAATACCAGGTACAGTTCATTAGTCCCAACTTACCTTGACCACCATTTCTTTCTCATTAGTCCACTTTGCTTGAAAGGTTAGGGTATGGCATTAACAAATACCACCGCATTGACAGTTCGTGTAAACTTGCTCACCACTCTACCTTCATTACTTGCTTTCATATCCGATTCCTTTGCCACTTAACTCAATCCGCGATGCTGCAAATGTGATAAATCGGACGACAGATGGACTTCACCAACTCCAAATCCTACCTCTATCATAACGTTTGCTCTCCACTGACAACAATGCTAGCACTCTTTTTTTCTATCCCTTATGTACTTTCCTATGCGGCAAATATGCATTTAGATAACGTACGATCACATTTATGGCCGCCATTTTCACTGTTGCCAGACTGAGGAAGACTGGATTTTACTTAGAGCGATCTTTTTAATCGGATGTTTTACATTACAATTTTTGTTCCCTGGACAACGATTTCATTGTTTGCTTGTGATACCGTCTTTTATGCGAACAACACAAAAGTGATTGTTGACAATCTTATGGTACTGTTATATAAGAAATGTAGCAGCGATTAGTTATATGCGTTTTTTCAGGTTTGTGCGCATCTGAGCCACTTTAGCCATCCTTACCTAACGCGCCGCGAACGTAGCATTTAGGTCGCTTTTTACTTTTAAGTATGACAATTTTCTGCTTTTAAAGCTGGTTCGCTCACTTCTTCGGAGGTATCAGCACTTAAAACACTAAAGGATTCTTAAACCCCACCTTCAGTATTTGAAGCACTGAAGAATCGCTTCGAAACTTCTTTGCTTTTTGGCCATTCATGGACCAGGATATTGAAAATGTGGTTCGTTCCTGTAACAACTGCCCTACGGCAGCAAAACTACCTGCCAAATGTGAGCTTACTTCTTGGCAAACTCCAAGTGGACTATGATCTCACATTCATATTGATTTTACCGGACCCTTGGTAATTGTCGATGCTCACTCAAAGTGGCCAGAGATTTTTTGAATTAGATACGCAACCACTTCCGCTGTTTTGTTACATCCATGCCATCTTATCTCAGAGTTCGGTGTTCCCGAAACGATGGTATCGGACACTGGTTCCCACTTCACTTCTCAAGAATTTGCCGACTTTTGCAACTCATATGGCATCGATAATATACGCACCTCAACGTACCATCCAGTCAAACGGGCAGGCTGAACGCTTTGTCGATGCGTTTAAGCCAGTAGTAATTAAATTGAAAGGATAAGGGAATATCCAAGAAATCATTGACAAATTTTTGCAGATTTACCGTAAGACGCCAGGTCCAGCAGTACCTCAAAACATATCCCCATCCGAAGCGTCTCTCGGTAGGCGTGTAAGAACGGTTGTTGATGCTTTGACGTCATCACTACACAAGGGACAGCACAATGTTAAAATGGAGTTGGTTTTTAATCACCGTAATGGAACATGCACCTGGGCATTTCGTGCCTGGTGATAGTGTACGTGAATAATTTGCGTGACGGATGATCATCCTGGATTCTTGGTCGTGTCTTTGAACGGATTTCAAGTGTTTTGTACGGAATGCAAGTGGATTCCATCGTATCGACTAGACGTGCAAACCATATTAGACCCCGTTTGTAAGTGCAAAGGACGTCCCAAAAACAAGAAGCTTCACTACTGTCGGACATCTTGCTGAATACATAAATTACTCCATATGAAGAGCCTGTCTTTCAAACAGAAAACGTAAATACAGATCGAAGATGCTCAACGCTAATCAGAGCGACAGTGCAGAGACCCGAGGTAAACCCAAGAAGTAAAAATTAGGAATCAAATGTAGCGTGCTATTCTGTTCAGTTTAAAGGAGGGAGGTGTTAGACGGGCTTGCGCTTCACAGTCGCTCACAGCTAGATAATTTGACATTCGTGACTGTCTCGTCACGTGATTGTGTTGGACACACGCAAGACAGTCGTTCAGAGCTACACCGCTCACCATTCATGACGATGTCCTTTCATATGGTTGGCCTATTTATCTATTTACCTTTTGCGTCCCGGTTGCTCAGCTTTTTCAGTTTTTCAATACAGCTGGTCCGACGCGGTGGTGTTCTTGATTCCCGTTCGGAGTGGGTTCAGTTACGGTCAGGAGTTATAGAGACATTGCCACCACAAATACACTGAGCGTTTTGGCTGGCATTTGTGAAGTTTTAAAATCAGTTTGCTGGCAAAGGAAACAGTCTATTGCTTAGTGAATAGAACTACTCACCGTAAAGCATTGTTGTGATAAATGGCTTATGTGGCCCAGTTTTAGTTAACGTCCCCCTAGTCTTACCAGTCCAGCTGAAAGAATCATTATCTCATTTTTCTACAGTGACTAAATCGAATTTTGAAAATCTATTGTGAATAATGAGATGGACGCTGCTATGCTTAAATCCGAGTGACATTCACTGCAGCGATTATTAGAACTTCAATGAAGTAACAAAAAAGAATTAGTGTCTGCATGTCTACCTTATACTGATGTGTGGAGGGGAGACTACAGGATTTACTCGCTTAGGTGTTGATAAACTGACTGGGCGGATTTGAGTGCCTACTTGGGATATCCTTGAAACGGCCCTACTTGTCTGTCCAACCAATTAAATGCCCACATTATTCATCACGGCCTGAGTGTTAAATGCTTCAGCGTCCGGTTTACTGTTTCGTTGACATTGCTAGTAAACCACAGTAAGACTGGGCATTGGGAATATTTGTGAGTTACTGATTTTCGCTATTTGTGTTAATTAATGGCACACCAGTATTCGCCTTCAGTCCATATATAAGTTGAATAGCTAAGGGGTGATTTGGAAAAATCTTCTAACAGTCGATATGTGGCTACATTTAGGACCTACTCATGTACCGCTAAATTGCTAGTACGGATTGTATCAGAACACAGTGCAATAAGAGTAAAAGTCTGCGTATCATGTGGGCAATGGTCTACACGCATTCACGATAGCCTCGTATCCGTGGATAACTACTGCGTTTGTCCCTTGACTGCTTCCACACATCAACGCCAGTGGGAACACAAACGAGCGGGAACAGGACTCAAGGCTGTTTAATCTGAGCAGATGCGGTCCATCATTTAACCGCATCAAAGTAGTCTGGAAAATCGTAGCTGTATTCAGAGCCGGTAGCATGACCTCACCTGGAGGCCACTGGTGCACAGATTTAGGATTTTGTTTCTGACGAAGGGACTCACATCACACTCGATTTGTCGTTTCAAAAATGAGAAGATATTTTCCGTCTGGAGTTGGCCTAGCAAGATAAGTCTTGGAACGTCCGACTACAGCTGAAAAACTCGGAGCAGTCGAGTACAACCTTCCTCCAATGTCCATGTTGCCCAAGAATCAGATTGCCTTCAGTTTCGAGCAGTTAATTGGTGTGTAGTTGTTTTCATCCAGTATTTCATGAGGTTGTTGATCAAATGTACTACCTATGCTTTCATCACACAATCTGACCACAATGACCTCGAAGATATATGATTTAATCTGGATACCATTGCTGCCGGCCGGTTCAAGATCCTTCTTTGTATGCAGACTCCTGTCGCATGCGTATGCCTCTGTTAAAACGCGTATGTCACATAATGGAAGAGGGAGTATTGGTAATATAGCAGAGGATTATAGTTGAATGCCATGGTCTATCCAACTCGAAACTTGACACCAAACTGGTTGTACATTGGGATTCCAGTAGAAAGCCTCAGTCTGTGGAGCGGATATTCGTGGTTGAAACTACAATCGATGTGTCGAAACGGCAGTAGTGACTGTGTTGGAGCTGTGGTACGTGGTATCCTGCGAAAGAATGCGTTTACGGAAATCATCACTATCACAAATATAGACAGTTTGGTTACATAAAACCGTTACTAGCCAGCGCAGAAGTTAAAAAGAGCTGGTTTCTGGATATAAGGACGGAAGTGATTATTGCAGCGTCCTTCCCAAAAGTTTTAGGATGAGATACCTGATCAACATGAAAGCAACTTGTTTAGCGCGATCTCAGATAGCGGTTCCAGGAAACAGAGCAAAAGCAGAGAAGCCTTATTTCTGCACAGCACACGATTCCTTGTTGGTCTAGTTATAAAAAATAACACCCATGGATGTAGTTAAGGGAACGAGAAGATAGAAAAGGCCACGAAAAGGTAGCACGCTGCAATCGGACGAGAATCAAATTACAATGGCCGTGCTCCAGTCGAAATACCTAACTCAACATGCAATTCAATTATACGCCAGCAGCATGTAATCGTACGGTGAAACTGGAGAAATTTCCAATGTGCTACTCTGGGCAGACCGTCGAGGAAAACAGAATACTAACATCCTAGAAGAGATTACATGTAGAGAATACTTTCGCATATTCAAGAAAATGATAAACCTTCTTTCAACTGACAGATTGACAGCTTGATAATATATATATATATATATATATATATATATATATATATATATATATATACGGTTGGCGGCGTCCGGCCAGGGCAGCCAGTCACATTCTGAACGGTTGTTCAAGAGACAGTCAAAGTGTTTTCGCCAGACCTGCATTATGTCCGCAGTCTGGATGCAGGTAGCGCCTGAACTACCATCGATCAGTGTCCTCAGCTGCTCCAATCTCGGTCCATACACCGCCTTCAAGGAGTCAAAGAATTCCATTTGTTGGCGACCTTCGGCGTAGCATTCCATCTGCTTCGCCTTCTCCGTCCACCATGCATTTTTAATGTGACGGAGCTCTCGGGTCAGTCGCCATGGAAGTTTGCGTAACTGACTCTTCTTCCCCAAGTCACTGGGGTCTGCAACATGTGCAGCAAATGCTGCATTCTTCTCCGACACCAATGCGCCGATTGTCGCATTGCTGTCATCAAACCAATCAGGTCGTTTACAGTTTGCGCGCCCGATGGTCTCCTCGGCAGCAGCTGTCACCTGGTCGCGAATGTGGTGCGACAGGTCGCCCACTGTGGCTATGCAACCCACATCACACAGGCGTGCAGCCATCGCCTTCTCCAGCTCAGTACGATCGTCACAGTACCGAGGGAGAGAAGGTTAAATTTATGCCGATTCACGGCGGGAGTGCAATACACAGATTTACGAAAATATATGTACAGTTTGGTCCCCACCAACTTGGGATCAGTGCCACACTCAGCTCCACGCAGTACACGTGTCATGCGCACTTCACGCATATCACGCTGACGTACGATGATATAGTCGAGCAGGTGAGCGTGACCACTCCGTGGGTGCGTCCAAGTTGCTATATCACTCGCACTCAGTGCAAACTGAGTGTTCGCGATCGTCAGGCCGTGAGTGGCACACATTGAGAGCAGCCTGTCACCGTTCGCATTCGCTGAACCAATGCCATGCGAACCGATAACATCTGTCCACGCTGATGCATCACGCCCAACGCGCGCGTCGAAATCACCCAGCAGAAATAGTCGGTCGCTCCTCGGCACAGACCGTATCACGGAGGATAACTCAGTGTGGAACTGATCACGCGTGTCATCAGGATAACACATGATCGGACGGTACGTACTTATAAAGGTGGCAAACTTACCTCTTCCGTGTCGTAGGCGAACAGCCATCAGTCGCGCTCTGATGCCTGTTGGTTCACCCACCAGCTGGCCATGGAGGCGACCGGATATTGCAAGTCCGACCCCATGTTCACGTGGTGCTGAGGCGGCGTTGCTCACCCAGTTGAATGTGTAGTCAGCACCTGCTTCCTGCAACTTACCTTGCCCAGCGAGCCGAATTTCACTGAGCGTCGCAATATCGATGTTGTAGCGCGCCAGTTCCATCGCGACGAGTGCAGTGCGTCGCTCGGGGCGCTCGCTGGAGTTCCGGTCCAGTAGTGTGCGCACGTTCCAGCACCGGATGCTGATTGCGTTGCGCGCAGGCATACGATTGTATTGGTGGGCAATCGCACGCGAGGTGGTAGTTGTGTTTCGAAGGTTTGCTTGAGGGTCTCCGCCCGGAGTCTTTGGCTCAATAGCCTGACCCACCAGGCAGTAGGGATCAGATCTAGCTCGGGAATGTGATTGCAGTGACAGATTGGAATCTGCTTGACGGCAGTCACTCGCAGCCTTGGAGGTACCGGAACGATTCATATATAGTTTGCGACCGTAGTAGGATACGCACCTGCGACCACGGCCAGACGCAGGTGGGTTTTCACTGGTCTGCACCAATTTGACCAGGGGTTGCCTGGCTTGAGGCGGGCAGTAGCAAACCATTGAACACCCGGAGGTGCACTCCCACCGTCAAAGACAATGCGTGGCGCTCGTCCTCTACGCCATTGGAGCTGTGAGCTTATATCCCGCAACCCTGTTGTCTCCTATGGCTATGTTTTACGAGAAGAGGACCATCAACCACTTCCTAACCTCCGAAGAGGATGGACTAGGATACTTGCAGGGCGCCCACACCTGATCGGAGAACGACTGGGGTGCTCAGGCAAAACCTTCGATTAAATGTACACCCGAAAGGCAGAGGGTCCAGCACATGGTGAGTTCACTGACTCATGCGCATTAGTGTCCTGGATTTTATCAGCGAGAAAGGCGAAGCCCAACTCCTACTCAGCGCTCGCTACGAGGAGGCGTGCAGGATATGAGCCAAGGGCGCAACAGTAGCAGCAGTGGGTAGATCATCTGTCAGGATCTATTCACCATCAGCCTCAGCGCACCACAGGCTCTCCCGGCATATATATATATATATATATATATATATATATATATATATATATATATAGAGAGAGAGAGAGAGAGAGAGAGAGAGTGCCCCATGCTGAGGCTGATGTTGCATTCTTGATGCTTCTTCACCGCAGTTGGGCTAAACCAACTTACACTTAAACTAGGTCTTTTTAAGCGGGATAAATTTCATTCCGCTTTATTTGGTTTGTTCTGCCTCCCTGAATAATGTTCTATTAACTGGCCACGTTGCTTACAGAAATTGCGCTTATCTTCGGTAATTTTGTTGCGTTTGTAGCATTTTAAGTAATTTGTGGACATTTCTTACTTATCACGGATTTGTTGCTAACCAAATTACTTCATACGGTAATTTAGCGAAGAGTTATGCCACCGTTTCTGTATGTATTATTGGATTTATTTTATTTCAGCTTATCGTTTAAAGTGAATGGCTGTTGTTTGCTATCCCTGGTATGGTTGCGCTTGATGTGTATGTTGACAAGGTGCCTACCTGTCTATTACCCACTACATCGTTCATACTGGCTCCAGGAGACAGTTGGTCGTTGCTGGAGGGGACGGGGTGCACGGTTCTTGTGGCCGTGCTAGGCTCAAAGAGCGGTTCCATGCACTCAGTGTGGAGCGGACTACGGTCCAGCCACCGCCTTGTGTGCGGTTGATTCCCCAACTACAGCGTGCTTGTGTTTGCCTGTGAAGGAGTGTGGGCCGGCTCTGTTGATGAAACGTGGCTCCCATCCACATGCCTCCCGGTCTTATTCCTTCGGGTTTACACTGGATATGGGGTATGTGGTTGGAGCTGTGGGTGGTGCAGCGCAAGCCAACCATGGTCCCTCTGTAGGCACAGGCGTCCTGTGGCTTGCCACAGTGACAGGCAAATCCGAAACCGGATGCCGCCAGCCATGTATGTATGTGTGCCCCATGCTGAGGCTGATGTTGCATTCTTGATGCTTCTTCACCACAGTTGGGCTAAATCAACTTACACTTAAACTAGGTCTTTTTAAGCTGGATAAATTTCATTCCACTTTATTTGGTTTGTTCTGCTTACCTGAATAATGTTCTATTAACTGGCCACGTTGCTTATGCTAATTGTGCTAACCTTCGGTAATTTTGTTGTGTTTGTAGCATTTTTAAGTAATTTGTGGACATTTCTTACTTATCGTGGATTCGTTGCTAACCAACTTACTTCATATGGTAATTTAGCGAAGAGTTATGCCACCGTATCTGTATGCATTATTGGATTTATTTTATTTCAGCTTATCGTTTAAAGTGAATGGCTGTTGCTTGATATCCCCGGTGTGGCTGCGCTTGATGTGCATGTTGACAAGGTGCCTACCTGTCTATTACCCACTACATCGTTCATACTGGCTCCAGGAGACAGTTGGTCGTTGCTGGAGGGGACGGGGTGCACGGTCCTTGTGGCCGTGCTAGGCTCAAAGAGCGGGTCCATGCACTCAGTGTGGAGCGGACTACGGTCCAGCCACCGCCTTGTGTGCGCTTGATTCCCCAACTACAGCGTGCTTGTGTTTGCATGTGAAGGAGTGTGGGCCGGCTCTGTTGATGAAACGTGGCTCCCATCCACATGCCTCCCGGTCTTATTCCTTCGGGTTTACACTGGATATGGGGTATGTGGTTGGAGCTGTGGGTGGTGCAGCGCAAGCCACCCATGGTCCCTCTGTAGTCTTCCGCACGTGTTTGTGGATAAGGAATGTTGATGAAATCGCATTGTATGCGTCATTTCACAGAAACGATCGAGGAGCTGTGTCTAAGCTAAGCCTAAGAAGATGCCATCAATTGCACATAATCGCACCCTGTCTGTGTATTCCAGAACCAGCTTGGGACAAATTTGTGGGCACGTTCAAATCCCTAGTCGCGAAGGCATCAGAACCGAAAGCTTTTCATCCTCCCCTAAAAAAGAAATCTTTTCAGAGAAGCCGAACACGAAAATATATGGTCTTGAGGGACCGGACTTGGCATGGTTATAGAAACAATCGCAGTTCAGAAAATTGGACGGTGTACGCAACTCAGGCGGACGACTCTGTGCACTTGGTGCTTGAGGACAAGTGCACAAAGTAGCAGTTTGATCCGGCGTAACATTCACTGCGGAAACGGTACTGAAAATGCCATTACCATCCTACACACATATCTCTTGGAGTGGACAATAGCCCCCCCAAAGCACTAAAGGTAACAATCACGCACCTAGACGGATTATTTCAGCCATCTCTGGACTGCAACATAGCTCGGTCAAAGTGGAAACTAGGTTTCATCAAACCTATTCACAAGGGAGCAAGTCGGTACCAGCCTGCCAATAACCGCCCGGTCATCTTCTCCCGGTGTTCGCCAAAGTTATGGAAGAAATTCTGGCCGACGCATTGACGGGCTATTTGGAATGCCATGGTATGTTTATCTACGATCTAGCCAGTGTTATCACCCTAACCCTGTCCGCCAACGAGACCTTTCGGCGCTGAGGCCCATCTATAGGTACAACGATTTCTTCCGTGTACGCTGCTCACGTTAACGTCTTGTTCTCTTCAGGCAACTCCCACGATATTCCCTCCACACCGACGCAATATCGGCACCATTAGCCATAGCCGCGATTTAGTCCTGAAGTCAATGGTTATGCGACAGATGTATTGAAATGCAGTACGTAAAACAAGTCGAACAATTAACGAAGTAGATGCTCGAAATGCCCACCGCCGTTTTGCTGGCACAGCAGCATTCGCCGGATGCTGTTGGCTATAACCCTCTGCAATGTGTCAACGGATATCGCGCGACATTCTTCCACGATGCTCCGCTTCAGTTCTTCCACACACGTGGGTTTCACTTTATAAACTCTTCGTTTCAGGTATCCCCAAAGGAAGAAATCAAGGGGATTCATATCCGGTGAACGTGCCAGCCACTCCAGTGGTCCTCCCCGACCAATCCATCGATGACCGAATGTGTCGTCCAGGAACTGACTCACGGTTCGTGCTGAATGGGCCGGTGCACCATCCTGCTGCCACCAAACCGTACTCAACAGTCCTTCCGCATGCAACCGCGGAATCACCCACGTCTGCAACATTTCTTTGTATGAAGAGGCTAAGAAGTGTGATGTATTAGTTCTGCTACACAACTTACCCGTCACATTTTGAGAAAAGAAGAAAGGTCCGATGATTGTTCGACTTGTTAGTCCAGCCCAGGCCATGACCTGTGTGCCATGTTGCACACGTGAGGCGATGCATTGCCGTGGGTTATTGGTGGCCCAAACATGCCGCTTTTGTGTACCATGCAGACGGAAAATGGCCTCATCGGTAAACATGATGGAATGCACGTCCAAGGTATTCAAGTACAAGCGAGCGAATGTAAGACGATTCACCGAATCGTCTGGTTTTAACACTTGCACCTGCAATGCACCATACCTTCGGAATTCCCTTTCCTTCAATATCCGGTGCACAGCATATGGTGTAGTGGCACAGTGTTGGTCGATCCTCTGAATGCTGAGATGACTATTTTGACGAACCTCTTCGACAACAACACCAGCGGAAATCTCATCCGTGGTAGTACGAGGCCGCCCAGTTCGTTTGGCGTTGCACACGCTCCCAGTTTTGTTAAATTTCTTCACAAGTTGGAGTACGTACTGCGGGTTAACCGGCCTCAATGTGCAGTGCGTATTGTTGTAGAGTCGTGCCGTTGCTGCGGCGTTGGAATGACACTCAAAATAGAGTCGTAGAAGCATTACGCGCTGATCTACTGGCACGTCACGAGACTTCGTTTGCAGATCAACCGTGGACAGCGGTGCATGCACCTTCGGCATTGCTAAGAAAGCGAACTGACATGGATCGGTTTGGTTATCATATTACAAGGATTCAGCGCAGCGTAGGATTTCATCGCGCCGAGACCAATCAGTGGACTGCGTGTTGGTTCACAGATGTGCGTCCGTGTGCATGACTAGCGGCTACAACCAATGACGCTCCCAACTAAGCAATACATCAATTGCATCAGAATTAACGTAACAGTGGACTGCGAGATCAACTTATGAGAGCAACATAGAATAGCAGACAAAGATAGAAAGTGACAATCAATTAAGTATGGTGAATATTTTAATCCGTATGACTGGTTACAAATAAACTGTTAAGGTTGCGCCTTATCAAGTCTTGCATTTTTCGACAGACCTACAAATTGCTAATGGTTCGATAAGCGTTCATCTCATTGTCTCCAACGATCACTTCTTCCTTCCGAAATGAAGACGAACTGATAAGCCATCGAATTACTTTTGTTGGCAAGTTAACCTGGTTTTTCCAGTTCAGCATTCTGCAATGTTCTCATCTTAGTCTAAAACCTGACCAGCAATGGTTTGCGAGGACATGCGTCAAACCGACAAGTAGTGAAGCATATTTGAATGGTGGATGCTACCAAACCCACAATGCGACCCGCAATCTCAATGTGGAACATGATTCGCACAGATTTGAAGCAGACAAGTAAATGCGAATCGTTAGGTATAGCATGTGAAGCACCGCCAATTACCAATGAATATCTTGCGAGCATCTACTATGCCGAAATTCTTCTGTCAAAAGGGGCAGGGCCTACACAAATCAAACTCTGTACCGCCTCCTAAATATTTGTGAATAAGGAATTGAAATGCACCACAAGTGCCGACGCATGGTCCCTCCTGGAAGTCAGGGACTGCCCGGCTGAACCCTTTAACATTGCTCCGTCATCTGTACTCCTCAAGTGCAGCGTCACTTAATGAATGATCCTCTTGTGGGTCGTCTTCGTTGTGGCTGGGATTTTTGAACACTGGTGCTGTTGCGTGAAATCAGCCATGATTATGACACCACGTAATCGGCGGCAGAACCCATCGGACTGTATTTATTCCTTAGTACACGTCAATGTCTAATGAAATAAAATATACTTGTCGAACCATTTTAGTTTCATTAGTGCAACCATCTGATAATTGAGGGGTACGGATCTTGCGCACAATCGTTTTCCATACTCCTTTAGGATTGCCTATATTGCTTCGATAGATGAATCTTGCTGTAGTGACCAGTCCACTTGATTTGTAGCTCAGGTAAGTTCATGGAAGCCAGTTTACAGTATTCCTAGGATGACTGCTATGGAAGCGAGTGTGACAGCAGCAGCTTTCGCCAAGCTAGGGCCACTGGATGTTCACTTGGTATTACTGGATTCATGCCTCACACTCCACGGTCCGGTCCCTCAAGACCATATATTTTCGTGTTCGGCTTCTCTGAAAAGATTTCTTTTTTAGGGGAGGATGAAAAGCTTTCGGTTCTGATGCCTTCGCGACTAGGGATTTGAACGTGCCCACAAATTTGTCCCAAGCTGGTTCTGGAATACACAGACAGGGTGCGATTATGTGCAATTGATGGCATCTTCTTAGGCTTAGCTTAGACACAGCTCCTCGATCGTTTCTGTGAAATGACGCATACAATGCGATTTCATCAACATTCCTTATCCACAAACACGTGCAGCGAGTAGTTCCTTAATTGGCATACACGGTTTGGTGCGAGTCCACCAGCATACGTGTAGTGCTGCCCCAATCTCAGATATCATCTCCGCACTCTCTGCTTCCAGATCACTAGGCCTGTAGGGAATTTGAACCCTTGTTCTATTTCTTTGACGTGTCAAAAGGACGTATGAGCTGAAAGCGATTACGGTTCATTTTGTCTTGGGTATTTTGCAACTAGTGCAAACGGCAGCTTCACATAAAACAGTAAATCTCACCCACCCACATTTCGCCAACACTCAGGTGGATCGAGCTTTAGGGCACACGTAGAACATCCGCATTTCTTTTGGTAGCAGCAGTCTAACGAAATAGGAAAACAAATCTATACCAGCACGTCACCATGATCTGTTGTTGTTCGGTCGTTGTGGGAGTACGATTAGCCGCTCAGCTGTACATCCCGTGGAATTATATCGGAAGTTAAAAGAGTCCCAGAGAGTCCCACCGGCCACCGGAAATTAACTAATGGGCAATACTTTTACGCTTGTTAAGTCATTCGCAACTACTGAATGTGTCATGACCGTGGAACAAACGGTTGAACGTGAATCCTCAGTGATCTATTTACACAGTTTCCATGGATACTTAAAATACCAAAAATTCTAGTACGATGGCATATTAAGGTTTTCCAAATTGGCCGGATACGTATCTGGACGATAAGGAATATTTAAACATTCAAGTCTGCCAAGGCGGGGAACTCAAGTCAAGTCAATAAAATGCTTAATACACCAACAACGCTTGAATATTCAGCCGTAAACAGACTGGCTTCATCAAATAAATGCATCGTACGCGCTGGATTCTTCCATCACCTTTCTTTCTAAAATGGGTGATTAGATTTGACCTAAACGCTTCTTTATCTACTTTAGGATTCTTTTACCATACCAATACTGTAAAATTCCTTCTCATGCTCATTGCGAAACTGATTTTGATTTAATTGTCCAAGCTGATGGAATAAAATGAGATTTGATAAAATCTGTTCAAAAGGCACTGCACTCAGCTTTCTTTTTATTTCTGTATTCTGCTGGAATTAACTCCTTAGGCGGCCGCGCACTTGCAAATAGATCCGATGAGCCTCCAGTAGCTGGTAGACATTGTTCCGGACTCATTTATGCAGAAGTAGCATCTCATATTTCACCGCCTAATTGTTACGAATTCTTATTTTGCTAAGGTGGTTTATGTGAAGGTAACATTCAGTCTACAACAGCGTTGTCACTAACCCTTTTATCATTTGCTGGGATAACATTAAGCAACTGTCGAAGCGCCATCAACATTTGAACACGGTAGCCAGTGCATTACGCACTGCTGTCGAGATGTTGCAAACCACCAGCCAAAAACGTCCGCATCGACCCAATCTGAGCTGGCCTTTGTCGAACTCGACGAGGGTCATTAACATATTTCAAGGACACATGCACCGATATGCGTCCTCACGTCGTATTCACACCCCCAGACATGTGTGGGTGAGTAAATACAGTAGACTTACATGCCATTGGTGGGTCGGCAAATTAGTGCGTTCCAATCTACCCCTGACCAGCGCGGCGCCTAAGCAAAAACGAAAGACTCTTATCAAATGCACTGTAGGCCCAGGCGTCCTGTGGCTTGCCACAGTGACAGGCAAATCCGAAACCGGATGCTGCCAACCATATATATAATAGAGAGAGAGAGAGAGAGAAAGAGAAAGAGAGAGAGATGTGTGTGAAATCAACTTCAATTTTGTGATGCTCTATGAAACGATCTGTCTAGCCTCCTTTACGGGCATATGTCTACTCTCAATGGATTACAGTGATAGGTTAAATTAACAATGTGTCGCTGAACCACGTGTGTTATGAAATGAATCTCCTGATCTGCCAGACAGCAGTACCCACTCACGTTAGAAGCATCTGAACAGATTCACGCGAAATACACTTGCGTTATCCGATCGAAAATTGAGCGATACACAAATCGCAAGAAATAGCAACGACTGCTAATAGTCAACGACACAAACGAGCAAACGCCAGCGAATAGGCGTAATAAGGCACAAATCTGCCGTATTGGTATTTTAAGATAGCACGAGCGAACAGCGTCTCGGCAGAATAGTCTAAATTCCGAATATTTCCCTTCTTCTCCATCAGCCGCTTACAGTTACACAATGGAAGGGCAAAAAATAAAGCTTTGGAAAAGGATCAATAGTAAAATCAACAAGACATCGCCAGCACTGACCAAAGACACCTTACCAGGGCAACGCAAGGCTGTCCACAAACTAGAGCGGTTTGCAGCGGTTTAGCCTCAGTCGCCGGATGGCGCAAACCTCAGTAAATCGAAGTGAGCTCGGACTATTCTGCCCGTTGTTAGCCTGGGATGCGTTACGAGGATTTTCACACAAGGTGTAATCGAGCAGATGCTGAGCCACTGAGCTGGCAGGAAGCTTGGAGCCACTCGTTGCTAATTTCCTTAACACATGTTTAGTGGTCTTAGTTGATAACCTCTGGTAAACACATGAGGCTGTAACTTGAGAGTTAGGCATAATCAAGTTGGATTCATGGCATAGTTCCTTGGTCTGATATAACATCAAGTGCTCAGTTGCGTAGTAGCAGCTTTTATGCTAAAGGAATGCAAGGCATGGCGTAATCGGCAGCAGAATCTTATGTTGCTCTGTAGTTCTTTGTATGCTGGCGTAATGTAGACAATTTTATTAGAATAACCACTCGCCCTTCACTTCTGGAAACCTCTTCCTTATATCTGGCGATAGATCTGTTAAGAGAACCATAATCACCAGTGGCGTAGTCAGGGAAATCTGAATGGGTAGGTCAAAATCTGTAATTTCGGCTTTCAGTATCGTGGTTAGATGAATTGTGGGTTTGGTTGAAATAGGATTTCGGGTTCATTCAACAACATCTCTTCTATATATCTTGTATAGGCCCTTCACATTAAGTACTTCGGGAAATCATACACGAACATGGTGCAATCTCTGGACGCGCACAAGACACCCAGACTTCACATGAACTTGAAACGGAATACTGATACACAATACTTTTATCGATGAAACGCAAGGTCAATCAAAAGGTGACCATCGGCGTTTTGGTAAGACTTCATTGTGGTTCACCAAGCCCTGGAAAGACCAGTCACCCCGCTTGATTGAGAAACGAGTTATACTTATGTGATTTCACATGCACTTTTGGTTCTACCTCGATTCGTTGCAGCTGACAAGCAAGCAGCCCAACCTCCTCATTCCTTTGTCCGTTGAACAAACGCTGTAGGAAAGCGGTGAATCTGGGAACGACGGGTCCTCAACTGATTTGTCCACCGCCATGGGGTTATACCATAAGGTGGCACGATGGTTTGTGCTCCTCTGTAACCCACTGAGCTACGATGAGTAGCCTTCAGAGCCACTCATACCGGACTGGTCAGTCGTTAGAGATCAGGACAACTCAGTCTCGGCATGCTCATCGGAAATCAGGGAGAGGTCGATGACCTCCCCTTAAAACCTAGCCATGGGGGACAACAGGTTTACGGGATGCAAGCTGACTGCTTGATTGTCACAAAGCACCACTATGACGGTGAGAGAGTTCCATCTGGTGCCAAATATTTTGTTACCACCCTGCTCGAGACGGGCAAGCCTTGGTCAAACCGGTGTTAGTCTGTCAAATCCCACTTGTGCTTAACTGTGGTCACAAGTGTGCGATCCACTAAGAGCGAAAAGCGCACGTGCATTGTGCTAAATCCTTGGGAGGACGCGTGTGTCAAACCCCTAGGCATGCCCCATTTCGACTCTGCAACTAAACTTCCGAGCTGGACTTGAGCACCACAGCCTTGTGGGTCAGACTGCTGGGTCGAAGATTAATGGTAAGGCACATTGACATAGACCCCTCTATCGGAATGAGCAGCCGGAGAGTACCACCTCCCATCTCCAATACTCTTTCTCCCCGCCTTTCCACACTCCTCCTCTTCCTTTGTTCTGTAGCAATGGATTGCAGCTAATCTGGCAACTGCTGTCAGCGATCCATCTAGTCCGGCCCTTAGATCATTGATCCCATTACATACTGGTTCGCTCACCGGCGAACCAGTAGAACTTACCCTCACTCTTCACTCGCTTGGACTTGATGCACTGTTTCTGAAACATACACACACACACACGCACACACACACACACACACAAGATGGCAACGTCGTAACTGGTCTTAGACTTCCTGGTGTGCATTAGTATGGTATCCTATAGAGACAAGGAGCTGACCTGGTCCCTGTATTGATCCCTTGTGTACGCTACACTTAAGTTTAGTTGAGTAGGAAAACAAGCTTCGGATTCTCGCATTCAGTTAGGGTTGAATGAGCAAGTTGCTTAGCTAATCCAGGTAAGGGTCACCGATTTCCTGACCTCCAAGTTAGTGTATTAGGATACAGTAGTCCAGATTGTCGAACCACTTTGATTAATCCAGGGAGCAAAATCTCCCGAACACTGGTACCAACAGATTTCGTCCACTTTACTCATGCTAGCAACAAATTTGTAGTGTATTAGCGATTTCCATGGAATCCTTGTTGCGGTGACACCTTGACATTGTTGCCCTCAAACATACCATTGGTTACTATGCGATGATACATCACACAAGTTACATTAGCACCAAGAAGAGAGCTATTGGACGACAGTACGATGGCTACGTATGATTACCACTCATGTAAACGTGTATGGACTATTCCGTGTTTTCACACTGTTGGAACCCGCATTTCATCAAAGCCTCATTGGAAGAACCGGGTTAGCGGATGGACGAGGTTCCTGGTGGCTGTCTTCAGTGTTTTCGTTTATATGTCGTCTACACCTGGACAGCTCTGCACGCGTAAAGATAGTGGTCATTATATTAGATTCTTTGCCGTGAAGGATGTGTGCCTTAACCGCGAAGGTCATGTGAGCTGTGTCAGAGGCTAGTTGGATGGTGATTCACTGCAAAAGTGAGGGTAAACTGTTAGTTAAGTGCGCTGGTCGCCCCTTGTGTATTCAGCGCCAGATCACTTGCTGCACGTAGAATTGGGATTCCGGGCTGCCCTCTCCGGAGCATGTTGACGTGACTGTACAGCCCTTTGGAATTATTGCTAAATCTTATCGCTAAGTTTTCTTGGTGCTTGGGCTTTATTTTATGGGCCAATTGAATGAAAGGATTTTGTAGAGTTATATAGACGTCCCAGGTGTGCGATTTGGAGTTCCAGCACCACAGATACGACTATCTTCCGTCAACTTGGTCACAGCGTCATTGATTTATCCCGTTTGTTCTCAGGGAAGCACGCATATGTAAACTAAGCATCGACTTCTGTTTCCAAATTACATCATTCTTCTGTGTCCATGTAATCCAGACAGAGCCGGTGACGGCCGCTGTTCCACCTGCAATTGTTTTTACTGGTCAATCCAATTGCGCTATCAACTACGGTTTACACGCTCACTGATGAGGGAATGGCATTAGCACATGGTAAGAATTGACGGAAGAGACTTGATACGATAATGTAGCGGATCTTTACATGCTAGGAAAGTGAGCTTGAGGGAAAGTCGGTACGGCTACTTCACTCCGCAGGAGGACTTTATAAAAGTGGTAAACATTGCGCTGCGCCACAATAATCTCTAACCGCGATGACACTTCATTTAGCTTTGCCATATTTTTACTCTGTTTCGATCTCCTCGGCTGGTCAAAGGCGATCGAGAGCGCTGTGTGATTTCTTCCTATGATTACGCGGAACAGTGCGAAATATGTGGGGACTGAATAGATCGGTGACTATAGCAACAGAAGCAACTAACCCTTCCAAGCATGGTAGACACAGATGAGTCCAAGACCAGTGGATGATAAGGGCACCACAACGTGTTCTTGAATAGAAATTTGGATTTAGTATCTCCGGACTGAAAAGTGTTCAGCAACCAAATCTCTGTTTGTCTCTTGAATCTTGTCTCATATAATAAGCCCACTTTTCGATTAGGAAGTTGGACTTATTGTTTGCTTATTTTATTGCTTATTACTTATTTTATAATGATACCCTATGGAGATTGCGGTTCTTGTGCAGTTTTCCTGGACCCTCTGCTGCTCATGAGATTTCTGCGTTAGATATCATGCCGTGCTTTTTCGAGCTGCTGCGGTTGTGTTACGTCACATAGTATTAGTGCATAATGAGGTTCGGATGTACGTGCAGGACTTCTGAATCATTGATTCTGTAATGTTCCTAAGCGTTGCTGATCAAGTAGGTGTTCTTCTTCCCTTGCTCGTTTGGCTTTAAACTAGCCTCATGATTGAAATGACTGAGCACTTTCCATTCCTTGCATGCATTAGGGACAGAGGTTTCTTTTGCAAGTGTGGCTGCAACCATGACCATCTCTTCTTCGCGATGGTGGTTCAAAACATGTGTGAACCGCTTATGTTGCGAGCTTTGCCCAAATCTCTAGCATGTTGTCGTTGCTTCGGAATGTGGACCTACATATCGGCTGACGTGTATGAGGGCTAGTTTGAAAAAGGGTGGTTTCCCTCATTCATGTAACAGCAGACTTAATCGTTAGGATTTGTAGTACAAATCTGCTGTACACTTTTTCTGGTGGACTAAAGGCATACACTGACACCAATTATCAGTAGTGTAGGAGTGACAGGAAACCAAACAGCAATAATCCAACAGCGAGGCATCATAACTCCTCGACTAAAATAGACGATTAGGAACCATGGGTGCGTACACGCGAGGAATGCACACAATCGATGCACGCCACACAACTACTAGACACAGAAACAGTGAGCTCCATGCAACTTTCAACAGAAAATGTCTAGTTTGGTGGCAGATTCTTTGGTAACAACGGAAGCATCTAGTACATGCTATTTCCTATGATCGGTAACTCCGCTTGCACCTTGGGTTCTTACAACTTGACCCGGGGTGATGCAGCTTAAAACAGGCACGGTCGTCCGGTACATGAAAAGTCCTGCGTGCCATCATCCCAGTAGAGACAGGTAAATCCGAAACTGCTCCATTCACTCGACCTGTGTTCACCAAGCACCAGCTTATTTAATCAACCTCGTTGCCATCAGGTCTATGCAAATTCCACAAGCGACCGAAAAAACTTTCTTATAACTATCCTTCTACCCAATAAATATAGCAAATGCAGCAACTAAGGATCAATATCCAAAGTACACCAATAGCAGTAACACAGCAATCTGCAGGGGAGACATTTAGTTGGTAGAATGAGCTGGTGAAACTGGCGTCCGGTCAGTTTAGTTCATATACGCTGCCCATTACGCAGAGTTACTTGTCCTTTACTAGCCAATGAATCTGTTTGGTGTCTCTGAGTAAGTTGAGGCAGTTCAAAATCAAAGCATGTATGCTGTTTTGAATAGCTTGTTTAAACGATGTATTATTCTGTCATGACGCAGCAGCGGGTAGGTGTTTGTAGAATGCAGACAAATTTAAAGAATTTCGGCGTTTCTTTTAATGGACCTTTGCGGTTTGTACGGTTCCTGTTAAGGCAGTAAAAGTATTCCATATCGTCGTACAACCGACCCTGCCAACCGAGAGTAATCACCTGGACAACCCGGCCTTCATATGAACAGCTAACTACTCAACTACCTATTTTGTAGTAAGGATTATGAAAAGATTTGCCTCCACTTGCTTGGTATAGCATCGCTGCATTGTTGACACTAGGCTGAATGTATACACACACTTTTTATATTAGAAAGTTAAGGAATACATTACGTCCTGCTAATGTAAGTACTAGCCTCTTGTAAGGAGGACCATTAAGCTCGCCTATATAGAAGCAGTTTGGATTTTTCAAACCTACACTTGTGAAGCTTGCTGTGGAAAATTGCCTTGTCATCTTGATAGCTTACTCAAGCCTGAGCAAAAATGTCCAAGCCAACCGTATACACATATAGGATTTAAAGCAGAAAACAAGGTGTTGAATCATGTGTATGTCGACGGAAACGTCGCAAAAAGTATTTAGTATTGAGTTCTTTGTGAAAGTCCGTCGGTCTGCTTTATTTTGCCAGCAGATTCCGACGTTTCTCAGTACAATCTGGTCATTGTGGACCTAACCGTGACTTGAACTTAACATCTCCGAAAGCTAACAGACTCAGTCTCGGTTATAATCAATCCTAGTGTGTGTGTGTGTGTGTATAAGAGGTTAAAATTGTACCATCCACCAGAAACACATACATTTATGCTTTTCATATCTACTGGCAGGAATGACAACCTTGAACAAGTGGTTAACATCATGATACTCTAAAAAGATCTATTTGTTTGCGCACTCAGAGCAGTGGCGTTTATCCTATGCTACTAATGCGTCTTTGCATATTTGTCTGCTGCCATCCCTTTCAGGTTTTTCGAAATGCTTTCTTTATTATGATTGTCGTCTGGAGAACTCAACTCGGCGATGACCTACGCATGCTTCAGCGACTTAGTCTTCCTGTTATTTTATTCGTCATCGTGTTATTCCGTCGTGTATAGGTGACAAGTTGGTTTAGCATTTTATTGACAACGTTGGGGAGCAAGTCAACCGAGTGAAGAATTACAAACATGTCATCAACCTTTTGACTAGCACAGAACATGCGGCGTAATGGTTGACTTACACGCGTGCATTTTTGAAGTCCAATGAAACAGCTATCCATCTACTCTGCTTGCACATCGAATGCGCGGAGTAACCCAACAGTGCACACAGTGCTATCGTTGATAGACAGCAAAAACAAAGCCACACGTGTATGCTTAGATGACTACACTAATGCGTTCGGTTGTGTTAACCATGAAATCGTGTTGCATGATCTCCTGGCTTCTGGTATCCAACCACCCATAGCCTTCTTAGTCGAGGATGATTTTGCTAAAGATACTCATAAACCCTGTTTCAACGGTAGGAGCTCCTTGCCTCTTACCAATATTTCCGGTGTCAATCAAAGAGCCATTTTGTCGCCATTCTTATTCGCTGTCAACGTTGGCTCCAGCCCAGTCCCTGAAGAAGCCTTAATGTTAATATGCGCCGATGACGCCCTAATCGACTCGAATCATCTAACTTCAACCTCTTCGACCATGCTACAATATTGGTTGGATATAATCGTGCATTGGTCAAACTCTCGCGACCTACCGCTGAATGCTTCCAAGTGCAAGGATGTACTGTTCTCGCCGCATAAGGCAGGTCGTTACTAGAAACTCGTCGCTGACTGTCCCCAAATTCACATCAATGGTGAAAACCCGAGCTTCTCGAAGTCAGTGAAGTATCTGGGAATCGCACTGAACCACGACGTATCGTGTTCAATTCACGTGCATGAAGTATTCACCAAAGTCAGGCGACTGTCCTTTTATGTCTTACCTCTTCCTTCTTCCTACGTCTCCCACCAGTTGATCCTAGAATTCAGCATTCCAAGTTTATACCACACTGGACCCACTATTCTACTGTAATCTTTCCAGGCCTATTAGCTAAGCATTGCAAACTATTTCCTAGGTCACTGAAACACACATCTCACTGCAGTGGGATTTCTAAACCAAACAATTTGACACATTATGTCTCTTCATTTGAATTCATGCGCAAAAGCTTGCTTCAAAAAGACGCACTAATATCAGGCATCCTTTATAAAGTGTTTTATCCAACTGCAAATGTACTTCCTCAACGTGACGAAACGGCAGATCCATATATACCCACACGCTAGCCTAGGGCTCATCTGTGATACTTTATCTAGCCAGATTTCTGCTTGATCCGAAAATTAAGATTCAAGAACTAAACAGCTAAGTATGTTAATGCTATTGTATCACACATGAAACATTGTTTTACCACCGCTTTTATTGCTTTTGTACGCGTTTTTTGTTTTCTTTACCGTTTCAATCGCGCGTATTATAGCACTGAAAATTTACCCTTCATGGGAGCATAAAAGCAACATCTTGACTCGACTTGAATTGAATCTCCAATGTTTCCAAGCCTACACAAACACTCAAGTGCCTGATTCTACTGCGAGCCATTATCCAACATTCAGCTGACATGTACAGTCAATGTTGCTTGATCACCTCCCTGTCAATGATAGGCGCAGGGATATTTGTAACATGCTACTAATCATCATCTCTTCCCTAAGCCTTATAGACCTGCTTGTTGCGTAATGGAAAAGGCGTATTACCAAGTCATGCTGCAAGATGTTTGAGCTGAGATGTCAATGATGATCAGCTGGATACAACTAAGCTTGTACTTGGTTTCAAACGTCAGACTGTGTGTACACATTAAAAACCTACCCACTGAATTTCAGGAATTTCGTCAGTGGGTTTGACTTGCCTTCACCACCTTCTTCACTTGTTATTTGGGGTTTATATACGGACCAGTCCGCGTGTCGAAGGCAGCGGCGGCATTCGGGACGCTTGAGTACCGAGTGTGGAACAACCATCAGCTTACCATTGGCACGAAGTTGATGGTGTACAAATCCATGGTACTGTCCGTTCTTCTATACGGCAGTGAAACGTGGGCGATGTACCGTCGGGATGTGCGATATCTCGAGCGGTTCCATCAGCAGTGTCTGCGACGGATTTTGCGCATCGGCTGGGGCGACAGAGTTGAAGATACGGATGTGTTGCACCGAAGTGGGATGTATGCAGTGGACTGCATACTTTTACTGAGACACCTTAGGTGGATCGGTCATGTGAGCCGTATGGATTCGACGCGGGTACCGAAGCAGCTGTTATATGGTCAGCTGAGTATTGGGAAGCGGCACGTGGGGAAACCAAAGTTACGATACCAGGACCTGATTAAAGTGAGCCTCACACGTTCTAATCTTGATTGCAGGTCATTGGAATCGAAGGCGGTTGATCGGCGTGCATGGCGCAATCTGATCACGAAGGCAGTTGGTGAGGTGTAGGAGAAAGCCCTCATGCATGCAGAGAAGAAGCGGCCAGTGCGGAAGCGGCAAGCGCGGAGGCGGCAAGCACCGATGGGTTGTTCCCCATCGACATCAAGCGCATGGTGCTGTAGCACATGCGGTCGCGAGTGCCTGAGTCAGGCAGGCTTAATGAGCCATGAGCGAGGCCACTCGGGACTACTATCGAAGCGACGACGGGTCCTGCAGAGAACGTAGGCAGAACCGGCGCAGCGTTTGTAGGTACGCTGCATTAGATTCGACATACTAACAGCGTGCTTGAATGCTAAGTCTATTTATTTCAGGTGGTGGGTTTTCAATTCTGCCTAAATGCTTTTCTTTCTCATATAAATGTCTACCTATATTCCATTAACTTGCACACCTCGCTTAAGCCGATTGTATTCGATTTCCAAAACATTTACGTGTTCGTGGCATTTCCGTAATGTATACTTTCTGACCTCGTGAACTTACCTAGGATTCGTTTGTAAGCAACTTATTTCAAATGCTCATTAACTTAAGGTTTATGTCACCGTTTCCTTATGCATGAATCGCGTTATTATCTTTGTATATCTCTCTCCCTCTCAATTGATTGGCTGTTGTTTGATATCCCCGGTGTGAGTGCTCTTGATGTGCATGTTGACAAGGTGCCTACTTGTCTATTACCCACTACCTCAGCCATACTGGCTCCAGGAGACAGTTTGTCGTTGTTGGAGGGGACGGGGTGCACAGTCCTTGTGGCCGTGTTAGGCTCGAAGAGTGGTTCCATGCAGTCAGTGTGGAGCGGACTACGGTCCAGCCACCGCCTTGTGTGCGCTTGATGCCCAAATACGGGTGGGCTTGTGTTTGCCTGTGAAGGAGTGTGAGACGGCTCCGTTGATGAAACGTGGTTCCCATCCACATGCCTCCCGGTCTTATTCCTTCGGGTTTCCACTGGATATGGAGTGTATGGTTGGAGCTGTGGGTGGTGCAGCGCAAGCCATCCATGGTCCCTATGTAGGCGCGGGCGTCCTGTGGCTTGCCACAGTGACAGGCAAATCCGAAACCGGATGCCGCCAACCATATACGGACCATCAACAACTTTGAATAGTGGACTTGAAAGCCATTTATTAAAAGAAGTCTAAAGAACATAGTATGACATTGACACACACCTTCCCGTGTTGAAATGCGGCGGAGGAAGGCCTAAACATCTGCGAAGATGTCAAAAGAAAGTAATAATCGCCTGATCGATTTCACGAAATTTTCTTGGTGGATACTGTATTTGGCTTAGTAACCAGTGGAACGTCAGTAGGCGGCAAAATAATTTTCGTGCTCAAATAGATACTGGTTTTATACTGTCAGGTAACATTGACACACATGGCTTTGCGGAAATCCTTGAAAAAGTTCCAATTTGCGAGAACCAGTAAACTGATGCACCACAGTCATTGAATCGTCACTTTTCGTTGTGTTCATTTGAAGAAAAAGTAAGGACACTTCATATAATGTTAATTGTTATAACTATGGCGTTTTACCGTTTGATAATATGGCAATAATTAAAGCAGTACTTTAAACAGAGCGAGTTGTATAAACAACCAAAGCGAATGAAAAGTTATGTGCGTGATTATTAATGATTATAAATGCAAATTCACCCATAATCAAGACTTTTCACATGAATGGCTGAAAGTTTCTCTTTCAGTGTAAAAATATTGCACCAACGTCCCTGAAGAGAAACGTTCAGTTCGTTCAATTTTTAAAACATGACTGCAGCGTAGCCAAGGTGGAACACTCAAGATATACCCTCAAGCCTCACTGCAAGGGATGAGGAGTCATTCAGAACTAGATTTACTTCATCAGAAAATTCATAAAGGTTCACCATAAATTTTCGTCTTGAAGACCAACAAATCTCTGTATTTATAAGCAACTTCTGATAGAGAGACGCTATTTCTTGGCATATTCAGCGGAACAATCGCGCATTTTTAGTTCGACTCCTGTTGCAATTAATTATATTTACATCATTCAAGACGTCATGTAAAATCTCACACATTGTAATTAATACCAACCCATGTCTGTTCAGGGCGCAATGAGAAGAAATTATTGTAATATTTTTTTTACCTTGCTCTGACAATGAAACCCACTGTTCCTCCTGTCATCGCTGCTGTTTCATCCGCATAGACTGCGAAGCATCAAGACCAAAGAATGTCGTTTTCACGGAATAAATCATTGCCATATCTGAAAGTTTTCTCACCAGGTGTTTTCTCCTGTAGAGGTTGACAAAACACAATATGTTCAATGATAACCAGAATCCAGAACGCGAACAAAACAATCAATTCGGCTTCATTTGAAATATCTGTGCTTTCAGCCAACTGAAGTGAACGCTACTTGGCGACAGACATCAGCTCAACCACCTATTGTACCAAGTCATCCAATTTATCTCTAATTCTCCCTTTAGCTTTGTTGTCAGAACATGGGATACCTTTAAAAACTTTGGCTATTTTGTCGTCGAACATAACTGATGCGACTTCTATTGCTGAAGGAATAACAAGCTTCTCAACGACAGAATGGGGTTCATCTTGTTTCTCGTTTTCACTAATACAGCATTTGATATCTGAAGACATTTGTCAAGCATAAAAAGTCTTTAACTAACAAATCTGGTTTGGAGTCTTTCACAATTATAGTAGTATTGGCACCCTAACAATATGGATTTGTTGAAAATAAAGGGACCACACGAGCATCACTTTGTATGACTTGCAATATCACCCGTTGGACGCGCACCCCAGATTAAAAAGCAATTATCCAACGTAATCTGAACTAGGATATGTTCAGTTTAATTCGACCAGCGGCACTCTCAGTCCATTTCAACATTGCGCCGGAATTCAAGGCAACTAGTTTTGCGACACTGTGTGGCTACGGTTGTAGGACACGTGTCTTAGAGTATCCAGTATAGAAACGTTGTCACAGCCAAGTGAAAAAGTTAATCTATTCATGTTTTATATTCCGTTCTCTGTACATGTATCCAAACGAAGCCACTTGGCATGCAACCGACAGGTCAGTCTAATTGTCGTCGGAAGAATGACGTGACCCGGAAACGCTCAGCGGTAACTTAGTCGCAAACAATGTCGGCCATTCCATGGCTAACCAACAGCGATACCGAAGTTGTTAACATGTTCCAGTTAAATGACATGAATGGTGTCATTTAAACGATTATACAGAATGAGAACCACAGCTCAGCAATTTCTCCGTTGCTTGTTATTCAAAAGAATCGCTTCCGCTGTTTTCTTTTCTGCGCCAACCACTCAGTTCGAGAGCGATTTCCCACAATGGGCCCGATATTCTTGTGGGGAAAGTGCCGAGCCGTCACCGCAGTTTGAAGTTACCTGTCCCAGTCCTAAATTAGCTAGCAGGAAAATCGTTTAAGGTAAGAAATCAGTTGGTAGCTGTACCACTATTAATGATATCAAACATATCTGCACTTCAGTTAGAATCTGTGATCACAATGTCCGGGGTCTGTAATAGGACAGTTTGATGCCATGTGTATACACGATGAGTACCGCAATAGATCGACAACTATTATCTTCCATGTTTTACTGTTGCAACTACACTGATCGCTGTTCTCAACTGAAGTGCCTAACTTGCAAGTGGCTTGTGACAGCGTTCGCGTGCAAGTATGACACGACACTTGTTATTGCACGTAAAATTATCCGCCATTTGGTGTACAGTTTATGAAAAACCATCGCCAGCTTGATTGGTATTTATCACCGCGCTGGACTCACTTATCGTAACGAGCAAGCCTAACCCGTGGATCATGCTGTGTATATTCGGAGCACAGGCCTACAATGATCTGCTCGCTGGAAGGTATTGGTTTCGATTGGATGCGGCAGCTAATTACTGCTTGATTTCGTATCATGCATACAATTCTGGATGATGTCTACCTTTTATAAGCTATGGGAATGGCATTCAAACAAACACAGTTTGGAAACCTGATTGATTACTGCAGAGGGAACACTGCATAGTCCTAAAATTACATCACTTAGCGACACTATTATACATCTGAACAGTGCTTGTTGCAGGGCCGATGCGCCACATCAATATGTTGAAGCCTGGTATTCTGATCTGTACAATGTGACGCTAGCTTAATTTTATCCTGTGTGTTGTTTTGAAAAGATATCGATTATTTTTCACTCCTCTACATGTGATGATGAGGTTACTTTTCTGCTTCAAATCTACCTACAGGAAGCATTCAGCGCAGAGTCGACAACCCATTCTGTTGATCTTCCAGTCTGTGTTCTCTCGTGTGGTGCTGTGATTATGGGCACATCGAATGGTGAGCATACCGCTGTCAGCAACGCTCACTACAGGTTCAGTTGGACATAATACTTAAGTTGGAAATTGCAGGAGTAAGCAACTCTCACATCAACCAATGGCAATTCACATGCTGTGTTGCTGCAGTTAGCGCTAAATAACCAGGAGAAATACATTTGAAACGCCAAGATAAATTGTTCATTTTATGCGTTTGAAATGAAACTTGAGCGCCATGGGTGTCTACCTTTATGCAGTCTCCTCACTCCCCAGCGTTATCCGAATCTGACATGTGCAGAAACAACCAGTAACCCAATACTTGGCAAATTATTCACATCAACAACAGGACACAGAAATTAAGCTTTCTTTCAGTGTACCTAGAAGCTTGTTAACTTTCTTGTCACCCACGTGTTTACTACCTGGTAATGAACCACCACTTTTCACATCAAATATCACAGTAAACGGTTCTACAACACATATCAGTTGTCCATAACGAAGCGATGGATTTAGAAGTGGTTGTTCTCTACCCTATGTTATCAAACCCTCCATGAATGACCCGTCGAACTCCCGCCCTGTGATGCCAACTCGTTGGGTCGGGCTTGTCCGGTTTCAGCAACTGGTTTGGTGGCAGTGTTCCACGAAACGGTGGGTTTTCGTCTGGCAATTGTCCTCCCTATAAAGAGCCATAAATGGCCGTTTACTAACACGGCGACGTGGTGGTGGTGGTGACTGGCGTTAGAAAGAGTACTCTCTCTTACTTTACTCTGGTAGAGCATCTCATTCCATGAGCCTAAGTTTAAATTTGCTGGGAGGATTAGGCCCCTTCTGGTAATCGCTCAAACGAAAGATGTTTGAACTAGGTAATCATTCAGCGACCTCCAATGAGCTTGATTCTTTGACCTTTCCGATACCTTGTGGGTTGGCTAGTCAGGCAAAGGCTTGGAATGGCGTACCCTAAAACGATGTTGCTTCGGATTTGGCAACCGAGTATTATCACATCCTCTGAGGAGACCATGAACTACTCTATGTTATACACAGATTCTCTTTCAAGGTAACCTTATATTTCTTAGATTTCATAGGCTTTTGGTTTCTCTTCGTCGATTCACAGACAGCCATCTATCTATGCGTGCCAAGCATATTTAAATAAATAGATATATAAATCCTTTTTGCTGGACGGTGTGGGAAAATGTTTCGCATACTGACCAAACAACAAGTATTTGTGTTTCATAGACAAAGTCATCCACTATAGGGCTGAGGGGACATCATATTAGCACACGACGTTGGAATGTATGTAACTAAATATCCACGTTACAGCATTGTTGAACTATATAGTAGGCTAATGTCAGTATCGCACATCCATTGTGTTAAGGGATGAAAACAGCTAGGTTGGGGAGAAGTGCTGAGGGACAGGTTTCTCAAATTTATTTAAAGACTTCCATAAATCTGCTTTCGTATGTTTCCAGTTTCGGCGATTCCGCGTTGACTTGTGCCTCATCTATGCCGGATCTATGCATAATGTGTGCGGTTAACACGAATGCCATGCTGTTCTATCAACTGTGACTTGGAAATGGAGAGCACACTATTTGATACTGCAAGAGTCTCCAGGCAGGAAGGAAACTTGCATCACCATCAGCCACTCGGACATTGCTCAGACCATCGGTGATGCAATGGCATAGGGGTTGCCAACTGGTTTCACAAGGTCCAACGTAACAACGTTGTGTCTCGCCTTAGTTTAACCAATAAGTGGATCACGAAGTAGGCCAGACAACGAATCAGCATGCCCAATGAGGAGTCTCGGTGCGAATTGTGTGCTCTTTGTGAGCATGAGTAAAGCACCGAATAGTTTTGGTTCGGCGTGACACTCATCAGGAACGGAATTTTCACCAGTGTGCACCCATCATTATAAATAACTAAAAAAATGAATAAACGTTTTATTCCTCGATGGTGCGAATCACAGACCAATTGAGTGGTCTTATCGACATGTGCAAAGTGATCACTTAATATAGTTAATTTTATGTCTTTTGTTCAGTGGTTCCCATTTGGGTTTTTGAAGAGATTAGCGGTTTGAAAATAGTAGAGAGATTAAGAAAATGGGAGCAATAATAATGGTACATTTCACGGAAAGTTCAAGTAAAATGATACGGTCATCCATGGAACTGTCCCCAGGGGACTTGCTTCCATGTAGGGAATTCCCACGATGGGTTTCTCCCGCACATCTATGCTCCAATTGGCTCTCTTCCGGTGTGGCAAAATAGTAAATAGGCCATCAGACTGGGTCTCAAGTATTTATTTTAAGGGCTGTTTTATGCATACATTATGGGCGATGAAACCTCAGTCCGTTCCGTTATGCGGATCAATCAAGTGTGGCAATTTTTGTTTTAAGCCAGCTGATAAAGCACATTATTCTAATTTGTCAGTCCTCTGGTCCGTTATGATGGCCTATGCATGTACTATGGTAATCTCGTTACCGACTCATGGCTTCAATGCACGGGGTGACCTTAGGAAACCGCCAGTCAATTTGCTTGCATGACAACGCAGTACTCTCTGTAGAAACTAATCTGAATGAGCTAGCGTGAGAGTGACCAATTGTCAAGTCAATTTTTCCAGCTATTGAACGATGTACGCCGTTGGGAAGACGTATCAGGAGAGTGAACAAAGTTTTATCAATGTGATGGGGTGACACGTTACGTTTTGGTTGGAGCGTCTACTACATCACAATATGGTTCATCAGCTCGAAAGTATGCATGGTCATCATCTAGGCGTAAGCAATCCAGAATGGCTTGCGAACTAAGGCATACGTGCGTGAGCAATTACGCAATCGTCATGGCCTGTGTAAGCGCCAAAAATATTTCTCCACTATGGTCACACAGCTGGGTCAACCCTAAGGTTAATTGTTACCTTGAGAATATGATACGTGCAAGTCATTCAGTCACAATCATACTTCGATTAACCCTAGTTATCAATATTAAGTTTGTGTGGAACAGAGATTTACAGCAGATAGAAAAACAATGTTTAACCGTGCCCATGTGATGGCCAGGATGAGGACGATGAAATGGTAAAATAAACATAGTGACAAATGAGGAGCGTTTTGGTGGACTCATCATGGCAATCTCGCGGAAATGTGTGTTAAAGCCTGTACAGTGTAAACGTGAGCACCGTTTGTCCATTTATGCCTTCACCCAATGTACACCGAAAATCTTTCGTAATGTAGGTGGATTGAGGGTGCGCCAAGACGAACTTCCATGTCTGGCCCACATGAAGCGTGAAAAAATTCCAGCGACATTCTAGCTAGCAATATTGTGTGACGTAGTTGACACATGTAACAAAACTGTGGAAAGTCGCGACTGACGTATTTGGAGTTTCGTAAGACCTTTAAGCATTGATACTGAGCACTGCAACAGTTTAGGATCCTCAGCCCAAGTTGATACGGAAGGTAGAACGATCTCTTGACGCGCCTTATTGGGCATGTCTATGAAGTTTACGCTGCGGCGAGACCTTGCTTCCACGGTGTCTGTCAGGCTAGATATATAGTTCACATACCGCCGCATGCAGGAGTTATGCATTTGGGGGCAGACGGAAGAGTTAAGTCGCCGGAATGTGGTCCACAGAAGACTAACATCTTGGTATCCGAGCAACTAAAATGGAAATTAGTCACCTTTGCATGCTATTAAATATGTAAATACTTCTGAGCTGATAGCGGATTATAAATGTAATAGTACAAGTGATGCGATTCTAGTCTGGTTGGTCACATATTCGTATTCTGTGGACGACGCACTAATCCGTCGAATATCAAATTTTTACCAGACTGCTTTATTTACAACGAATGCAGTTACGCCGTTGTGCCAATTACCCACGTTATTAAATATGTGCGGTAGTAAGAAAAGTAAGTGTCGGGCCCTTTTTATTACTACATAATAGATGTTCAAACGGTCATCCTCAGTGAGCGATGTAGAGCAATCTACCTATTGCTTCTGCCATATTTTTCAGTTATTTCTTTCAACAATAATAAGGTATATTTCTTGTGGTACTGGGAAACCGACCCACCAGGGGACGGATCAGATTTACATTGCAAACGCTAACTTTTGATCCATACGCAATAGGAAGATTGGATCGGAGTAAAGAAAACATCCGAAATTGCACTAGCACCGACCAAGAAATTTTGATAGTGTTGGTAACTTCATTACATTTTGGCATGAATCAAAGCTTGAGGAACCTGTCTACCCAGCTCTTTTACGACGGATGGTGATGCAACATAAACAGGACTGAAGTACGTGGGTGACAAAACGAAACTAAACTGGTTCCATTCCTACATAGATTGAGCAGCAAGTTCAACTGTAACAAGAGCCACCTATTCAATTTAAATTCGTGGCGTCTTTTTTTGTAGTTGCTCTGCTACCCGGTCTCCACTTTACTGATCTGCGGGACGACAGGATATTTGAAGCACCCACCGACACTCATTGTTCGACAGAGCAGCTATCCCCGCCCAGTCAGCGGATGAACAAGATAATCCTGATCTAACAACGGCCAGCCTCACACCCAAAAATGAAAGCTGGCAATAGTAATACTGACTGCGCCTCCGCGATCGAAGAAGATACAGTCCAACGATACCCACTGCCAGCAAATTCGAGCATTAATTATGCAATGGATCGATCGAGCATACCTCAAACACCGTTTGTTCAATTATGTTCTCAGATAGCCGTCTATATGTCCTTTGGGCCAATCTGATCGATTGCATGAGAATCACGCTCGGGGGCGCTGACGGTATTTGGCCGGGCATACTGCTGTGGACAGTGATAAGTGCGTTCTACTCATTGCCTCGGTTGTACGGTGAAGGTAAATCGTCATCACCTACCGTTTCTTATCAAGGTTACCGGTGCTGACTGCACAACTGATCAGGATGCAGTGCATGCATTTTGTATATTGGAATAACTGTGAAAGGGGGCATTTCGATAAACTGACAGCTGCACTTCGATTTGAAAATAATTTGGCATGGAAGCGTTCATGACCATAGGCACTCTCAAGGCATCATTAGGTGGGCGTATGTTGGTCATACAGTGTCTCTTGAATCTCACTGTCTAATTAGCATACAGTAGGGGAGAACATCCCGCCAGCTGTCAATTCTCCTTTTGGACGTCTAGTGAAGGGGGTCGCGTGATTTTCAATTAAAGTCAATCATGCGGAAGGAACACAGGCTCCTAACCCCCATCACGTCACACTACGTTCCAAAGTGCCGGCACACTTGCAACCGGTCTGTTATTTTGGTCCCCAGACGTTATACACGCCCCACTCTTCCTTGCACCACAAATTAGTGAACTCAAGAATATGAGGTGTAATTAAAACAAAATACACAGTAAGCGTTTATCAATACTAGGTATTATTAACGTTGATGGAAATAAAAAGATTATAGCAAAGAAAGAAGCACACTCCATTCAACGTCTGGCCTGATGGCTGCTCCATGGGAACACGCAGGTCAGGAGCAAATACACCCATCCAGTTAGCGTTGTCAAGTTGCAATCTCTGAGTTTATCGGTTCTCCACACTGCATACAGCGGAACGAACTATCATTTTTGATAATTATTACTGCGTTCAGCATGCTTTTCTGCCAATCGCTCACACGATGGGCCCTACCTCACTAGCGTTTACTCCTGATTCAGTTACTATATAGCAATCATGAATACCAACCAATCTGTTAATTGCGACGAAGGTGAAATACGTGGAGCACTTACAACCTCCGTCGTATTATAAGAGCTGGCAAGGTAGATAAATGATGGATATAGCTCGCGTGAAACACCATATATCTGACAGTCTCTATTGAGACTGCTTTTCAACTTCTCGGCCATATATGGCTACTGCAGTTTGGGACAGGTTAAAACAGGTAACATCAATTGAAAGCTAAAAGGAATATAATAGTGGACAGCTCACTTCCTCAGCTTTCCCAAGAAACTGTTGAAGACACTACTGGACTAAATACATGTGTGAAACATTCCCGCAGAAACCGAAGCTGGCTAGTTGATGACCCACAGGAATAAATTAAATTTTCTTGGATAATCACGCTCTACGACATAATAACTGAACATATTGAGGAAACTAGTCGGAACTTTACGGACTACCTTTCCAATGATACTGCCTGGATCAGTTTGCTGGTAAATTTAGCGAGCTGATTAAATCCGCATCGGAAAACAGGGCCGTTCGTACTGCAGCTACGCCATCATTCATTCGGAGTAGAGTTCGAAAAGACAAGGCGTTAAGAGACGCAGCGTAGCATGTGTACTGAGTGGAGCTTAACCCTGACAACTGGAGCAACTAGGTTGTGAAGCATAATCAATGCTGCATACTTATCCGAGTGGACACATTATTACACCAGCCATGCCTGGCGGTAAGCTGTTTTGCTTACAACAAGCTTCTGTGCAAACATGTGAACAGCCTCCGGAAAGTGAAGCGGAATGTTCAACCACTCAGCTCAGAAAATGGATGTGCTCAAACCGTGGAAGACGCAACTATCCTACTTTGGCTCTAATATGCTTCAATATTCTGATGCGCCACTGGCATGTACCACATACCTGCCCCATTCGCTCATCCACCCAGATATCACTTTCAGTTCAACGAACATTTTGAGGATGCTGCTATCTTTGCGCACCCATATTTCTTCCGGAGTTGACCACATTCACTTTAAAACACTGCAGTTGGTTACTACGAGGGTAGCTGAGCCATAAACCCGATTTTCCCGATGCCTGATTGTCAAGTCAAGTAAAGATGAATCTTATACATCCGCGTTGGAGTATTTTCCTCTATTTACGCTAATACTACGGACGTAGTTCAACATAGAGTCGGTGAGGAAATGATGTGAAATGACACGAACGATAAAAGGAGTTCCTTTTCAAATAATAAAACATTCTCGCAGTTATTACATCATCGCTTTTGGGTAGACTAACCAGTGCGACAGATAAAGCGAGTTGCGATACGTAGAGGTACGGGGGAAATAGAACTTTAACTTTTGACCGCGTGGAAGAAACGGATGCCGTCCTTGATAAAACATTGTGTGGGGAGTGAGAGGAGTGATTTAAAATCTTCGATGAGAAGTTAAAGCATGCGTCAAAATGCTTGACAACCACATGATCAACGAGAAATTCTCGGCTTAATTCAGAGATTCGCGACAGAAATTTTAGTGGTCACACAAGAAAATTAAAATCCTTTTGTAGAATTTCGGGGAACATAACACTGGAACAGTAAAGCCAATGTGGGAGAATACGTGCATTTACAAATATTAGAATTAGGTCATGTGGTCCGGAGAGTATTCTGAGCCTAACAGAGTTAAACGGTAGTCTTCTGACCTTTGAAAATTTTAAAGATTATGAGTCGACCGGGGTAAATTGTAGGATAAAACACAGAGATACTTTAAGGCATATGAAAGAGTGATGCTTTGGTCACTCGCGCCCAAAGGTGGCGAGGCGTTTAAAAAAGACCGCAATCTGTCGGGGCGGAGAAAAGGGAATATGATATCGCAACACTTAGAAGGGTTGGGGGAGAGGGAGCAGAAACATGACAAAGGAAAGAATTCATCCAATCCTAGTTGGTGTTTCGATGATTCCTCAATTATTGGGGCTGTACAACCTAGGACGACATCGTCAGTGTACTTACACTCGATAAAACTGTTCTAGACAGACACTCATCATAGGTGGAAAACAAAAAGAGGGATAGAGTAGATCCTTGTAAGGGTATCATTACCCGGATGTTAAGCGTGGTGGGCTTACGGAGCCGACCAACTAACACCCAGTGATTTTCCTCCTGATGCTCTCACAGGTGATGGAGTGGATCATAGTTAAGGCACTCATTGGTAACCTCGAAAGGTCTAAAATCATACCACCGGAACAACACCGCTACCGTCAGCATCGGGCATGTACTAGCAATCTACTGATTGTGCGTGGTATTTCGACTGAAATAACTGGTAGTGGGACTTGCACTGGTGTCACCTATCTAGACTTTTCTAACGCATTGACCGCCTAGATCACGGCATTCTTTTCTACAAGCTGTAAACGTACAAAATTGAGGACATTGTATTTGGATGGATCTGAACTTTTTCTTTCATTAATGACTTCGGATTCAGGTTCGGAACTCATTTTCTGATCATGTGGTTGTAGACTAAGATTTTTCACAAGGGTCAGTTTTGGATCCGCATTTAGTCTTGATCTTCATTAAGGACCTGGTATGTGTCATCGAGTTGAATTTTCTGCATTTTGCCGATAGCAGCAAGACATGGAGGAACATCGGTAGTCATGAAGATGACAGTCTGCTGCAACGAGACTTAGACCGTGCTTTTGAAAGGTCAAAGACAAATCTACTTCCATCTGATGCGGACAAGTGCACAACGGTACATGTGCGTCGGAAGCCCGCTTACAAATATAGCACGTTGAAAACCGCCTCACAGGAGTGCGACCTTGGAGTGGTGAGGCAAGACGATCTCGGCTGTTTGGCGCAGTTCTTGAAGACGTTCACAACAACGAACCAACATGTTGATCTCTTACAGAGGACGTTCGAGCGGCTCGAGCCCTTCATCTTCCCTCAAATTCTCAATGGGTGTGTGAGGCCCCATGTAGAGTACGCGATTCATGCCTGGCAACCCTGGCTAATACACGATCTGGCTACACTAGACAAACCACAGCGAAGGACCGTCCAAAATGCGAAGGAATTGTTGCACCTGCCGTACCATCTGTGCCTGGAAATCTCTTGAATATTCAGCGGAATTTATTGCCATCTATGGGATGAACGGATTCTGGCTTACCAGAATTTGAAGAACCCCGGTTACGCTTGCCGTTCCCTACTGAAACTTAGCCGCAACTCAAAATTGTGGGGTCACAAGTTGAAACCATCTACCCAATGCAGTAGGCTGGAATGTAGACGAAATTATTTTCCTCTTCAAATTTGGCTGCCGTGGAACGCTTTTTTGACGCCTGTCATTGTTGTGCTTTCGTTACCCATTTTTACAAGACGACTCGACGACGCATTACGTCATCTGCATCACTTGAGAGGAATACGTTTCATCGAGTGGCGACAAGACGCAGACAACTATTGCACTTACCAACCTCCAGGAAACCGAGTTAAACGGATTTGGCCCGTGTTAATGTGCATAATATGGTGAGTCTACAGGTGTGCGTTGCACGTTAGTGAAAATCTTTTGAACTTAGGTGATTCACACAAACCATCACACGGGACCTGTCAAATCTTTTTCATCCGTGTTATACCATTGTTCCATTGTTCCCTTCTTATACTAACATATGTCATAGAAGTCTATATGTGGCGATTCATCGAAGAATTATCCGGGTAGATGTAGCGTCAAGTTCAAGTAGTTAACATGGCTACGTCAATAAGTGTCAAGTATGCAAGCAAGCATTTGGGCCATTTGAAAGTCAAAACGGATATTCTTATGGAGATAGGCATATCAGTAAGCAGAAGTTTTCAAGGCCTTTTAAGACACATATACCACTTTCCTTGTTTACGTTTTAGCAAAACAAACCTCGGAATTTTACAGAATTGTTAACTGATGGATTTCTCAATCAAGAGCTTCTATTTTGTTGCATTCAGCTCCGTTATACAAACTGATGAGCGGACGGCGACTGATGTTGCTGCTAACTTAGGCAGTCTTGGGCGTAACTTTAACAGTTTGCTTTCTGATGATGCATATGGTATACGACAAAGGAAACACAAGCAAGTAGGACCAGTGTTGGCTGAATATAAGTTGCGAATGCTGGACGAACTGTGTGAACATAAACTCGCCAACTGACAGTGAGTAGGGAATACTTGAAAACTTAAAAGCTCACATACAAATAATGATTCATAATTCTCGTGCTACAGAGGAACCGTGTCCACAAATTCTGCATGCAATGACCATCATATATATTTCAGGCCAGTCTTTGCACGTATGAAAAATCTACACTTTACTTCCGGCAACCATCGTTGATGAGCAATCCCATAGATCCTAAAGTCCAACAGTGAACGGAAGCTAAGAGTTTCATAAGCTAACCTCAGACGACATACTAACCTTGAATTGGTCACGAAGTTGGCAGTAGACAAAGCTTTAGGCGGCAATCATTAACGCATTCTACTATCCCGAGATGCTTTAACCAAAACACCTTTGGAAACTCGTCAGTAATAGCAAACTTGGTGGCTACTAAACAGCATAACCATTTGGGAACCTTCTAGTGCTCCCGTTTATGATGCATTTCAAACAACCTTTACGCCCTCTAAGTGGTTCACTTCAATCTCTCCGTCCTCATTAAGCAGTCATAAAAGCAAAGTGCACCGAACCATCTTATATCAAGATTACTTCCAGGTTGCAGACTGAAGGGAAAAGAGGTTTCCGCACAACCGCCCCATCCACAATTCCAAGTAGGAGATTCCGTAGATTTCACTGCGTGAAACAATATGTTATGTTACGAATAGCTTTATTATGGCTTTAGAAATGCCTAACATTTCTATCATGCAGATAACGCATAACACTGACCGCTTTGAAATAATTTGGTTAACCATTCATTCTGTACTTTGGATGCTTGTGTACCGGGTTACGTATGGTTGTGTATTTGTTTAAATCATTACCTGTCGGACCGTCATCGTGTAGTACAGCAGTACAAAACGAACAATAAGTGATTGAATCCCGCATAACACTAATGCATAAAATAATAGTCTCCGATCCAATTAATAACAGTGTTGCTCAGTAGATCAGTATGACGTCCAGACATGCAAGTGCCCATTTATTTCGGCCATTTATCAACCTCATCACTTTCATCTTGCCTTCTGACCATATTTGTCTGTGCCGACGTCGAGTATCGAAAGGGAATAGTTTGGCTAACTGACAGATCTCCTCTGTTAGCTTATTGGAAACCACCGAGACGTCATTATCATCCCTATTGTTTACGGACTGCATTTAGATATCATACCATTGTAGAAACCAGTTAGGTGCGCATTAGGCTATGAGAGCTTGGATTTGCAACATATTCATGCATTACCAATGGCCTAAGCAGCCGCATACATGCAAACAGTACAATACATTAGTCGCTGTGGAATTGAAGGTAGTTGTTAACTTTTGGGTTAAACTTGTTTACAGCCATTATCCAGTTAATAGTATTAGGCTTGGGCAATTTTCTGCTACTGCTGAAGTCTCTGTGGGGCAACCACTGCAAGATGCTACCGGAAACAGTCCATTGTGTTTGTCACAAAAAGAGAAGTGCACCAAGTCTCTCACACCACTTCACCTCTTTTTCGATTTTGCTGCCGGGCTCATCTGACCACTAAGTATCTTGATGTGTTAAGTAAACGGGGAATAAACCGGCTACCGGCTTATTCCTTGGTCTACTCAACTTTTGCAACTACTCATCACCCGGTCAAATACCACGAAAGGTTCGAACTGACTGCTAAAGCAAGGGTCATCAAACGTTTTTTACGCTCGACCGGATAGCTATAAAAATTGACTGGTGCGGGCCGGATTATTAGAAAAATAACCAACGTGGTACGGATAACTAATAAAATGGTTAGTGTGGGCCGCCCACTCATCACGCATCATACTTAGGAGTTAGAATAAAAACTATGGGGAAAAACAACGAAAAGGCGTCACTCCACGTCCAGTTTTCTTTTCCTTATTGCTCTGGTGAAGTCTGAAACATTTGGGATCTGAACTAGAAAATTATAAATAATTAAAATAGAAAAATTTAGTTGAAACATTGGAAAAATAGTGGAGTGGGGGCATTGGTGGAACATGCATTTAGCAATATTATAATGTGTGAACCTCAACAATTTACGCTTCCAGCGCGATTTCATACTATCAACTTGCAATTCGTTCAAATTATGGCTCGCAAATGACACATGCATAAACGAAGGGCGTTTTATATGAGTTGTACTTCAAGTAAGCGGACCAACTCCAGTATTGTGGCACAAAGGTGGAGGTAAACGGAAACACGGTAGGCTGCACGTATGAATGGGTATCACGAGTGCTCATTCACATCAATGTTCCAACGATGTGAGCTCACTAATAGTACGTTAGTACGGTCTCACAAGTAGAAAGCTTAAGATGTCTCAGGCTAGTGTCCAAACAGTATAAAGATTACTGACCATGCAACATGCATTATCAAATGTAAGTTTTATCACACTTTCTTATTCCCTATATTGTATCAAGCAAATTCGGGTACGGCCGGCAGGCCGGATGAACTGGGGTCGCGGGCCGGATCCGACCCTAGTGCCGTGGTTTGATGACCCCTGTTCTAATGCTTAGGTTCTTTTGTAACATCGACTTTCAATTCAGGGACACTTGCACAAATGAATATTTTGCGTCAGCGCTAATCACGATGTTGGCGAGCATGGCGCGTGGATCAGTGCGCTTTGGCGTGTACTCCGCACATTCTAGCTAACAGTAAAAGAATAACTCACAACTACCGGATTTTACAATAAGCGGAACCTCGGTTGAAGTGTTCAGTCTGCATAAGTATCGATACTAAGTTTACAACAAGTATGAATTGATTGCACATTACGTAAAAACCAGACCCATGGCGCGTACACCAAGACTCAAAAATGATGTGCTAACCGCTGCGTCAGGTGGTGTTATGGAGCTAAATGGCCTACTGATAAAGGCGTACGCCGTCAAGCACTATATGGTCGGTCCCACACAGCTAATAGTAACTTTAGGTAAAACATCTAAACCAGTACGAAACTGGTCGGAGAATGCAGTGTTGGGAGAAAGCAGATCCGAGGCTCCATAACTTTCATATTTGTTTATTCTCAAGACGTTATGGAGATAGCGAGGTATTGGTCAACTTTCATATGTAGAATGTAGAGCGCTGCAGTGCGTCAGTTGCTAGTGTGTTGATTATGGTCATTTCTTAACTGAATGGCTCTCGAGATACTCGATCTATTAGTCAAATCCAGTGGAAAAAGCGAGGATGGAATTAGGAAATCGACCAGTTGGTCTCGAATGAAAATCTGATGCTTCACTGGAAACAATGTTCCTTCGAAACAATCTAATCCCGACAGCGCCTGCTTTTAAAACCTGCCGACTAGCTGCTTTGCATGTCGAAAGTGAAGCGAAATCGTTGACGTTTGAGGTGCCCGGTCAGTCACACAGCAAAAGGGCGTGCTATGGATCCGTGTGGAGCCTTCGAGATCAGCCATACAAGCGTTCATGGATCTCATAGAATAGCCATAAACTTGCTCGCTCTCAAGGATGCCTTTCTTTTTTCTGTCAATCGGTCTTGGTATTGTCCAGTCTTCTAGAATTCAGCTTTTTTAATTCTTCCACTGCCTTACCATCTGTTTATCATTTGTTATGAAAACGTGCATCCGAAAAGCTGGATCCACTAGATTACCACTGGTCAGCCATTCGACTTGACCAGTATTCGGTCTCGTAATTCTAAACACTCACCTCAAGTTGGACTCCGCGTTGAAATATACAAATGTGCAGCGTTAGAGATGACACCTGAAGCAGTTTACAGATGTACAAGCCACGGATGTAGTGTTTGTCGAAACGGACGGTTTGGAAGAATCTGCATGAGGACAAAATCGAACGTGAACTTTCCGATGCATTTCTGAGATTTAAGCAAGCGAATTCGCACAGGCCTTAAGAAACTGCAAGTAAAATGTTGGTGCTTACTTTTATTAGAAGTGTAGAGTTCGTTTGCTGTAGGACACCATTATCAGGATATTTGTGTACACCGTGATATCTGAGAGGATAGTATAACAACGGAATGCAAATGGCAGAATGGCGAATTCCTGGGTTCCATGTCTGCTTGGTGGCCTGAGAATTTGAATTGCAATCTAACAGTGATGACCATACACTTGGATGAATTAGTGTTCCCCTGATGTGGGGACTCTGACTACCGGGGTTGTATGTCAAACACAATGATGTTGACCTTCTGAAAGTTCAAACAATTCCAAAGGTCAACTAGTGAACCTGAGTGATTTATTCACACGAATGCTTATCCAAATGAATTCCACCTTCTCCCCCCTCGCCCAGCTCCGGAGGGATTAGGAAGTCAGTGATAGGCCCCTTTGAATTGAGGAGAGACTCCAAGGGGTAGAACGGGAAGGTTGACGCAATTTTTCCATGTTTATCTACCATGGCAACCGAGGAGGAATGTTCGGCGAAACCACGGTTGTCCGCAGGGTGACACGCACACGTCGCATGGGAAAGCGGAAGCTGTCCCCTGAATAGCGTGTCCCTTGGCCAGTTTTTCAATCACTATGTCTGGTGCACACCGACGTAATTAAGTGCTTAAATAGTGCAGTAAAGTTCTCGCGTCTAAAGAGCACACAGTGCAATTGGTGAACATACCGAACTGATGTCAAAGCCGGCAGTTACATGGGGACTCACTAAGGGGTTTTGCATGCATCACTGATAAAAATGGCTGAAAACAAAATAGGTGTTCGGGGCTTAACTTGGTGCTTACCACCAGCATGGAGCTACTGTAGGATATAGCTCGTTGTCTACTAGAAATTAGTTGTGCATGCTGATACGGTTAACCTTAGATCTGGTATTTCACTCAAATATCTATAAGAATCAGATTAAGGAAAGGCTGCAGAAAATTATGTGAGAATCTACCCGAACTTCGGTAGTTGTAAAGAAAAGCTGGTAAATAATCATTCTCGCTACTCCCGTTTTTTGTCGAGATTTATTTGGAAAACGCATTCAAGAGCAAGACTTATTGTAGTGTGCTGTCAGTTTATGCAGTTGAAAAGCATTCTTCTAGATGGTGTGATGGACTGACACAGAAAAATGACCAGTTTAGCCCATTTGGAATGGGTGTCAAGAACACTATGGTGCAATAATACGACATGAGCACCGGGTTCTATTCCACTTTGACGTTAAACACACGAGTTTGAGTTCTCCGATCAGGTGACTATAAAGCTGGATTTAGGGCATGCTCTGATAAATATTTATTTTCACACGAGGAGTGTTTTCGAGCAAGTATGCCAGCCTGCCTCTTGGCCTTGCAGCGCACCTTTCGTTATGGGTCAAATCACATCTTACCAATTTCACCTAACTGGTGCGATTAAATAACACGGAATCGAAGCGAGGATGGGGAAGTCTTAATGTCCTCTGAGATGGCATTTAGGGCCCACCAATCCCTCATACCTTACCGACGTGTTCCATATCTGCTGTCAACGATAACTGGCGGAACTGAAGTGCTAAGCATAAGGGTAATTATTCATTCCCCTCAGCGTAAAGACGCTGGGAACTAGTGACGTTAAATGGATGTACCTTTAAAACAGGAAGACTTAATATCGTAATATAAACGAATTTATCGCACAACCTGAATTTAGATCATGGTGGGCAAATTGTATACATTGTATATTGTATATATTGAATTAGGCATGCACACAGTGAGGTAGCGGGATACGAAGACAGACCTACGTCGTTCAGTGTCTGACAGGTATGTGGACGTGTGGCGACAGGCGGATCACGCGCACGTCAGTGAGCAATGGAAAGTACAATAGAAAGAACGCGACCATCTCTAGTTACAGAAATGTATAAACACGCCGAACAGTGTTTACAGTCGAAGCACAGAATTCCGGCAGTTGTTTTCTATGATAATTCAGGAAAAGTCATCGCGGAAACACCGAAACGACACTAAGTATATCAAGCGACCAGCCGTCGTAGGTTGCATCGCTTATCATCGTGGGTGTTCAGTGTATCGCTGAATTCGGAGTTGCTATCAAAATGTGATTTCCTTGTAACAATTTCCTGTCATGCACCGTGAGTTTGGCGCGAAATTTGAAGAAGGTGATTAATTCTTTTTGGAGTTTGTTCTTCCTATCTGACCATCCTCACAAAATCACGTTTTACATCTACGCGCACTTCGCGTCAGTCTGCGTATGTTTGCGATAATCAGATTGCTTGTCTCGTCAAGCAAATCCGCCTCGCCTCTCTGATTACCTGCTCCCATCACACGAGGCATGGGTTGGCTTCAGCTGCCGTCATTGAAAATGTGGCTTGTATTTCGTTCCAACGGAGAATCAGGTTCCAATCCGGGGCGACGTCTTCCACATAATAAGTATGTCCCCAACCAACTGATTACTACCACTCCCAAGTGCATAACACTCCCGCATCAATAGAACCATGGGTTTCTTGGAGCAAAAATAGAGGGAACATGAGGTTAAAATGAATTTTGACGTTACATGATGCATGCTGCATCTCCGTGGGGCCCATACTTGTCCAAATAAGCAATATTAGAAAAGTTAAAAACTAAGATCGCTGTTTAAGTATGTACATGTTCACCTACATGCTGGTGCATGGTCGGCTTTGTAGTTGCGCAACCGCGGCAAGTGACCACAAAATTCGTGGCACAATTTTCCAATAGTCGAAAGTTCGTCTATTGCTGCGATAGTCTATTCTATTCGATAGACATAACTGTGTTACTTTGTAGTGTTTATCACTAGTTCGCTAGTTGCAGTACTTCAATACGACTACTTTATCAGACGATTTTTCAGACAGATGAGCGGTGATTTTTTAATTTCAATGGGACAGTTCCTGACGCAACTATCAAGGAATCATGAAGCGTCCGGCTTTTGGAATCCCCGTTAGCAATATTTGAGCATTTCGGGCCGGCGTCCGCGGATGTATTTTCCGCGATCCATTTCATACAGTTGTCATAGCAAATGACATGTCGCCAAGTTTTAACTTATGGTTATTTTTTTGTATTAGGTGATCCGAGGTCATACACACGTCCGATGAGACTGGTCCGCGACAATGACCAGGTCATCAGCGAAATTTTGGTTGCACAGTTGTAAGTTACAATCTGCTATAAATTGTGAACCCTGTGGCCAGTTGGTGCAAAGTGCTGCGTTTGGGCCACAACCACCTAAATTAAGGAATTTCAGAGAATGGGATTTTCAAACTCAATGCAACCTGGCAACTCTAAACTGCCATGTCGGTTTCCTGTAATTCTGTCTAATAAAGCCAACAGGCCGTAACATCTCACCTACTATGTTCACAGACTCAATCGCCTGAAGATATCCCTATCTTGTGGATGAGTAACTTCGAGCAAAATTCATCGCGGCATGATATGTTAATCGGAGGATAACTGAGACCGAATGACATACATGCATCCCAGCAACACAAGGTGAGAACTAAGGTTACTGATAACTCGAAGGCGTTGTCACTGTGTGGAATCACTTAGGGTATAGTGACTCATATTGAACATGGACTCCAGTGAAAGTGTAAGAAATCGAGCACGTACACACATCGTCCAGCAAATAACGGCCCTCCACCTGATTAGGTGTCCGATGCGATGACTCCCCATCCAGGTTAGCCTAGCAACATATATAACGGATATTATTTAGGGTATTTTCTATCACACTGTGTCGCATGTTCTTGGTCTTTGACTGGCTTCCGTATTATAGAAGTAGTCCGAGAAAAACAAAAATAATGATTTCCAGCCTAAACAGTGCCATTTGTGCTTCTAAAGTGTTTCTCAGCCATGTCTTGCTGGGGCTCGCGGCCAACACCATATCAGCTAGCTTGGCGAAATCTCATGCATATCCATTCTGTGACGATGTGCACACAGTTGCTTCTCTGCTTCTCTTCCGACGACATAACTACCGTCAGCGTAGTATTTTGTCTTGACAGTTTTGGTTTAGCCCAAAGAGTTTGGGGTTGTTAAGTAATGTGAACCCCTTCCAGGAATGGTTGTTTATGGAGTGATCTGTCTTTTGTTGCCAGTTGCAGCAACTTAGGTCCAGTGCCGAGTGTGGAAAAAGCTATGAGGCATTCGACGATGCAAAACAGCAACTAAGCGCAGCTGGTTATTCCATCTGCTGAAGTGGTCAGTGCATGAACAATGCTTTCTACCAGTGGATTGAGGTGGCTCATTACCAGAAGTTCCCTTTCTGCAGCAAGACGCTCCAAAATCTACTGCAGACAATTCTATTCACATGGGTCCTGAAATTTTGTGTGGCACTCCTGCAGTGTCTCACTCAATATGACGCTATGAACAAGGATATGCCGTGTGTCCGACAGAAAGTCGACTAGCGTTTTCAGCTGGTTGACTAAAAGGTAGGAACATGGTGTATACGTCTCGGTACATAGAGATAGAACACCCTATAAGACGTCTGATCACTGCATACATGATTAGGCCGAAAACTGTACAGAACAAACAAACCAAACGCTCAGAAGACTTAGATTGGTTAGTATGTGTCGGTCACAGTTGGCAAAGTGCACATAACTGCAGGTAACTTCAAAAATTTTGTTTCCATGGTCTATCATTCAGATCAATGTAACCATTGACCACCTTTTTCCTTTCTGTATTGGTCACTGCTATGCTTAAAGTTAAATGTGATTAACAAGACAAGATAACCAGGATGAAGCATAAATAGGAATAATTTAATCAAAGCTGCGGAAGTAGAACGATTCAAACATTAAAGGGAAACGAACTGTAATAATGCGATATCAAATCCGGACCAATGCTGCACAAACAGCTGTGAAGTTGGCACGTACACTTATTAGGGAAAGTTAGACCAAAGCACAACAAGAGGGAGACCATGGTTGGCAGTAGGCAGGCATGACACACTGATCCGCAAGAACAATGTTAAGGCTGTGCTACGGAATTAATCAGCTATGCTTGCGGCTGAACTAAACGGACCTAATTACTTATTCTTGCGTTTATAGAGAGCATTTAGCATTTCAACGTGGTAGGCGGATTTGGGATTGGCTTGATGTGGCCGTCCAATGCACTATTAATGCGGCAGAACTGGTCCATTGTTACCACAGATATGTTAAAGCGTTTACCAAGCACGTTTCCATAGTCAGAATGTTACATGATGAAATGTGTTGTTGGCACTGCGCTGAAACATTTGGAGCCACTGGGGATCTATGAAATTTAGGAAGGAAAAGTTTTTCCCCCGCGATCTCAGAAGCACACGACGCGTTGTTTAGTGCCAACCTTCTGTGTCCGCTTTTCGCGACACTAGAATGAATGCCTACTAACTAGCGGTTTGTTGTATTTGTCAGAGTTCAGGTTATAGGGTCTGCCAACACCCTAATGGGGTATGTTTGGTTTACATCATACAATGCTGCTAACGCCGTTTCTACTTTATTACAATGCTAATGAGCAGTGTGCTCCGTGGGATGTGGTGTCTACAGCAGCTGAAGAAAGTCGACAATTAATGTTGCTTTATTCACTTGACTGCAACTTCAAAAAATGACCGTAGTTTAATATCTGTCATATAAATAGATTTAAGATTGAAAGTTGTTTATTACTCATCTGCTACCAGAGGTCAAATTCATCGGGTTCTCGTCTGATTTTACCTCAAATATGCGGTCAAAAACTGCTTAGTTATTTCGGTTCGTTTAACCAGTAAAGTGTAGTAAAGTGACAAACATCCAGTGAGGGACCTAAGAGCAATTTTTCACTTGTCTGAGTTAAGAGACTCGAAGGACTTAGGGATGAAGTAGTGTTTTGTCAGAAGAACCAACTTCGATGTTCATTCTACCGGAACATTCAAATCGCGACATAGGGCACTGTGCATAAATTTGCTCAGACCAAAAAGACTTGTGAACTTAAAGATGTTCGTGGGCGGAGAGTGCATGCATGCGGGTTGTTAGATGACCAGCAACTTCCTGTGGGTGCGCGGGTTGATTTCACCATGGGCTAAGTCCATGAGGTTGTAATCCAGGATTCGTTTTGACTAGTTTGTTTACGCAGCGTTTAAACACAATCAACCAGATCACATCTGGTTGGAGTACAAAACTCGCCATCCAACATGACGGCAACGCGGTTGCCACTTGGTTGGACAATTCAAAAGATTTGTGTTAATTCCTCGCTTCGTCTTCTGATATGCAGTATTGACAAAACCAGTATGCTGGAATACAAGATTTGTGCTCCCATGACTCACCTTGGGCAGCAACTCCACAGTCAACATCCACTGCTGTTAGAGCATATGAGAGAGGTTTTACTGCCAATGATGATAGTAGCTATTGTACAACGGTTACCTAGGTTTGATTACTCATGTATTCAAATAATCATTGCTCATGACAAGATAACAGATGCGTACTTGTAGTGCGCTAATATGGCTACCAAAAGCAGAAGTCACAGCGATATGTGGAAAGCTGTCCGGAACTCCACAAAAGTTGAAAGAGCTTTTAAAAAACTTCCAATATTTTTTCCAGAAAGCAATTCCGGCACTGTCGTTTCATGGAGTGGAATAATGCAAGGAAGGTGCATGAAGTTGGTTAGCTAACACCACAAACCCTATGAGGAGAGGAATGCTGCTGAGTACCTGGTATTATTTGAGGGAAAACAGAGAGGATAGATGATTCGTGAGAGTTTCAGGACGCAAGGTGTTCCGCAAATACTCCGCAGCGACGATGGCCTTGAACTAATTCGTCGAATCACCTTTCAAAATTTTCGGAGAGAGATTTTTGACGGACAAATAATGATGTTCCTTTAACCGATAATAGTGGTTCCTAGGGTTTTCTGCCATGTTAAATACATGCTGATGATTCAAACAAAAGGAAATCCCCTTATTGGCGGTGCTGCATGCAATGAATATGTGTCACTAAATCTTGTTAAGGTAGCGATTCAGTGTACACCGTTAGACGATGCCGGGGCCGAGGAACGCCACCGAATAAAAATTACCCAGCGAGCAGATAACATCACATCGAGTACATGCGTCGTGCGGTGCTAACTGCTTTATCACATTTGTTCACATAACCTCGCTGTTGTCCAGAAGCCTAAATCACTCAACATACCGTGCAGTCGCATCTTAAACGAAATGTAGGTATGAAGGCCCAGAATAATTAGTTTTACTTGGAAATAACCAGAAGACGGTGCGTTACAAATTGTGAGTTGATTCAAATACTTGAACTTTATTACTTGAAATTAAGTGGCGCTAAAGTTGAGGCGCCATGACGTAGTTATTACATTCCTTTCTGCAAGCACAGTTTGCGCTAACTATGCGAAGTCTGTATTAAATTAAACATCTACCAAATGGTTTCTATGTCTTACCCGAGCTAGTTCTCCTATCTCACAGAGAAGCTTTCGGTCCCGATTTAATGTCAGTGCTCCACTCAGGATAAGTGAACTCAAGCGATCTAGTATCATCATTGAAAGTAAGGAAATTGCTCCGCAATTATTGGTTAGTTGTACCTGGTCGGTCAAGCAGATGCCTGATTATGACTGCATTTGTAATTCTAGTTGGCATGTGATCACCTTATGAGCATATTGGACGGCGAGGGAAATTAAAGCGCGAAGCGGGATCGGTACGCTTTAGAACAAATACGCGAATATAAGGCCAACCTCCGATGAGTGGAGAGCACCAAAGGTAACGCTAAGAAAAATTTATTAAGTGGGCGAAAGGCTATCTAGTGCTAAAAATAAGGCACCGGTCGATAGCTAGCTAAGGGAAAGGTATGGTCGCGTGCGCGGAGAGCAAAGATGGCGAGACCGTGCTCCACAACGGTCGGTGATCAGCAGGGGACTCTCCAGGTCACTACACAGCCCCCCTCTTAGAAGGGAACCGTAGGTGACCTACGTGAGGACTGTCCGTCGCCGGCCAGCCTTCTGTGAGACCAGGCGGTGAAACTTGATGCAGCTGCTGGGGGAGAACCAATGCGATCGGACGCTAGGGGGCTCCCACCCGTGTCCTCCCTACAGGTGCCAAAAACACAAAATGGGGGAAATGTTCGTAGCGTTCGAGTGCGTAGTGTCCGAACACGTAACGTTCGATTATCGTTGAACGTCCGCGTGTCGGGGATATGAAAAAGAAGCGGAAACGCGGAGTGCCAAACAGGTGCGAGCAACAGAGCTAACAAAAGGCGATAGCACTTACCGAGTGCGATAAGCGAATAAAGCGAGAACCATTTTGTGTTTTCAAAACGGTTTTCTCCTTTTTTGGGTTTTCAAAACGTCTTTGCGGTTTTTGGGGTTTTCAAAACGCTTTGAAAATTTTTTGGGGTTTTCAAAACGTTTTTGTTGGGCGGGTTAGGCCACAAGCAAAAAGGAAGCGGGAAAAGAAGAATGAAAAGAAGACTAATCTTTTAATCGCGCTGGCCAATGAACCCGCCTACCTGACCTAGTCGATTTCGGACGTTCGGTCGGAGGCGTTGTCGGTCCAGCAGTTTTGTCGGATGAGGACGCTTTCGGCTCGATAGAAACGTAAGGAACTGAGTCGGAAGGGTTAGTCGGAGAATGCTTCGTAGCATCGGCAGTAGGCGTGTCGTCGATCATAGGCTGCGTTGACTCGTCCGAAGGTGGACGGGAGTCATCGTCGATCTCAGGTTCCACATGGGCAACCTTGAGACGGTCGATAGAGACGGTGACACGTTTACCGTGGCGGTCGATAAGGAATACGCGGTCCTTACGTTTAAGAACCTTAAATGGACCTTCGTAGGGTCGTTCGAGTGGTCTGCGTAGACCATCGACTCGAATGAAAACTTAAGCGCAATGCAGTAGATCTTGTGGAACGAACGATTTACGTCGTTGTTCTCGCACGTCGGTTGCTTTGATATGGCGCATGCTCGTGGCTAACTGCCGAGCGTAATTCGCGTCGTAGCGAGGTGTTCTAGGGTTTTCAGAAAAGAAGTCCCCAGGTAGTCGAAGAGGTTGTCCATATACCAATTCGGCGCTGGACGTGTGCAAATATGCTTTAAGAGCTGATCGGATACCAAGTAGTATCATGGGCAGTGCTTCGGTCCAGCTTAGTGCATTAGCGGCACTAAGTGAGGCCTTCAGCTGTCGGTGGAAACGTTCCACCATGCCGCTGGATTGCGGGTGATAGGTGGTAGTCCGGATGCGTTGACATCCGAGGACTTTGAGAAGATCGTTGAAAGTCGAGGATTCGAACTGCGGACCGCGGTCGGTAGTCACGGTGGTTGGACAGCCATGTGAAGCGACCCAGCGCTCAACGAAAGCGCGCGTTACGGTGTCCGCGGATACGTCGGGTATAGGTACGGCTTCGGGCCAACGGGTGTATCGGTCGATCATGGTCAGAATGTAGACCGTTCCTCTGGATGGTGCCAAGGGTCCAACTATGTCGAGATGGACATGGGCGAAGCGAGCTGAGACTTGCGGAAAACGACCAAGCGGGGCGGACACGTGCCGCTGTATCTTGGCCTGTTGACACGTTAGACAACCGCGTGCCCAGCGCTTAAGATCGCGTTGCATTCCGGGCCAAACGTATCTCTCGGATATGAGCTTGATCGTGGCTCGGATGCCTGGATGAGCGATGTTGTGAAGTGTATCGGAAACTAGACGTCGAAAGGTTTCTGGGACGACGGGTCGAGGTCGTCCAGTAGAAGTATCGCACAAGATTGTGCCATCAGATGACGGCAGTGGATGCGGTGTGATTTGTAGCGAAGCATTTTGTTTCACGTTCTGACAGTCAGTGTCGTTTAGTTGCGCAGTAGCCATGGCAGATAAGTCGATTGTCTGGCCAGCGGTGTGGATTGCGGAGACGCGCGAAAGGGCGTCAGCAACGACGTTATTCTGACCAGAAATGTGTCCGAGGTCAGTAGAAAATTGAGCCACGAAATGCAGCTGACGAACCTCACGTGGTGAGTGTCGAGCTGATTGATTTCGAAAGGCGTAAATAAGCGGCTTATGATCGGTGAAGATAACGAACGAATTACCTTCTAAGACGTGCCTGAAATGTCGAACGGTAGAATAAACTGCCAGCAGTTCGCGGCTGAACGTGCTGTACTTGGCTTCTGCCGGTTGTAAGCGTCGGGAGTAGAAAGCGAGTGGTTTCCAGCATCCCTCAGTGAATTGCTGCAGGACGGCGCCAATGGCGGTGTCCGATGCATCGACTGCAACGCTGAGTGGAGCCTTCGGGTCGAAATGGTGAAGCATAACGGCTTCGGCCAAGGCCTCTTTGCAGGCCTTGAAGGCTTCGGTTGCAGCGGGCGTCAATTCGACATTGCCGTTCTTGCGTCCACGAAGTAAGTCGGTCAATGGACTGAGCAAGTCGGCACAACGTGGTAGAAATCGACGGTAGTAGTTAATCATCCCACTAAAACGGCGGATGGCGGCCAAAGTAGTCGGAACGGGAAAGTCCTTAATAGCGCTGACTCGGTCTTCGAGCGGCCGTATGCCATGCTGGTCAATTCGATGACCAAGAAATTCGATAGATGGTTGCTGAAAGATGCATTTGTCAGCGTTGACCGTAATGCTATTAGAAGCTAACCTCTCGAAAAGCATTTTGAGGTGCTTCGCGTGCTGTTCTTCGGAAGAACTAGCTACTAAGATGTCTATAAAAGGATAAATAAAGTCGAGACCTCTGGTGACAGAGTCTATGAAGCGTTGAAAAGTTTGAGCTGCGTTACGAAGACCGAAGGGCATTCGCAAAAATTCAAAAAGTCCGAAAGGCGTGATGACTGCTGTTTTCGGAATGTCATCCTCGGCTACAGGGATCTGGTGGTAAGCGCGAACCAGATCGATCTTCGAGAACACACGGGCGCCACGTAGGCTAGCCGTGATGTCCTGAATGTGCGGAATGGGATAGCGGTCGGGGACGGTAGCGTTATTAAGAGCGCGATAGTCGCCACATGGACGCCAGTCTCCTGACTTTTTACGCACCATGTGTAGAGGCGATGCCCACGGGCTCTTAGACGGGCGAATAATGCCTAGGTCTAGCATGTGCTCGAATTCGGAGCGTGCAATTTTGAGCTTGTCGGGGGTCATGCGCCTGGCTTTTGCGAACACAGGCGGACCTTTCGTAACGATATGATGTGTCGCGGCGTCAGTTGCGGAAGGCAACGGGACGGCAAGACGGAAGGCCTGCGGAAAACTATCGAGCAGCGTTTGCCCGACGAGTGAACTAAGTTGAGTCGCGTACACGGGACTGATTGACGCGGTGTCGGTCAAAGTCCCAATGACTGCGAGGTTCGTAAGGCGGTCGACTAGACGGTGTCGCTTAACGTCGACGAGTAGGTCGTAATGACGTAAGAAGTCGAGACCAAGGATAGGCGTTTGAACATCGGCAACGAGGAATATCCATTTGAAAGCGCGTCGGAGGCTGAGATTTAGCGTGCGCGAGCATTGACCATATACGCGGATAATGGTTCCGTTAGCTGCGCGCAATGAGCTAGTCACCTTTTCGATCGGGTCATTTGGATCACGCGGGAGAACGCTGACTTCTGCGCCAGTATCGAGAGATAGCGAACTCCGGTTCTACGATCGGTGACGAAGAAAAGGCGACTGCGTTGACCAACTACGTCCGTCGCCCCTACGTGCTGGTCTGCCCGTTTCCCTGCTGCTGTCGTTTGAAGGAACAGGGCGGGCGACATGATTTGGCTTGCTGGCCGAAGCGTTCGTGGTACCAGCAGTAACCGTTTCTATTCGGTGATCGCGAAGGAGACTTCGAACGTGAACGCGAACGGCTCCTAGAGCATTTACAGCGGTTATGTCTGGAGGCCGAAAAGTCTGCGAATTGTGGTCAACGTTGCCATCTGGGATTTAAGCGTGGCGATATCGTTGTCCGGTTTCGTGTGGACCTGCGAAACCTGGCCGTACGACTCCCAAATTCGGTCGGCTGTATCGGCCAGTTTGGATAAAGGTGCATCCTCCCTAGCGCAGAGGATGTGTAGCATCTCGCGCGGAAGTCGTTGCAACCACATTTCCCGAAGAAAAGAATCATCTATCGAAGTGGGTTTAGCTAGGCTCTGCATTTTTCGAAGCAGCTGAGACGGCTTAAGATCACCAAGATCGGTTTCGTTGAGGAGTTTCGTAACTCGTTGTCGATCGGATAAGCCCTATCTTCTCAGAACAGCTGTCTTGACTGCATCGGAAGTCTTTTGGTCGTCAGGAAGATCTAGAATGTCATCAATGTCATCGATGGCATTTAGCGGAAGCGCGGAAACGACAAGGTGGAACTTGGTCTTTTCGGACCTAATACCACGCAAAGAAAATTGCGACTCTAGCTGACCAAACCAAGACTTAGGATTAGTCTCGCGAAAAGGTGCGATAGGAAGCGTAACTGTGCCGATCTGAACGTCAGAATCTACACGATCAGTTTCCATAGCGAGCAAAATAGCGAGCCAGCAAGATTAAATCGGAAAATGAAAAGTGAAAATCAGACGGGTTAGCGAAAAAATGTGGCCAAATCTGAAAAGAAAGGTTAGCGAAAGCTCACCGGATAATGACCAAAATTCGGGGTCACCAATAAAGCGCGAAGCGGGATCGGTACGCTTTAGAACAAATACGCGAATATAAGGCCAACCTCCGATGAGTGGAGAACACCAAAGGTAACGCTAAGAAAAATTTATTAAGTGGGCGAAAGGCTATCTAGTGCTAAAAATAAGGCACCGGTCGATAGCTAGCTAAGGGAAAGGTATGGTCGCGTGCGCGGAGAGCAAAGATGGCGAGACCGTGCTCCACAACGGTCGGTGATCAGCAGGGGACTCTCCAGGTAACTACAAAATAATGCGTTGTAGCTAACAAAGTTGTCAAGCTGTGTCCATTTTGCTGTTGTCCAGTTCGCGAGGAGCATGTATGTTTCCAGAATGCCACGTATGTTTGTAATGGCTAGGCGCTTACTGCTACTTACATTATTATGCTCTGCCCTTATCAAACAGTACGCTTAAATTACGTTTGGTTCGTGCAGATTTGAGTCAGATGCTTCACATGGGAGCGACCTTCTTTGAGTGCAGTTACTCATCGCCAAATGTGTATCGGTGGTGTATTCTAACCAAAACAACAAAAGCCAATTATTTGGAAATAATTCTGATTGATTCCACGGGATGTTGAGCCGCCTTCCATCACATTACAGCTAGACATCTTTGCATCTGCGACAGATACCGTGTTCTTGTACTTCTTAGTTTTAGTAGTCGACCCCAATCGCAACCGCGCCAACATACTCAGCTACGCGACTTCCATCAGAACGACTTGTTCAAAGTGAGTGCTGTGCCCAATCTACCTGCACGAACATATCCATGGTTCGCAATTGCGCGAAGAATATTCACTGCACCAGTCGATGGACGGGCGACGAAATGTGGACAAGACAAAGCCTCGTCGTCAGAGGAGCAGGTGTGAACATGCTTATTTACTTGAGGCACGTGATCTCTCTAGATTGCATGTGACCAGTCTATCGTCGTTGTACCAGCATGGTTTGGACAAAGCTATGGCCATATAGTTCGGGAGACGAATACATTCCTGGATTTGCCAGACTTGGAAACAGAGGTTATGATTTGTGCTGAACTTCCGCCCAACAAAATAACTAAATCAAAACACTTACGTGTCTGGGTCACATGTTCTTGACTGATAATGCACCTGTTTAGGTGCCTTGACTTGAAACTGGACCCGATAGCGGAATTTTTTGTCTGCATCAACGTAAAGTGTACTTCGTCTGGATAAAGACATCACAGTGATTGTAATCGGCACTTAGTGTGTTGACCCAGTATTGGCGAGAACCCACTGGTAAAATTATGCTTTTTAAAAACCGTGAATCTGGGGCCTTGCTTAGTTGTTGATGGGAATTTGGCTCAAGTTACTTCAGTGGATGACCACAAGATTGTTTTCATACTGAAGCCGCTAAAAGCAAGCGCTAAACTGTGCATCGGACTAGACTGTGTTAACTGCAGCAAAATTCGTGTGACATCTCGATCAACAAGGTGGTATTTGAGTAAACCTGTCCTTATGACTGTTAACACGACAGTCATTTTGTTAGGGACAAAGCCATAAAAAGAACTCAGTCTTTGAGTGGTTGGCCGTTCCGTTTTCACTTACACATCAATCACAGTGCGGTAGGATGAAATTCACTTTTTATTTTCCTGTTTAGTTAATGCACACTGAGCTTACGGGGTTGATTACGAGGAACCAGTTGGATTAGAAAATAAAAAGGTAGCTGGAATGCAGCATATAACTAGCACTCCGGCTTTAACGGCGCCCAAATTCGGGCTCACAATCGACAAAACCAATATTGTCTCTCTTTTTCAGCCTTCACCGGAGGTGCAATCTACAACGGTGCCGCGAATCAGCATTGGTGCTGAAGTATTGGAAACCACCTCACGCTTCTGCTACCTTTAGGGGTGTACTTTCGACTGACCAGCAGATATACAGATAGCTTCGTACCCGAGTCTCTAAGGCAGCGGCGGCATTCAAAAAACTTAAGTTTGAAGTGTGGAACAACCATCAACTTACCTTTGGCACCAACCTGATAGTGCACAAATCCATGATGCTGTCCGTTCTTCTATACGGCAGTGAAACGTGGACGATGTACCGGCGAGAAGTGAGATATCTCGAGCGGTTTCAGCAGCGGTGTCTGCGACGGATTCTGCGCGTCGGTTGGTGCGACAGAATTGCAGACATCGAGTTACTGCGAAGAAATGGAATGTATGTAGTGGACTGCATACTTTTGCTGAGACACCTGAGGTGGCTTAGTCATGTGTGGCGTATGGATTCCACGCGAATATCGAAGCAGCTATTATATGGTCAGCTGAGTGTGTGGAAGCGGCATGTGGGGAAAACGAAGCTTCGTTAACAGGACATGATCTTGATTGCAGGTGATGGGAATGAAAAGCGGTTGATGAACAAGCATGACGCGATCAGATAACGAAGGCAGTTGCCGAGGTCCAGGAGGAAGATCCCATGCATGTGGAGAAGAAGCGGCAATTCTGGAGGCGCCAGGCACACTTGGGTTGTACTCCATCGACATCGAGAGCATGATGCTGTAGCACAGGAGGTCGTAAGTGCCTGAGTCAGTCAGGCTTAGTGAGCCATGAGCGAGGCCACTCGGTGCCAACACCGAAAGGCCAGTGGGTCTTGCAGAGAAGGTAGGCAGAACCGGCACAGCGTTTTTAGGTACGCTGCATTCGATTCACTAACCGCGTGCTTGTATGCCGAGCCTCTTTATTTCAGGTGGTGGGTTTGCTATACTGTCTTAATGCCTTTTTATGTTAATGTCTGCCTCAACTCTCTTCTAGAAACTTGCACACATAGCGAATGCTAATTGTGGTTAACATCGATAACATTTCACGTTTGTGACATTTTCTTAAAATATACTTTTTGACGTCTTGAACCTCTAGCGGATATTTTGATAACCAATTTATTTCATACGCTAATTCATTGAAGATTTATGTCACCGTATCTGTTTGCATTATTGGATTTATTTTATTTCATCTTGTCGTTTCAAGTGATCGGCTGTTGTTTGCTATTCCCGGTGTGGCTGCGCTTGATGTGCATGTTGACAAGGTGCTTACTTGTCTTTTACCCACTACCTCATTCATACTGGTTCTAGGAGACAGTTGGTCGTTACTGGAGTGAACGGGGCGCACGGTTCTTGTAGCCATGCTAGGCTCGAAGAGTGGTTCCATGCACTCAGTGTGGAGCGGACTACGGTCCAGCCACCGTCTTATGTGTGCTTGATTCCCAAATATAGTGTGCTAGTGTTTGCCCGTGAACGCTTGTGGGCCGGCTCTGTTGATGAAACGTGGCTCCTATCCATGTGCCTCCCGGTCTTATTCCTTCGGGTTTACACTGGATATGAGGTGTGTGATTGGAGCTGTGGTTGGTGCAGCGCAAGCGACCCATGGACCCTCTGTAGGCGCAGGCGTCTTGTGGCTCTCCCTGTGGCTGGCCGCAGTGACAGGCAAATCCGAAATTGGATGCCGCCAACCAATCCAGTATGAAAAGATAAACCATTAGACGTCACTCGCCGGTAGGATGGGTTAACTAGTTTGGGCTTCGACCGACCCGCCGGAACTTGGTAAATTAGGGGTTAAAGTTTCCGCTGATATCCGAATTGCCTTTGATTTGAGCCGCTGTCCACTTACCTTAGCTTGCATCCAACGAGCGCAAATGCGCTTAAGAATAAGTATTTTTAGTTGTGTGATCAACCCCAAATCAATTGATAGTATAACAGATTACACAGAATTGGATGCTATATGTTGATTTTGAACTTGGCACTCACTAAACAGTAGCGTTTATATACGTTCGCTCCCATTGGAGGCAATTCGATAGCTTTAAGGACCGTCCTAAGAGCTCTATGGAGTAATGCGCTTTCCAAAAGGAGAGAGAGTTGAAAGCACTACGGAGGCAATTGACGGAGAAAAGGTATAGTGTGAGCTCAGGTCGTGTGTTCAACACACTCATCCGCACCTCGGTGAACTTATGATGGTTTTCCTTCGTCTAATTTTTCTTATAAAAGGCCGCCCACTGTTGTGACCCTTGTGTGTCCATCTGTCAGTTGTAGCCATATTTGGTAGCCATTTGAAGCGACTTAAACGCGGTTGACGCAAATTTGTGTTGGAAGCGCAAATTGTTCAGGTTTGTGCATTTGCTGTTCCTAATTGTTTGTGCATAGTGCTGTTATTCAGTTATAGCTTTGTATTATTCAGGCGACGGGCTTTGCTAAACGCTACCTCGTATTTTATAGTTTACAATTATTATTCCCCATGTTTTTGCTTCCTTGTTTATCGTTGAAGGCTAAAGATATCGTAATTTTTCAGCATTTGTGTGCAGTTTCCATAAAAATACATTAAAAAAGAGTGAAGTAAAACGGCGCGACATTCGGTAGAAAGGAGACCAAATAAGGGCAGACAAAGAAGAAGGAAAGTGTGCTATTAAAACTCCTTAAACTGCTTTCCTGACCGAAGAGGCAAAAGTGAAAAGCAATAATCACACCGAGACGAAAGATAAATTTGATGCTGTAAAGTCTGATTTTTGGGCAAAGGAAAGTGATATTGACAGCACAGATGAAGTGGGAAATATATGTAATGCTGACGCAGAAGATGCGAGCAAATTTGAAGAATTGGAAACGCAGCCACTATCTGGCACTATAACACATATCAACCATGTCGACCTGATGGCAGTTAATACTGACGATTTAAGTCAAAATATAATTGTCCTGCTGGGATCTACTGCTGTGCAACCCCTCAATCAGGAATTCAGAGAAGAAGCGCCACCTGAAATGAATCCGAAATTTGTAGAAGTATAAAAGGGGACCACAGGATCAGATGCGTCTTAAAAACCCTCATCTCGATACTGTCGTTTCCGTTGATTTTGACGATTGCCTTTGGTGATCTACTCTCCTAGACATCTATGATGCACAGAAACTAAAAAGCTGAATCTGTATCAAATTCTGTCAAGCTTACAGCGCCGAGAATACCTTATTCAGAATTGAGAGGTGGCCGTCAGTAAATTGGATGAATCCAAAAATCTCTGCTCTGAATTGGGGATTAGCATGGAGAGTGGAAGCTGTCAAAGGATGAATGAATAATGAAGAAATGTTGGGCACATTGCTGGGATTTGCTGGTCAGCTGAAAACGGGAAATGCTATCTGTCATAGACAGGTTGACTGGAGAAATATGTTATAGAGTTAAGCAACTGCATTACTTCGTACATAAAAATGCTTTCCTAATATTATTAAAGCTACTTGCGTACACTTATGATTGTCCGCTTAGCGAAGTTGAAGAAGATATAGAAAAGAGAAAAACCTTGCCGAAATGAGAAGACTGTCGTATTTTGTAAATGTTTCAAGTAAGTACGAAAGCAATGGACCCTCTTAATTTTGCGCTTCATACCGAAATTCAACTTGGGAAATCGGCACTGAATATTGTGCTTTTGCCTTGCATCTTTCTCACCCGCGCTATCAGCATTGTCAGCTATTAACACTCTTTCTCAAGACTCAACTACATGAGGAGGAAGTTTAGATCAGTAATGGACCAAACAAGGCTCATTGACTTGGTGATTCTCTACATATAGAAGGAACTTGCATACAGACTAAATTTTGTTAGTGCTATTCGTACTTTTGCGGCGAGTAAACCGCGAGGTGCGTTCACAAAATTCTGTACACGAGTATGTACTAACATAAATACCTGTACATGTACAGCAATTTAAAATTAGATCTGTGTTTGTTGTTCTAGGAAACGGAATATTGTAGGGCTGTTTTTCAGTTGTGACGAGGAAGAGAAAATTTTACGGCTGCCGTTGGCGTAAAAGCAGTTGCTACTCCACTGAATGCATCATGTAATTTTCCTCCGGACTCCTGTGCATGCGGGATCCGATCTAACTTTAGCAGCGCATCATGTATGCTATGTCCGACTATAAGTTGCATCAGCTCATATGCCAGTACCTACTACTTCAACCCAGCTTGTTAGTATCAACAGTAGGCTGGCAATACACAGTCGATTCTAATGAAAGCTATCACTTGCTCCTAAATGAGGTAAGCGAATTCATTCACGAGAGGTATGCGTGAACCACAAACAACGACGCAGAAGCAAAATGGACGTTCCCGAACGAAAACACTGCACTCCATGACGCGTTTCGAGTTTACTTCCTCTCATCAGATAGAGATAATAGGCATCGAACCAGGGACCATTGGAATGTTAGCTGTGACGACTACCTTTAAGCCACCGGGTCACGACGAGCAAAACTTAGCACAACGGTTAATGACCGGGTGGCTTAAGGCTAACGGTCACAACTAACATCCCAAAGGTTCAGGGTTCGATGCCTGCTACCTCTATCTGATGAGAGGAAATAACCTCGAAACGCGTTATGGAGTGCAGTGTTTTCACGCAGGCAACACTCAATTTGATCCTGCTTCATCAGCTACGGTCCTAGTGATCGAATGGACAAGATTCACTTCAATGGGAATCGCAGTCCACTTTGAGATTGCGCGTCGTAATCCATCCCCACAGCATATACTTCAAATTGACCATCCAATCCCGAAAGATGGCCTTCGTAACTTTCGAAAGAACTGGAAGAATGGTCACTGGATGGTAATTATCTTGATTGCGATGACTGTTTCACTTGCAATTTGGGTTTATTATCTCTTGTTTCTGCAAGGCCAAGGTGTGCTTCTACAGCTAGCGCCGTCAGTTCTGTTAGAACTGTGTGCGCATAGGTAGCAGATTACTCGACCCGGTATTCGCCGCAAAGCAGAAATGAGTGAGACTTGGCGACAAAATATATCCCATGGGATCAGGTAACAGAATGGATTGAAAATCCGCATTCTGCTGCCGATGCAGATTATTCGTTATTGAGTTAATGATGCTTGATGGCTCACCAGCTGTAGGAGTTTATCATCGTTTGACTAGTAATATCGTTTACATGGTTATGTACTAGCTTGCAATTAGAAGCAAAGATCTCTGCTGGTGTATCCATTTGTCCCCGCCAACTAGCTGAGTACGTAGAATTTCATGTACCCGGACTCGGACAGTACTTAAAAATAGGCTGCGCTGTGTTTCACATGTGACATCTGAACAGTGAAAGACGATTTGCAACAGGTAAAAAAACAGGTGCTTGACAACTCCCTAGGATGGTTGGAGTGCGGACTGAAAAAAAAGCGAAGGATAACTGATTCATTCATTTATTCGTCTTTCAATTTAACTGCACTTTTTCACAACCATAAGTTGAAATGGGAATTGTATGTGCGCGCAGAATGCAATATGGAGAGCAGCTACAGTTCACATGCACCGTGAGAAAAACTAAATAATGGAAATGAAACCGCTCACGCCTGTGCAGCGTTTAATAAATGATGTGCAGGAAGTGAATATGAGCGGTTCGATTTGTGTTGCTAGGTTGACTTCTGGACATAGAGGGAATCGCGCTTGATGCGCTCGAGATTACCTTGTCCGAGTGAAGCGCTCCAATCATCTATGAACCAGTAACAATGAGTCAACATGCCGATAAAATTCTGTTAGACAATATGCTCTGCATCCTCTGCGAAGAAACTTCAGTTGGTGACCTCAACCAGTCAAAGTAACTTTGGCTTGGTAAGGTTTCTCGTCACTGGGACGTTGTCCCTAAGTTATTCTTTGGATAAGGTGTGTTGGAGAATTACGGTTGTTTATTCACCGGGACCTGGATGCGTGCCGATGACAATTCTCCCTACAGTTGACTCGTTCTCATTGAATAACATCTCCGGCATGGAATATTTGGCTACCTTTGTGAGTCTGATGATGTAACCATCAAAAACCAACTTGCGCTGTACCCACGGACTAAACGGATATTTGAATCACCGTGTGTTGGATATTACTTTTGTTTCGGATTACTGCATTATCAGTGATTTTTCTTTGTGAATTGTGCACCAATATTATTCTTTCGGCGTATGTTCCAATCGGTGCAAATTTGATGGCTATTCTTTGGCTAATTCCGGAGATCTCATTGATTTGCCCTACTGCCACCTCTGTCCGCCATCTTGGATTTGCTTTACCTTGTGACGCCGTCTCAATCTACTTGTGGTTCTTGTTCGAAAGTTGTGGGACATAAGGCTTATGCACTTTGGTGCTTCGGTTGCAATGTTTTGCTCCATATTTCGTGCATTGGTTTATCTGTTGACGTGTTTCGAAAATCTCTCTAGATCCGACATCGGTTTTCCAAGTTATATGTAATAAATGTTGCAGTGCAAGAAATCAGAATACACAGCGACGGCCAACAACTACGGGAAAACCTCTTTCAGATAGAAACAAACCGTTCACCACTTGCGGTCAAACGCCGTCGTGAAAATATCTCTGTCATTTCGCCTTCTATTTTCACTCCGCGATCCGCACCACTGCCAGCGTTTTCGATCCCGGCCGAGCCACAGGTTCAGAGTTCCCCCTGATGGAAGACTCAGAATCGGAACTTACGCAGTGCCGGTTCACTGGTCGATCCGTGAATTTCTCACTGCCTGTCTGTGAACTTTTGAACACCGAGGATCCATGGACCACGCAAAAGCGCAAGGGCCCACGTAATCGAGTTCAGACGTCACCTGCTGATAAACAACAACCCAATCAGTTAAGAGCCTCTAGTTCTACTCCTACAGGTTCATCATTGATTTCTCTGAGGCATCATAATCCCATGGTCTTCTATGTACCAGAGTCAAAAGACGGAAACCCTCAGATACGTTATGATCACGAGGTTGAGTTCCTCCAGCGGCTCATCGATAGGCTCTTGGATGTGGGCGCAGACAGTGTGACGATTAAACAAGTAATCCGACGGCCTGAAAACTGACCAGTCATGTCTACCTCTGAGAATCACCTTTGCAAATCACATTATGTCGCAGCTCATACTGTCTCGTCTGTCAAGGCTGAAAGGCATAAAAGTTCACATCCGCCGAGACTTTGAACCCGACGACAGGGATCTTTTGAAGACTGCACTCACTGAGCCCAACCGCCGTGCAGAAGAAAGTGAGATTGACTTATAAATTGTAAATTTTCGGGTGATCAAGAAGGGTGTACGAACCCGTATCAACCAGTTGCTCAGCCTCCAGGCACGTCCCGCAGTACCTCCCAGAACCTCCGTGCGGCATTCGCCAACGTGTGCAGCCTAATGAACAAACGTGACGAACTGTGCCGCTTCAATGCCTCGGAGCGGCCGGACGTTTAAGGACTTGCAGAGACTTGGCTGAACTCCGACTTCATACCCCAAGAAGTCGCCTTGTCAGGAGACTCCTGTTTCCGATGCGACCGAACCTCAAAGGTTCACCGTGGTGTTCTGTTGTACATAATGTCGTCACCGTCTAGCAAACTTACCAGCACCTATCGGAGCGAGGATAGTTTATGCGAGCAATTGTGGTGCACAGTCCGCCTCAGGCGCGCAGAACTAATACTGTGTGTTATCTACCGTAGCCTATTAACCCGTTGTTGCGACTGCCTACCACATTTTTGGATTCACGTGCTGGATTCCACTTTTGCTTCGGAATTACTGTGTTTTGCGTTATCTTTCTGTGTGAATTGTGCACCAATATATTTCATTTGGTGTATTTTTCTATTTGTGCAAATTTGCTTGAGGATCTCTTGCTAATTGTGGAGATCTCATCGATTGGCCATTCACGACGAAACTGCGAAATTCGGCAATGGTTCGTAGTACAGCTACAAGAAAAGCAAGTGCTCGTCGGCCCACGCAACAGCAAACGAAAGTGATTTGTGCTTTGAAATCGTGCTCTAAAACAATCCGGATTGCAATAACTTGTAATATCTGTGAAAAGAGCCTTCATCCCCGGTGCGTAGGTGTGGCAAAAATGAAGGAACGACCTTGCACATCAGGCTCCATTTGGTTCTGTGCTGAGTGCATGGCCAACCCGCTCGTGAGGTGCGTTGCTCTACTGACAGAGAAATGTGACAGACTAACCTAAATTGTGCGACTAGCAACAGCTGAAACAGCGGGTGGATCGCAACCAGCTGGTGCCGCACTCGACTCACGTTGTCTAACCGTATGCCCACACCTGGCACAAACCAGTCAAAACGATTGTTTAGTAGAGAGTATACATCCCGCAACCCCACTCACGATAGGCTGCAAACAGAGAGTTTATGAAAGACTGCCAACCCCGGCGAATCCAACGTTGCAGAGTTCGGTTTTCCCGAGTGATATGGCTGTGGCTCATGATACTCCAGTGCATTCCGATTTACCGAATAACCCAGGTAGTCCGACTACCTATGCAAATATCGTCGCTGATTGTCCACCCGTGGCAAATTTAACCAGCGTGTCTGCAAGCACACCGAAGGTTGTTAGAGGCGACACTAATAACAATGTGTACACGAAAAGGTTTCCCCCCACGCCGCCGGTAATAAGAGGCATGCCGGTATCCAAATGTACGAACTCCAAGAAGATGCAGAGTTCGATGAAGATAATATGCTCTAACGTGCCTGAGTCAAAGGCAAACTCTATCAAAGATAGACTACTGGACGACATGAAACAGTGGGAATCCATATGCCGAGCAATCGGAATGCAGCCTAAACAGGCTAGCTTATGTCGTATCATCCGCCACCCCAACTCACTTCACTATGGCGAGCCGAGACTACTTCAAGTGACATTGCAGTCCGGTAACGAAGCAGAGACAGTCCTCTTGTCAGCTCACCGTCTTCGTGATTCATCATGCGGAGTTCGCATATTCCCGGATATACCTTGGAGTGAGCGTCGACAACGAAAACTAAATCCTGGAGAACACCGCAAGCAAACTGATGAAAGATCCATCTTTGTCCATGGTGTCCCCGAAACACAGGCACCGGAAGAGTCGCAGGTCAAAGCTCATGACTTGGAAGAGTGGCGGTATATCCGCGAAGCACTATCTCTCCACGACGTAATTGCCAGCTCAACATCGAGGTTATCCATATCGCCAAACTACAAAGAAAGTGGTCCACGAGTGCTTAAAGTCTTGCTTTACTCCAAACAAATGGTTGAAACAGTGCTCGGGAATTGGCACAATTTCCGCACCAAATTGCCATCAGAAATACGTCTGAAGGCGGTTGGAACCAGGCCACCAATGGATAAGGGAACACGAAACCAGCAAGAAGCAGTCGCGATCCCCGCTGTCTGCATTTCTGTACCGGAACACAATGAAACGCCCCAGCCGTTTGATGAAGAAGGAAAAGACAGTCTGCTGCAGATCGACTCAGGGCGCTGTACGCATCCCACCGTAACGGCCCCGGGAAGTTTGCAAGAGACACATCAAAAAACGTCCCTCAGCCGACCCAACAAGGGTCGGCGTAAATTCTCGGAAAACCAACGTATGTTCAAACACGCTTCTAACATCCGTAGTTCTCAATTGCCTTTATACAAACGCCCAAGGGCTTCTAAGCAAATTGGCAGAACTTCGATCTCGTCATAGCTCAATGTGTTGGGACCTCATCATGATAACTGAGACGTGGCTGAACGACATGATTAGTGACGCTGAGATCGAACTACCTGGCATGTCACTACTGCGTAACGATCGACCCACCAAGGGCGGCGGTGTAATTCTCTACTACCGTTCAGACCTTCTCATCGAGCTCAGGAACGACCCTGGGATTCAAACCGTAGACTCCTTATGGTGCTGCCTACACCTAAAGAACGGCGATAAATGCTTATTGGCCATCGTATATCGTCCACCAATGTCCACTTTAGAAATGGACAAGGCCCTGTCTTCTGCTTTGAAGAACTTACTGGAACGGTCATACGGTCATGTTTTGCTGGTAGGGGACTTCAATCTGCACGGCCTAGAAACCCCAGCCACCATGAGTGAACCATTCAAAGCCGATCTACAAGAGCTAATTGCAGGATCACCGCTGTACAACCATGTCACATCCCCAACGCGATTCAGGACAGGAAACAAACCGGCCATCTTGGACCTTGTTTTCACCAATGAGGAACTGATGATTGACGTAGTAACCACATCCACTCCCTTGGGCCGCAGCGATCATGCGACACTATTGTTCCAATACTTGTGTTATGCAGATTATCCTAATGAAAGCAACTTGGAATCTTACGTCGTAACCAACTACGACAACCTGGCAGAACTCATTAGTGCTACGAGCTGGTCCTTCTTAACTGAGTGGTCCCCAGAAGTGGCATGCGGGAAATTTGTCAACAAATCCAACACGCTCGTAGCATTGGCATCTAAAACCAAAATCCCTTGACCCAACAACGCGAAGTCGTTTCTCAGAAGCAGGACCCGGAAATGCATGGGATTGAGGGATCTGGCATGGCGCGCCCATATAGCCTCTCCGAGCGAGGATACTTGGAACACCTATATTGCACAAAGAAACCACTGTGTCACACTCGTCAGGGAGGATAAGGTAAAGAGCCAACAAGATCTTGTGTCAAAGTTCTGCGTTAACCCAAAGATACTATACAGACACATAAATAAGCTTCGCCTCGTTAAGCGCGGAATTCCGGCTCTGCGCACAGCTTTCGGATTAGCACATACGGCACAGGATGCGGCGAACGTCCTAGGGCAACACTTCAGCCGCACTTTCCAGTGTGTGCAAACATCCTGCACCATATCTAGGCAACTTATTCCGCCATCAGGCCTTAACCACATTTCCTTCACAACTGCAGCTGTATTGAAGCGGTTGATGTCGTGGCGCGAATTTAGCTCCCCGGGTGCGGACGGCATTCGGCCGAAAACGCTGAAAATTTCCGCCACGAGCTTAGCTGAACCTTTGGCGACACTCTTTCAGCGATGCCTTAACGAGATGCACGTCCCAACGATGTGGAAGCACGGGATCATCACTCCAATCCACAAAAATGGTAGCCGTGCAGAGCCAAGTAATTATTGTCCGATTACCCTTCTTCCGGTAATCTCTAAGATCATGGAGTCCATTGTAGCCGAGGCCCTCATGGAGTACCTGGAGAAAAACAACATCCTCGTTCCGGATCAGCACGGATTTCGCCAAGGCAGGTCCTGCACAACTAATTTGCTGATTGCTCGTTAAAACTGGACAGAGTCTGTGGACGCCGAAGTCGGAGTGGATGTAGCCTACTTGGACTTCTCTAAGGCATTCGATCGACTGGACCATCGGATTTTACTGAACAAGCTGCAGCATTGTGGTATCGGCAATCCAATTCTAGGATGGATAGGCGAATTTCTCGTTCAACGTCACCTGAATGTGAGAGTCCGAAATACCCTGTCGGAACCAATCGAAGTTCAGTGTGGCGTACCTCAGGGCTCGGTACTCGGGCCTCGCTTGTTCATTGTTTTCATAAATGATCTTGCAGTTGCACTATCTTCCAAGTTTCTGCTGTTTGCAGATGACCTAAAGATATGGCGTACCATAGCTTCAGGAGAGGATCACACAGCCTTGCAGGATGATTTGGACAAAGCATACTAGTGGTCAAACGAGAACATGCTACAGTTCAACACCACAAAGTGCAAAATCTTGAGCATACGCCATCAGAGTGCGTATAATTACCGCTTAGGACCTGACATTCTACAGCGGACCTCTCATGAGTGCGATCTTGGCGTGCTTGTACAAGAAGATCTTGGGTGCTTAATGCAAACCGAAAGGCCTCCAAGAGAGCAAACCAACACTTTGGCCTTCTGCGTAGAGCGTTTGGGAAGTTTGACGCCTCAATCTTTCCGAAAATGCTTAGCGCTTTTGTTAGACCGCACACAGAATACGCTATTCAAGCGTGGCAACCATGGCAGAAGTGCAACCTCACTGCACTCGATACTGCACAACGCAGAGCGACAAAATACGTCAGAGGTCTTTCCAGCCTTCCCTACCCACTCAGGCTGAAAACTCTTAACTTATACAGTGGACGTTACCGTCGTTTGAGAGGCGATCTCATATTGGTTTACCGGATACTGAGAACCCCCAACCACACGTGTCATTCCCTTTTGAAACGTAGTCAAAACGCATCCCTAAGAGGTCATCAGTTTAAGTTGATCACACAGTACAGTCGACTGGAATGTCGACGCAATTTCTTCTCCCTCCGAGTGTCACAACCTTGGAACGCCCTTCCAGAACATGTAATTAACGCTCCCACCCTATAACTTTTCAAAAAACGCCTTGACGAAACTCTGACACGATTGCACTATGTGATATAACGTGCGACCATCGGATGATGGTATTAGTGAACAACGAACGTGGACGGAATCCACTTAAAATTCCTATTGGATTACTTGTTTATGTGCATCTCCAATCCCTTGGTGTGTCATGCATTTCACACGTACTTTCATCGATACGACTTTTTTATTTTTACGATGTTAATTCTCATCACCCTACGGGACCTGACAAGCATTGCTTTTATACCCGTCATAAACCATTGTTCCATTGTTGTTCCATTGATCCATAAGGAAACATATGAACCGCACTCAGTTCTTACTGATGGGGGAACGGAATTTACCTAAGTTATTCTGGCCAGACGTTCGGCTTCTTCCCGGTCAGGGTGACGTTGAGGCTCAATTCGCTAAAATGACTATTGAAATCGGAGCCACACAACATCTCATCCAACCGACTCGCGTAACTCCGCACTCGGTATCTTGTCTGGACTTAATATTTACGAGCTGCGAGCCGAAGCTGAAAGAGATCAAAGTCTTCGAACCTCTGGGGAACAGTGATCACTGCCCCATTGTGGTAAACAAAGAATTGTCGTTATCGTAGTACAACCAACGGAAGCCGACATTCAACTATTGGAAGACGGACTTCAACGGACCCGTCCAAGCCGCAAGTCAGACTGATTGGACACTACCACAGGATGCGTCACTTGAGGCCTGTTGGTAATTAATGAAGGGGAAGCTTTACTCGTTCTGCACTTGGTTCATTCCCCTTAAGTATTCAAAAATCGGACTTGTAACCGCGTTGGTTTGGTACGGAATATAGACAGTTAACGAGACGACGTCGCAAACTTTGCGATAGACACATCAGCTCGGGTTTTTATGGAGACTACCCGGTGTACAAGAAACAGCATAACTTATGTAACACCACAAAGATCAAGTAACTACGGTAGTTCAAAGAGGAGCTAGCATCCTCGGCCACAACTGCACCCAAAAGAATATCTGCCCACTTGAAACGTCAACTGGGGCCGACCTACCGGTCTTAAGAAGTTTGAACGTACAGACACTCATGTCTAGCGCGGAGCGCGCGGACGCCTTGGCTACGCACTTACTCACCGTATTTTCCAGCAAACCGGCGGCTGTTCTAATACCGGCACAGGTTGCGCCATACTTGCTCGACAGCCTATAATGTGATGCAGTTGAAGTGTATCAGCTACTCGTCAACCTCGATGGTGCGAAGCCCCCCGGACCAGACGGACTTCACCCATTAATATACAAGGCCCCATCGAATATCATTTCACCTGCCGTGACAAACCTATTCAAGAAATCACTCTCCGAAGAATCTGTTCCCAAAGACTGCAAATGCTCGATGGCGAGACCGCTTCCCAAGAGTGGTGATCCGAGTAAAGTAGAGAACTATAGAACCATCTGGAAATATTTTGGAATTGCTCCTCCCGATCCGTTTGACTTCGATATTGGCTAAAGTTCTCGAGGATGTTGTGAAAAAGTGACTGTTGTCATTCTTCGAATCGATGGACGTATTGACTCCAGTGCAACACGACGATCCTGCATCCCCAACTTGATGTACGCAAACCAACATTGAGTACGAGCTCTCAACAAACGGAAGGATGTTCACGGGGTGTACATCGACTTTAGTCAGGCGTTTGACAGAGTGAACCACGAAGTATTCCTTCATAAATGGAGGACCTAAGGAATCGGTGACACACTACTTTAGGGGTTACACGAGTATATTGCGGGACAAAACTTTAGAGTGCAGACAGATTCCCAACGATCAGTGGCGTGCCTCAAGGAACTATACTTGGGCCAGTATTATTTCTTATTCGTATCGACGATCTCCCGCAGCAGCTCCAGCCACCCTTGTGCCCTATTTGCGGATGATTTGGAAAGCTGGAGTATCATTGAAAACCAGGACGACTGCGCTCGCCTCTAGCATGACCTATATCGACTGTCAACGTGGTCCAACAAAATGCAAATTACTCTTAACGCAAGTAAGTCGGAGTTCATCAGTATCACCAGACCTCAGGCTATTCGATCATGCACCTTGGACGGCCAGTTGCTCCACCTTAACACATCTGTCAGAGACTTAGGAGTGCTCTCGCGACATGGTATGAGATCATTAGAAAATACAGAGGAATTGTACGGTGCGGGACCTCGTATGCTCTGGGCATTACGACGCAGTTTATCACATGGTCCGAAGTAACTGTCCCTCGCCTATTCACCTCGCTCATTGGACCAATCCTTGAATACGGCATCTCAGCTTACCATCCGATAACCCAATGGGAAATTGCAAAGCTGGAGAAAATACAGCATATCGCAGCTAGAAGGATACCGGGTCTAGGAAAGCTTCCGTATGAAAAACGTTGTGCGAGGCTCGGACCCTACATACTTTCCCATCACCGAGTAAGAATTGACCTTATTATGACCCATCGAGTAGTACACTTGAATCACTTCCCCATACTGCGGCCAATATTTCACCTGCGGGAACCATGTAATACCCAAGGACACCGTTACAAATTCAGGGGTCCTTACATGAACAAGGTATCACATCAGCTTTGTATAGAACGAAGAATCATAAACTTGTGGAATAGGCTACCAGAGGGATTAATGGAGGCCGATTCTGTGAAGTGTTTTACAACCCGTAGCGATGATTATTTCGGAAACCTGTGCTTTTGTGAAACGATGCACATACAGTGCAAAAAATAAGACATCGTATACCCGGAAATAATGACACCAATATGAATTCTTAACCGAACAAGGATAAACGATTAACTGACCAAACACTACCGCTGACGATTCGTAATTAACTGTTTTTGCTGTTTCATAATTCGATAGAGTTTTACAGAAATCATTCTAATTGCTCTCAAATACAGTTTCAGTCTCGGTCTCAGAGCTCTTACATATAAACCTTGAATTGCTCACCATTGGTCCGTGGGAATTCCATAACATGTAACTTCAAAGCGCCAACGATTAGAATGTTAGTGCATCCTCAGTCGATCACCCACGTCAACAAATCCACCAAGCTGAAGTCCATCTATTGTGTATAGTGAGCGGCACTATATCGCATCTAGTTACTCTTTCACGCTGGTCGTTACCGTCCCCCATAGCTCGTTGGTCACAACCACGGACTGGCAACAGTCAAGTTACGGGTTCGAAACCTACAAAGGTCAGATGTAATACGCACTGCTGACGATTTCCGAAAGGATGAAACGTGCGTACAGTACTTTTCCTGGTTTACGATGACAGTCCAAGTGAGTCTAGATGTGTGGAATTGCTACGTTTACCATTCAACTCCCCTACTACTTTGTGTAAGTAGTATATTCTTCGATAGAGCGAGGCACAGTTCAGCTGAGTGGTCTGATCAATGCATTGTTCGTCTCCAATTTGCGTCAGAAGTTCTTCGACGAACACCCACAAATCTGCACTATTGCAGGTGCCATTGTGGATGATTATTTAGTGTACGATGCCCTGATTATTCAGTGCCAAAATCAGGGTTACCACACTGCCCCTGACTGTGTGCAAGGAGATGTTCGCGCGTCTCCATCTTCTTGAGCTGACCTACGTCCGCCGCACATGGACCTTGAGCCTGCTCTGATATATGAAGTTGCCCTTCGCATCATCATACGGTGCGTTTGCAGAGATGTGGAAAGCCTAAATCAGCTGGTTTGTGATAGTAGTGGAACTACTGACGCAGTCTATATTGTGGCGGCATTTCTTTGGCGTGATCTTGATCTTTCTGAAGTAGTTGAATATCGTAGACAACTAGCGGTACACCTCTTCTCTTTCAGCTGCTGCCCTGTCTGCATCAAAGTGTCCTTCGAATGTCGTCAAACGTTTCTTCATTGAGCTGTGGGACACTGCGTGTCAGCCCTACTCTGTTGTTTCCTGCATAGTTGCGCTGAGTAACAGTACTCTGTCACCTGTAAGTATTGAGGATGCTTCTTGCCGTGCTCACATTGACATCGGCGACTTCAGCAGCTTTGCGAGTGGTGTAGCCATCGACAAACATAAGCTCGGTAAGGATATCTTTCTGTGTCAATGACTTTCGCTTGCATGGTCGCTACCTCGGTACTATGCCTTCTCAACTTTCTTCACCCATTTCGGTAGGTTGGTAGAGCATTAGGCTAGTGAATCTGGGTGTGTTTCCCGTAGTCGCACAACTGCACATCTCGACACACAAATGCACACATCCACGAAATACGCTGGGGCTGATAGGGAGACTGGGGAAACTACACCACCTTTGATCGAAGGGGACGACGTTCATGCTCAAGGGAATGGCTTGCACTAACGTCTGCAGTTTGCACAAGTTGGGTAACATTAGCCAAACCGTAATGTGGCCTGAATATCACCCAGTCTCCTTAATCGTCAAGACTTGCTAGCAGCTTGTTGATTTTCTGCCTAAAATAACCACTCTCCAATTTGATTTCCAAATCTTCCAGTTTATTTTGATATTATCCAGTTTGGTTTGTAAAACACAGTTTGTTTTGTCCAGTTCAACTTATAAACCGTCTGCAATGATAAGGCTGGCTAAAGCTTGCATAACATTTATTCCAAAATATATCCTTTTATTTATAATTGGCGAGTCTCTGATCAGCATTGTTTGACAATCTGTCTCTTACCTTTCGGTTGCCTCATAAACCAGTTCCGTAGTTGTTGGTATTGAAATCGATTTTCATCCACCTTCGGAAGGATCTTGCTCATGCGGTACAACTGCACTAATGGCATGTGTGGATTGGCTTCTCCCTATTTTGCTACCTCTGCTAATTCAATCCTAGGGCCGGTTTCTCTGGTGCTTGCCTTTTGCTATTACACTAAGACCCGACTTGTATTCATATGAAAAAATGAATGCATACTAACGGATGCCTATTGCAGCTGTAGGTGCTTCGCATCAATCCTGGCCACATCTTGTGTCACATTGTAATTCGGTAGCCAGACATTTAATGCATGTCGTTTGGTATCCAGGACGAAGGCTGAAGTCGTTTTGAACTCTTATAATGCCGATGAATCGAAAATCTCCACGGCTGTCTTGGTTTTATGCGCAATCTCAACACTGTATGCTCCATCATCGAACCTCAGTTACCGCCAAGGTGTAAGAGATCATAAATTTAGGTGTAAAGTCGTCTCCGAAGTTGCGTTCCAGGATGCAGATACCTCTCTTCTGGTGCTCCATATTGTGGACTACCGAACCCCAATGACTCATATTGTTCGACCAGAAAACTGTGCCAAGTTGAAGGTGAGCATTTATTTGTGCAACGTAGTGTCTCAGTATACGCAAAAGATAAATAACAAGAAACATATCAGCTAAGCACCAATTTTTCCGGCATCCATTTCACCAAAAAGGAAAAGAGCCATGACCAATTGCTATTCTCGGACGTGCTCTTGAGAAGGCATCGTTCTGGGTCACTGGAAAGAACAATTTATTGGAAAGTGACTCACACCGATCAGATCTTAAACTATCACAGTAACCATCCGACCACATACAAATGAAGTTGTGTGAGAAGGTATTTCAAACGGGCCCAGACACGCTGTAGCACGCCGCAACTGAGGCAGACGGAGGAGGACCACCTATTTAGCATGTTTTGGCGAAATACCTACCCTAGAAGCTTTATTCTATGCTGCGTGTTGTTTAAAATCCAGTCACAACCCGCGTCCACATGTGCAACAGAAAGAATAACAATTATCCTACTTTACATGCATGTGATTTATGAAATGGCAGTGCGGCTTCTAATGTCTCACGGGGGAAAATTTGCACATGATACAACGGAAACTATACGAAGTAAACTTTTAAGGGAAAGGACAAATAGAGTAAGTTAGAAACACTAGGTGTAATTTTAAAAATATGTCCTGCAATAACTCGACAATTACTATGTAGGCTAGACTGGAAGCAAACTTGGCACAAGTCTGCAAAAACATAATCTGGCTATTCGCCGCTACGATGAGAAATCCTTAATGTCAGTACCTATGGATGCCGAGGACCATCAGTTCGATCTGGAGAACGTTGAAATAATTGGAAGTGCAAGAAACCGCAGCGCACGTGAGTTCCTCGTGGCCTAGCATTCTGGCCGGTACTCAATCAACGAACACCTGGAGTTGGAGGTTGTCTATGAAGCTCTGCAGATTAAGCCAGCAACAGGCACCAGGTAGACAAGGGGAAGACGTGATCACTCGGCCGACTCACATGAACCATTCGAAGGCTGACATTCGAAGCAGGAAACAGTCAATAGTCATTCAGATCTGGCAATGGTTTGTGAGACTCTGCGAACCAGGACTGAATAGCCAAACTGAAGCTGTTGCCTAGTAAGGTAACGAAACATCTGCAACAGAAATGCCTGGCTCGGAGAAAAGGACAATCCTCTCACAACCCAGTTTGCCTTGATGTAGGAATTTTTTATCCTCATCCAGATGGGAGCTAATTGGTGGTGTTCAGCTGTTGAGTAAACAAGCTAATCAAACACACCCTTTGACACAGCCCCATGGACTTGACGTAGCATCAAGTTATCCCACCTATCTTTCCTACCTGGATGACCGCCGAACCTACCCGCATTCATTCGTTGTCTACACATAAACCTGTCTAGACTAAGACGTCCCCTTAAGGCATACTTCCCGTCTCATTTTTGAGTGTTCTAGTCAAATGATTCGAATTTGCTCCGTCAAGCGAACCAGTGATTCCATCGTCATTCCGAGACATTGATTTTAGGGATTCGGCGATCGTTTTCTGGACCTCCATCTAGTGTTAGTGAGAACTGTGTTCATGAGCTTCTCCCAAGTTATGGTATGAGAAGGGTGACAGAACTCAGTTTCTACAATGTATTGCAAGCAAGGGAGTAGAACGTACAAAGTTTCTAGTCTATCGCAGCCGACTTCTCAGGATAGATGTACACACTTAAGATATATCCTTGCCGCTTCATCTAAAATGTTCAGCTTGTTACCAACAGGACCTGGCTACACGCAAACGCCATTGCAACCAAATTTCCTTGCATCGCCAACTAATGTGTAATTTAGTGCTTGGATTACTTAGCTCGTGTAGGTCTACCGATCACCGTGTTTTTAAGAGGCATAGTTGGACTGAGTCCCATATATGACGTAATTAATCATACTATTCCCATGTGGGGTAGTAAAAATAACTTAAATAAGGCTTGACGAATCCCGGTAATCGTGTGGGCCTACGTAATTCTCCATAGCCTTCTGACAATACTTCGTTATTAGATTTGCACTTCTTCGTGTTATGCTTCTGTCTAGATTTTCTGACACTAACGAAGCTGCTGAAGTGCTAATTCGCTCAGCACATTGTGTACGACTCTGTTACTTCCTTATTTTGAGAGCTGAGAATGCAAGACGATCCTCATATAAGGTGCCAAAGTTCGTTCGGGACGGTTCGATTGTGAATAATGCAAATGCATCATTAACAGCTTCACTAACATTTCCGACACTAATTTAAGTCAATTGCCCACATTATTGGTGATTCAGCCTGTATCTTCATTACATGCTAACCAATGGGTCTTGATAAGA